>CM061227.1:59261407-59738907 GCA_030844895.1 Ambrosia x helenae
TACTATTATTATTATTATTACGATTATTATTATTATTATTATTACTAATATTATTATTATTATTACTTATATTATTATTATTATTACTATTATTATTATTTTTATTATTATTATTACTAATATTATTATTATTATTACTAATATTATTATTATTACGATTATTATTATTATTATTACTATTATTATTATTATTATTATTACGAAGTTGGGGGGGTTTAATTAGAACGACCCTATTTATTATTATTATTATTATTATTATTATTATTATTATTATTATTACTACTGTTATTATCATTAGTAATTGAAAATTATTGTTTACATAGATATGGAGCCAGGTTTTTCAGACGCTGCTTTTGGTGGTGGAGATGACGCTAGGTCGTCTGCACCGGGGCCTTCGTCGAAGATGAGGCGACGGGCTCCACCACCGGACCCCTTACTGGACCACCCATACCTGCACTTTGAGGAGGGGTTTGACGATGCGCGGCGCTGCTGCACGAAGCTGCGTCATATGGCTGTCGACCCTCAGATGTACATCAGTTGGTCGCTTCTGGAGAGGGTCGGCGAAACCGGCAGGGCGAACGAATTTGTGGGGTTTGACACTCCATGGCGTCGTCTCTTTGACATAGCCCAGGTGCCTTCTTACCGGGCTTTGACGATAGAGTTTCTGTCGTCGTTCGTGGTTCTGGATCCGTCCGAGAACCCGAACCCGGCTCAGACTTTTCGCCCCATCCGATTTCGGTTGGCGAGGCGTTGGCAGCAGCTGACCTATGAGGTATGTTATTTCAATTATCTGTCATTTTATTATTATGTTACCAAAGTTGTTAATATTTACAATTATTTTTTGTAGGAGTTTGCTGTTGCTTCGGGGTTGTACACAGCCTCGGAGATTGAGTCTGCGTTGTACCGGGACGGTCTCCTTACGGTGGATAGGCCGACCCTGGTCAGATTTTGGAGGTTCATCGCTAAGTCGCACTTTGGTAAGAATTTTGCGAAGGCGACGTCGATTAGGGACCCCCTGTACTATTACTTTCAGCATGCGATCGCCACCTCTATCGCAGCACGGGGGGAACAGTCGGGAGAAGGTCAACCAGAGTGACCTTTTCTTTTTGTACTGTTTGATTATGCGGCAGCTGTGCAACCTAGCCGCGTCCCTGATCGAGTACTTTAAGTGCTGCCACATGCGCCAGGCTCGCTCACATCTCCATGGCGGGGCGTTCATCACTTACATCGCGCGTCATCTGGGGATCTCGCCAGATACCGACCCTCAGTTGCTGCCCTCGATCCCATCAGTAGAGCTCGGTGACGCCAATGCCCGGAGCATGGGGATCCTCTTCGAGGTCTCGAAGGGTGTGCATCGGTTTCGAGCTATCGGAACCAGGAGGGCTTTTGAGCCGGCCCCCCTTCCTACTTTCGATGATATACCGCCCTACACTGAGGTGCGTCCGGGAGAGCCTCTCCTGGTGGAGATGGCGGGTCAGGACGACGAGGCTGACGACGATGACGCCCCCCCCACCTCCTCCGCCGCCACCACAGCAGCAGTACCCCCATCATATATATGATGACCTCACTCCTGCTGCGCGTTTCGTGGCAGAGGACATCGATCGCCGCATCAGTGAGCTCCGGAAGGTTCAGGAGTGGACGGTCGACTTGATGCAGGCGATGGTCGCGCATTGGCAGGTACAGTTACGCCCACCACCACACCGTGGACCAGCACAGGGGGCCCCACCACCACCGCCGCAGTAGACTTTTTTTACTTGTATTTTTTTTTTGTATGGACAAACTTATTATTATTATTATTATTATTATTATTATTATTATTATGCATTTGATCTTTTGTTTATATATATATATATATGTTGTCTGTTTTGAATGTTTAATTGTCTAATAAATATTAAACCCATAAATAATAAACGAACTAAAACCAAATTATAAATTGCAAGCCAGTAAAACCAATGAGATCCAAACAGTAAACATTCGATTATAAACATTAAAAGATCACTCAACCCTTTCAATCCCAAACCAAATAAAAGTTACATGTTATGAACCAAAACGACGCCACGTTGACCATCAACCACCATATTCGTATCAAAATTCGCGAATTCGTTCAATCTTTCTTCGACGAGGTCTTCTCCGTGAATAATTTATCCAGTCACAGTGACAATCGAACACTTTATTAATAGGTTAAAGTTGGGATTACTTGATTAATTATAGTTTGATTAGGGTTATTACGTTGTTTTTTAAATTTTAAAAAATTACAATAGATAAAGACCCTAAATCAATAAAAAAGTTTAAAAAAAAAACACGGGCTATTACGGTGTTTTTAAAATTTTTAAATTTAAAAAAATTACAATAAATAAAGACCCTAAATAGATAAAAAAAGTTAAAAACAAAAAAAAACACTTCAAGTTAAAAACAAAAAAAAAACATTTCATAACAAACAAAAAAAAATCCAAACCAAAACCTTCCCAACATCAAAATGTCCAGATTCACCCCCTGTTGCCAAGCGCCTCGCTTTGACCAAAGCGAGGCGCTTGGCCCCTTTTTTTTCAAACTCTCATGCAAACCTCATACTGATTTGACGACCATGTGACTGAAGCGTCTCGCTTTGGCCTAAGCGAGACGCTTCAAAGAGGAGTTAAAATAGAAGCTAGGGGGTGTCAATAGACGGACCCTATGATATATGATAAGGCGACAATTGGTCATACAACTTTAATTTAAATAAGATTTTAAATCATTAAAAGTGCAAAAGTATACTATTGGCCTACTGTCATATCTTACGTACCATATGACAGAAAATTGATCATACGACTCTTTCACCAGTCTCACCAGTCATTTATGCGTCACTCAAACAATTCATACAAGTTGAATCATTTTGTAAACACCACCTTCTCCAACCCTCAATCGACCCATATGACCGTTTTTTGTTTATCATATGCCTCATATGAAATCATACGACCTACAAGACACATAAAAACAAATGAATCCACAAGAGAGTGAGGATTTTAGAAGTTACCAATTCATTGGCGCTACTAGTTGACACAATCTTTGAACACTCATCTTCAAAATTGGCGTCCCGCTGCTTCTTGCTACCGCTGCTGCCGTGCTCAGTCACCATGGATTCCGCGTTGATCGAGGAAAAGGGCCAGATTCCAGTTAGAGTGTAAGATGAAGGATTGGCTGCTGAGAAGGATGTCTCATTTATAAGGGGTGGATCCATGATGAACAAAAGTATAATGTATGTGTTGTTGAAAATTTATGTATAATCAAATGTGGAAATATGGATACAGAGACTGAATATAAATATGAAGTGAGTGAGTTGTAATGGAGCTGGGATTTATGGAGATGATGGAGAGTAGGCATCATAATCAAGTTATGTTATGAGTATGTTAAAGTTGTTGGATGAGTTTGAAATAAGTATATGGACATAGAGGATTTATTTTGTCAGTAACATATGTAATCAGACATGTGATGAATAGTGCAATGCTAGTTATATCTTAATAAATGGTCATGATTGAATACAACTAGTGGAGTTTTCTTATGAGCTGTAATGAGAAGTTTGTATATGTACAAAACATAAAATATTGTATATGATAATACGCATCAGACGAAAATAAGTAAAAACATAAATCGGATACTATACTGATTTTAATGGGAAAATACCAAAAATGACTTCTATCGGATCGAACTGGAAACCCAAAAATGAATATCAATACTAGTACCTCTGCTGATGATGTTGGTCAATATCGGTTCTAAGGTATAATTACCAATACATTAGCGGTACTACTTTGCTTGAATATAACTAAGTTTTAAATAATATTGAAAAAAGAATTAAACACAACACGTAGATTTTAAAACTTAATTGTAATAATGACGCTAGTGCTTCGCACATTTCACACTTTAAAACTAGTTTTTTAGGGGCAACTTATATATAACCTTATTGAAGGGATAGGGAGCCTAATTTGAAAGGCGTCCCTATCCCCAAGAAACGATAACTGTGCCAGGTCACAGCGCAGAAGCACACCAACGCGGGGCGGGCAGACAGCATGTCTCGCACGCCAAGACGAATGATAAGCAACAGAAGATACCTGATACGCGCGTATAACCACGCGCGGAATCTTCCCTTTGCACCTCTCGTACGAAGTCAAGGAATGACAAAAGGAAGATTCATAAAGATCCATGCCAGAGCACGCGCCAATAGGAGAGGGACATGTGGCAGATAGTACAAAAGGTGAACGGCTACACTGTGCACACTGTCATGAACAGTGACCTGCAGGCATTAACTCGCCCCCGGCCAGACATCACGTCAGACGGCAGAGGTGGTCCAAATACTGTGGCAAGTACGATATTACTGCACACCATCAGGAATCCGCCACGTGTCCAACCGCAACAACGACTACACAGTAAGCATGACGTCATCAACAGTAACCTGTCCTTTCCCGCCATTTCAAGGAAGACCTTGGACTTGGGCCTCGGTTGGGCCCAAGTCGATGAAATCGCTTATGGGCCCCCGTGCAGCCCATTATCAGGTCTATAAATAGGGTCAAAGACAATCCTTGTATTCATTCAGAAATATAGTCACAACCACCATATACTTAACTTGTAATCTCCTTCTTTAGTAATAATATTCCGGTGTGCTTGCAGTGGACGTAGGTCATTTACGACCGAACCACTTAAATCTCTTGTTCTCACACACACATCACTTACATCAACCACCTCTTGGGTTACCATAACGGTTTGGGTAAAGGATTAACCTTGTAGTTACATAAGTATTAACCATCCGGAGATTACGTGTAATCCCCGGTATACTTATTGTTTCTTCACTTATTAAGTGGGTGTTGGGGATTGAGTTTCAAAATTTCTTATTGAGTTATTCAAAAAGCCAATAAGACAATGCTTAGTGGAGGTTTTAAATTTAAAGCATCCCTTACGCTGTGTTCCCGAGTTTCGTTTAAGGGGGGAAGAGAAAGGATCTCCCTACTCTTCCTTTCTCTCCAGTTCCTTCCAAATTGGAAAGATTGAAAATCACTCCAAAAAGCTCTATATTATCCCTCTAATTCCCTCCCTTTCCTTCCTACAAAAAACTCTGGAACACATTTTTCCCCCACTTCCTTCCTAATCCTTTCTCTTCCCTCCTTAAATGAAACTCTGGAACACAGTGTTAGTGATTGGTCTACATGACAAATTAGTTAGCATGTGGCTTTAAAATGAAATAGGATGTAAGGCTGGAGGGTGCACAGACGCACAAGCCCCCCGTCCCACTTCAATTTGCCCCGTCCCCTTGCTTTACACCGCCCCCCCTCCCATGTCCCCCCCCCCCCCCCCCCCCCCCGTCTCATGGCCTCCCGTCCCTCCCGTCTCTCACATAACACTAGGGACGCTCCAATGAGGTAATTTCTTGGGTTTTTTTTTAACCACCAGGTATTTTTGTTTTTATTGGATGGTTTATAAATTTGAGACATGACCTTGTGGTGTCTTCACACCCTTACCATGTCTCAACCAAGAGAACATGAGAGCCATCCTAGGTGGCATCCTAGATGGCATTAAGACATGAACATTCTCATGTCTGCACACCCCATAGCCTAATGGGGGGCTTTAAATTTAAGGCACCTATTAATATTTTATTTTATCTTTTAAAAAGGAGAGAGAGGATAAGGTGTCAAACCCTGATTGGGTGGGGAGTTTTGTTCTCAGGCGCTAAAGATAAGCCTCAACCCCCTTTTTTTTTCAATTTTAAGGCCCCCTGTAATGGTGTTGGAGGCCTTAATTTCAATTTAACGCCCATTTTAAAGCCCCACTACGGTTACTCTAAGCTGTTTGTGTAAACTAAAAATATTTTTGGTTTTAGTTTTTCAATAAGGCTGAAAAAGTTGTTTTCAAGAAGTCAAAATCCTGCCTTTTGGCTTTTTACTTTTGGCTTTTGGTCATTTTATACTAATAAGCTAAACCAAACACTTTAAAAAAAAAAACTTATTGACTTATTGGTTTTTCTCAACACAAAAATTAATCCAAACACTTTTTTAAAAACTTTTTTTTTTTCAAAAAGTCATAAGTTAATAAACACTTTTGACAAAGCACTTTACCCTCTAAAACTACTAAAATTTAATAAAAAAACTTTCCTCCAACCAAAAACAAATGGTAGGTTCGGCGAACAACTGTGTAGCAACCACCCTTGCGGGGCGCCGTGCCCAAGAATCGACTACTCGACCTCCAGCAGCCCCCGCCTTCTCCCGATGCGCGGAAACCCGAGCCCCACCCGCCTGAAGGCACGGTAGTGTTATAGAACTCGGTAAAACCTCGCCGCCCGTCAGATTCGAACCGGCACCACCCGGATACCAAACCATAAATGATGGAAATGAGAATTGAGCCTTTGATTACATAGGTGAAACAAAAGCCACTCCACCACTATGGATGAATAGGTTGGAGGAAAGTTAATAGTTAAACCGAAGTACTCGGATTTGATTTTAGTTCAGTCATTTTTAGCACAAATGCAATCCATTTTTTGATTAAATATGAAACCGAAGTCAAAAGACCCAAATTACATTTTTTTTCTGGATTTGTGTTAAACTCAGCTTTTCCGGTTGGTAGGGGCGAAGTATTGTGAGGGCCAGGGGTGGCCCTGCCCCCCCCCCCCCCCCTGTTTTTTGGCGCAGCTGTGGAAATTTGCGATTTTCGTAGGTAAATTTAGTCCAGGTTGAGTCCAGCCCCCACCGATTTGCCACTACCGACCGAAAAAAATTGAGTCCGGCCCCCACCGATTGACAAACCAAGCTTTGCCACTGCCGGTTGGGGATCTAAACCAAACTGAATTCGAATTTGATTTTGTCAACTTTGAATTTGGTTCGGTTTCAACGGAAAAAAGCTTCAAAAGTAAAAACTTAACCAAGAAAATCAAACCCGGACCAGTTTCCCTAACGTTTGAAACAAACATTTGTTGTTTAAATGACACGTTCCAATATTCGATTACTTTGGGACATAATGAATGTGCCCACTTTAATGTTACTATCATGATAATGATCACCACCATCATATACCATAACATTACACGTGGAATATAACCCCTATCTTTAGGGGATGAAGACCATTGTGAGTGGTGAATTATGACTTTTGTTTTATGTTTTTTCTTGTGTCAAAAATTTACTGGACTTCATAAAAGATGTTGAAAATTCCTTATCAAAAGTTTCCTAAAATGGAAACCACAAATTTAAAGGTCAAGGTTCTCAACTACTTTAAATGGAAATTCAACTTTTTTCTGAATAAAAGGAAAGTCGAGCATACTTTTTTAAGGGTTTTATGTTAAAATTAAGGGTAATGCTATGTACACTGAGTTTTTTAGAGTTTTACAGCTCTCTACAGCTCGTAAAGGCCTCCACGGGCCGTGGAAGTGTCAGAGCATTGAAAACCACATATCTCTACGACTCGTAGAGGCCTCTACTAGTCGTATAGGTGGGTGCCCACTACAATGATTGCCATAGGCCTCTACAGCTCGTAGAGGCCTCTATGAGCCGCAGAGGACCCTCTACAGCTCGTAGGAGCCTCTACGAGTCGTAGAGGCTGGTGCAAATAAGTTTTGCGGTGGTGCAAATGTAACACCCCAACCGATGGCGGAAACATCGGGATGTCACGTAGTGATGATTGTTCAATAGCTCATGGTACTAAATGAGAGTTGAATAATATTAAACAATTTACAATTTGTCTTACAAGTAATGATTACAAAAGTTGATTAATATAAACTAGATCCAAAGCTTCTACGTGTTCCAAGACTTGTACAACTTCCAATAGCAAACAAAACTTGAAACATGTTAAGTTGGAAAGATGGGGGGTCAACTATAAATAGTTGGTGAGTTTACATAGCCCATTTTTCTGTTTTACATTTTGGGGTGAAACATGTTTAAACATTTTATATACTATCATTTACTCATTCTTACATTGTTGAAACTTGTGATTCAATTATAAACATTTTATTGTGCTTACCCTAGTAATGTCTAAGACATAATGCAACATAGAATAACACATAGACACTTGTGATTGAATTGTAAATTGAATGTTGTAACATGTTTCACCCCCAAAAAAATAGTGAATGGAAAAGGGGCTATGTAAACTCACCTTAATGATAGTATTGAATTCCTTGATATAGAATAAATGTGGCACAACGATTCCAAGTATACCCTAAGTTCAAGACAATAAAATAAGTCTAAGTTTTCTAGTCTACAAGTAGTTCATTTAAATCATTTATTGAAACTTATTATTTACCATGTGTTACTGAACAATCATCAATACGTGACATCCCGATGTTTCCGCCATCGGTTGGGGTGTTACAGCAAATAGGGAGGGCCAAAATTAATTAACTAATTTTTTTAAAACTTATACGTTAAGGTAGACAAATTTAGGGATTTAGTTATCTAGTGAGATTACCCGCACATTGCGATGGGTACTTGGTCAATATTGGTAAAAGCTAAAAGAGAAAAAAAAAAATATGTTTAAAGTTGATTATAATAACAAAACGATAAGAAAACAGAAAAGGTAAAACACATAAAAATAAATTGAATTAAGAGGGAGACTAATGTAAAAAGGAGATTAGCGTAAAAAGTATAAAAATGATTAAGAGACTGACACATGGCACTAGCCAAAAGGGTATTATTGTCAATCACCATAATTGTTGATTTTTTTTCAAGTTTCACCTTCATTTTTTAAACGGCTATAACTTTTGCAAAGTACATTATTTTATATAAAAAACACCATAAAAACAAACTTTTCATCCTCTTTCATTTGCATACCCCATTGCCATAGTTTCGAAAAAAAAACGTTGGAACGCTAGAATCCTGCTACAAGCCACTAGAACGTTGTTTCGATACCAGAGCAGACGACGGACTTCTATGGAACATCGAATTAAAACTACACGCTTTCAGCGAATACTCCATTGCCGTCGTTCAAGCCAATAATTCGCTCGAAGATTAAGCTCAAGTGTTGACGACTACACCTTCTGCTACTTACGTCGGTGTTTACGACGATCAGGGTGGTCACAAAGCTTCTAGTTTCATCACTACTCACCTCTTCGCTTACTATACAAAGTTATATCTAATAATAGACGCATCTTATACCTCTTTAAAACAATGCAAGTTACATTTGATAAAACGCAAGTTATACCTGATAAAAGATGCAAGTTATATTTAATAAAATGCAGGTTATACCGGATAAAAGATGCAAGTTACATGTGTTAAAAACGCAAGTTGTACCTGATAAAACAAAAGTTATACCTGATAAAACACAAGTTATACCTGATAAAAAGATGCAAGTTATATCTGATGAAAAGATATTTTGTTTAACCTTTAAGACTTTTATAGGTATACTAATATTATAAATAATTATGATCCGTTAAAAGTATTCATCTATACTTTTATAATGTAGTGGTTAATTGACATCATTTAAAAGTGTCAAACTCAAACCTTACGCTAAATAATATACTCCTTTTGTCTCAATTTATATGTCTATCTTTCTATTTTTTGTTGTCCCAAATTAAATGTCCATTTTTAAAAATAGAAATGCAATTTCAAGTTTTGTCCATAAAAGACAAAACGCAATCAAAGATTTGAGGATATTGTTGTCATTTTACAACATACAAACAAAATATTTCTTAATATGTGTGTTTGTGGGCCATGACATCTAAATTGGGACGGATGGAGTATACAAATTCTAAGGCTGACCGGTGCAAGAATAGCACCTGGGTCCACCTCAGCAAAAAGGGGGCGCCATTAATAGTCCGTGGTTGCATGGCAAGGAGAAACAGCTGGGGTCCATGGTAGGGTGGTGGACGAACGGTAGTGGTGATGGTAACGGATGGTGGTGATGATGGTTAAGATGGTGGTGGTGGTGATGGTTAACAGACGATGGTTGTGATGGTTGAGGTAGTGTGGTGGGGTGATGGTTGAAGTGGGGGTGGTGCTGGTGATGGTAGGGTTTATGGGAAGGAAGAGAATGATGATTGTAATATAAATGTTTTTTTAAATAAATAAAATTTAAATATATAAAAAGGTAAAATAAAAAAACTAAAGTAATTTTTTAATTTATTGCATTTTTAAGGGTATGTAATTTTTTTATTATTATGTTTTTTATTTTTTATGAATTTTTGTTAAATTTAAATAAAAAAACAAGAAATGATTGGGTAATAATCGAGGTGGCTTTATTCTATTTCGTGGTAATTATTAAGGAACTTTATTTTAGTACCTTTTGACTTAGCACATACGTGGTGCTGAGGTGACAACATTCTACCCCATCCAACCTAAGGGATGTTAGACATGTAAATGTAAACATTTCACATGATATGTCTGGTGTGACGTGCCGATTTTGTATTGGTCCTCATGTGAAACCTCATCGAACACGTCTCGTATATTGTGAGTGGTCTTTAAAGAAACAGGAAGAGGACATTTTTGTGAAAAGGTTGGTCAACGGGTATTTTCATCATTTTCCCTTAACTAAAATACTACACAGTACACACTCTTCAACGTTACATTAACTTTTTTTTTTTATCTTTACCCACTGTTGAGGGTATTATCACTTTTTAATCCTAAAGATTCCTTTACTATAATTAAAATGGCATGTTATATGACCAACTCGTGGTAATAGGTGCATGTAGGCCTGTAAACGAACCGAACGAACACGAACACAGGCGTGTTCGTGTTTGTTCATTTAACTTTAACCGAACACGAACACGAACACGAACACATAATCGAACACATTTTTGTGTTCGTGTTCGTTCATTAAGAAATTTATCGTGTTCGTGTTCGTTTATGTTCGTTCATTTAAACCTAAACGAACAGTTCATGAACATAAACGAACACAAATGATCAATATAAACGAACACAAATGAACATAAACCAACACAAACAAAAACAAGTTAATAATGATTCATGAACATAAATGAACGTTGGGGTTAGGGTGGAGAGCGGCTTTGAAGTGTGGGGCTGTGAAGTGTGAAGAGCGGCTAAT
Source organism: Ambrosia x helenae (assembly GCA_030844895.1). NCBI lineage: Eukaryota > Viridiplantae > Streptophyta > Magnoliopsida > Asterales > Asteraceae > Ambrosia > Ambrosia x helenae. The sequence goes on from CM061227.1 coordinate 59,272,391, forward strand.
AAGTGATATGTTTAGAATGTTAGGGTTAGGGTTAAGTTTTTAGAACATATGAATTAAGGTTACTTAACAAAAGGAAATAAATAATAAAAATAAAGCTAAGTTTAATTAAACGAACATAAACGAACAAAATAAACGAACATAAACGAACGTTCATGAACATAAATGAACGAACACAGCGTGTGTTCATGTTCGTTCGTTTAATTAAACGAACAAAAAATTGTGTTCGTGTTCGTTCATTTATTTAAATAAACGAACATAAACGAACTTCCCGCCGAACAGTTCACGAACAGTTCATGAACGTTTGGTTCGTTTACAGGCCTAGGTGCATGGAACTATTTTTTATTTTATTATATTCTTTAACATCGAATGACGACGTCTGATTTTATTTTATTTTTAGGTGCATGGAGATTATTTTTTTTATATTGTCAATCATAAGTGCCTGTGCGTAAAACAATGATACTTCAATTGCATATGCATTCTTTATTTTCGAAATAAGCCGTGTTTATGGAGAAGATATATCTCATGTTCAACAAAAAGTTTGAATAGATAAATATGTAGTCTAAGATGAAGGGAGTACTTTTTTCACAACTGATTAATATATGTATGAAAAGATTAATTTCTTAATTTCATTTTATGATAATTCTTATTCTATTGTTTAGTCATTATTGCATGTATAATGTTCATAGAACAACTCAATAATATTATTGTTTTATAAACAATTATAAAAATCACAACATTATTAACTAATAAAAGACGTAAATTTTATATTCATCAAGGAAAATTAAAGTTCATAATTAAGAGAATGATATATAAAATCAAATGATGTTTTGCTTACGGAAATAAATTGGTAAAAACACAAAACTTGACAGAAGTACAATATTATATAATATGATTCTTTAATATAATAACAATGTTTTTAGAGTTAATAGCCATTTTCGTCCCTGAGGTTTGGGCCAGTTTGTCACTCCAGTACAAAAGTTTATTTTTTTGCAATTCCTTCCCTGGGGTTTGGATTTTTTTGTCAAATTCGTCCTTTTCACTAACCCAGTTAAAAAATCTCGTTAAGGTCAGGGGTATTTTTGTCTTTTTACCTATAATTTAAAATTTTAATAAAAAATCTTACCCCCACCCCACCCCACCCCACCCTACCCCATATATATCTCTCTGACTCTCTCCCTCTCACACTCACTCTCTCTCTCTCTCTCTCTCTCTCTAAGTCAGATTAATAATAATAATAATAATAATAATAATAATAATAATAATAATAATAATAATAATAATAGCTCCATCTCCAAACACCTCCAACTCCATCCAGACCACCACCCACGACCCGACCCAGAACCACCGATCACCAACATCACAGAAACAGAGGGTTTCAAGCTCAAACCGCAAATTATCGATTTGAAAGAATACAGAGATTAGATCTGGTTTGAACGATGGTGGTTGTGTAGCAAGAATGACCGCCTTCAATTAGATCTGGTCTGAACCTGACCGGCTGAAACCTTCGTCACCACCTTCGATTAAGGTCTGAACCTGACCAGCTGAAACCTTCGTCACCGTTTCAGGTTGTTGTTGTTGTTGTTGAGACGAAGTCTCTGTTGCGTGAATGGTGAGATGAACGATTGGGTGAACGGTGAGATAATTAAAAGAGAGGTGTAACACCCCAACCGATGGCGGAATCATCGAGGTGTCACGTAGTGACGATTGTTCAAAAGCTCATGGTACTAAAATGTAAATATTTGATTATGAATATTGTTTTACAACATGTGAAAATAAATACACAACAAAAATTGAGATAGTTGATTTATTTAGTCTAAGTCCAAAGTCCTATGTGAAGCGTCAAGCAGCTTATCCTGAAACATGCACAAAAATAAATTTTGTCAACATATGATGTTGGTGAGTACTACCTAGCTTTGTACATATAGTATAAGTTTTGAAAAGTGGTACAATTCATGTGTCTAGCATCACCAAGGCATTATGTAAACACGCAAGTAACCAAACAAGACAAAGATCAAATGTAAAGTTGATAAGATGAAATTGATAATGAGCACCCTAACACGTGTCAAGTCTAAAAGAGCACCATAACATAAGTTATGTCTAAATGAGCACCGTAACATAAGTTACGTCTATATGTAAAGAGCACCATAACATAGTTATGTCTAGATGTACGATTTTGTATGTAAGCTACCACTACGCCAAAATATGCCTACGGCCACACAAAAAAAGTGTGACCATATGCCTTTCGCCACACTTTTTTTTCCAGCTCAAGTGTGACCATAGGTCGAGTCATCGTAGGTATCATACGGCCACATTCACATTTAGTGGCCGTAACACTTAAAAAGTGTGGCTAAAGGATACCAATATTTCTTTTTGAAATCAAGCATTTTGTCTATTAAATGTGACTAAAGGGTAGTAACGGCCACATGAAATTACTCTAAGTGTGGCCATTTTAGTTATATAGTCACTAAAAGTTTTATTTTAGCCACATCAATTAAAAAAATATGTGGCAAAAATGATTGTTTTAATAAGCTTTCCATCTATTAAATGTGGCTAAAGGGTAGGAATGGCAACATGAATTCAATGTAAGTGTGGCCGTTTGTATTATATAGTCACATGAATTTACTGTAAGTGTGGTAAAAAACTATTTATAGACACACGAAATGTGTGACTATACTCTAATTTTCGGTCACATATATTTTTTTTCCTATGGCATTTGCTATTATTTTGTCACATAAAAAAAGTGACAATGGTGTGGCTATTGCCTAACTTTGGTGACACATAATCCGTTTTGTCCATGGCATTTGGTATCATTCCGTCACACAAAAAAAACAAATGGAGGAGAGTGTGACTAATGATTATATAAGGCCACTTGAAATATTGTAATTTTTTCCATGGCTATTGTCCAACATTTGGTCACACATATTTCATTTTACCCATGTCAATTGTTATCATTCCGTCACACAAAAATAAACAAAATTAAAATTGTGTGGCTAATGATTATGTAAAGCCACATGAAATTTATAATTTTTAGTATGACTATTGTTTAACCTTTGGTCACACATAATGGTTATATAAAGCCACATGAAATATTATAACTTTATGTGTAGCTATTTTCTAACATTTTGTGACACATTTTCTGTGATTCTATATGGTAAGTAAAAATGAGAAAACCAAATGATATTATAAAAATAATAAACCAAATTCCATACATAAGTTTCAAGCTTAAATACTAAAAATCTAATTCTCAGCCGGTTTTCATCTTGTTCTTTTCCTGCAATTTTTTAATCCATCTGGAGTTGTAAAACTCTTCTTTTGCTTCTTGGTGAACTTAGTTGTGATGTTTTGTGCTTGATTGGATGGTGAATCTTGTAGTTGGATAAACAAAAACAAGAAGATGCCTACAATTAGACAACATTGAAAGGTCGCATAACTTCCTAGCAACAGCAATAGTAACAAAACTTGCATAACTTCCAGCCGCAACAATTCTAGTAGATGATCAACAAGTTACAAGATCGTGTCGCTCTTTGTCATAATAAGATGCCTACAATTAGATGACATTGAAAGGTATGGGGATCAGTTTACGATAATAATGTATTTTCATAGTTGAAATATTGGAACTAAGAAACACAATTTCACAAAAAATAATAGATTAAAAACTTACATTGTTGCTAGGTATTTACGGCCCTGTCGTTGGCTTTTTTGTGGCTTCTCCATCTACTAAACGTGTCTTAATATTTACCATAGAATCAGTAAAACACAACTAAAACTTAAAATCTATTATCACATAGAGTCTAATTACTTAATTAGAGATCTACTTCAAATGCCAACAAAGGAAGGAAGACAATCTGCAAGATTACAAGTGAAGGCTTAAAAATTGTTGATATTAAAAAAATGAATATAAAATTAGAACTAAGAGTGAATACAATACGCATAAAGCAAACCGAATAGGCAGGTACAAACAAATAATATGCTACTATAGCATAGTGATTCTCAATAAAGATACAAAGAAGTAGTTCAAATGCAACAAGAAAAGGTGTGGCAACAACTGAACGACAAAACTAATATTGATGGAAAACAACATTAAATGTTTTATCATACGTATGTTTGGGGTTAAAGCTCATGGAATTCTAACCGAAACCCAACAGTAGCACGAGAACCCTTCAAGCACTTGCCACCGACTATCCAGATATGACCGGACTAAACCCAGCTCCGCCTTGACTCTGTAGCTGACCCAGGAGCAAGAAACCTCAAGTTAATCATCGTGAGGGTGTTGTGGTGGTGTGAAGTGAATGAGGGGAAAAGGGCATCGGGGTAACCTGGAAATCTGTCATTGTCGAGTCAAGGCAGGGTCTTGAGTCCGGTGGTTGTGTTGTTGCTGCTGTCACTGCGACGCCGCCGTGCGCCACCCCATGGCCGGCCGTCGGTCTTGAGAGGAGGGAGGAAGAGAGGTTCATTGGTGGTTCTGTGCGTGGGATGGATGATTGTTTGGCAGAGGAGCATGGTGGTTTGGGTGGTGGTTGTTGGCGGCTCGAGTGGTGGTGTTTGTTGGCGCCGCTGCTGTTAATCTGGAGAGGGAAAGGGAGGTTCAATTGTGATGGAGAAGATAAAGATAGTTGTATACATATGGTTTGGTGGGAGTTTGTGTGTGGAGGAGAATGTAGGGAGGAGTTGAAAAGAATGAGGGAGGCTAGGGTTAAGGTGAAGGAGAAGAGTGTTAGGGACTTTATTTAGGGTTTTGGTGTAGGTTAGGTGGTTGGGTACCGCGTATACGAGCCAGTTACTGACTCGGTCTCGTTTAAATTACATAACTTGTTTAACCGCTAAAATAGTTATTTTGTTAAATTTATTTATATTAACCGGCTTAAAACGAGTGGTTGGACCATACATATATATAAGAATTTACTAAGTGTCGGTTATTTGGCACGATATTACTTGTAACAGGATATTTATTATTTTCAACACATCAATAACGTAATTAAATAGTTTAATGTTAAAACGTATCACTTGTTAGTTTCGTTCAAGTAAGGGATTCTAGCCAATTGATTGATATATCATTGTCGATGACTATCATATTTAAAAAAATAATAATTATATGAATATAACCTTTTAAATAAGCTTCTAGAAAATACTTGGGCGTTACATGGACCATTATTGGGCCTAGTTGACCATCATTATAACTAACTGGCCATTATTGAGTCCAATTGACCATCATTGAGCCTAATAGACCATTATTGGGCCTACTTGACCATCATTGTATCTAATTGACCATTGTTGAGCCTAATGGACATTACTGGGTCTAATTGACCATCATTGTATCTAACTGACCATTATTTAGTCTAATTGGTCATCATTGAGCCTATTGTACCATCATTGGGTGAAATTGACCATCATTAGGCCTAGTAGACCATCATTGGGCCTAGTTGACCATCATTGTATATAACTGACCAGTATTGAGTCTAACGGACCACCATTGAGCCTACTTAACCATTATTGGGCCTAGTTGACCATCATTGTATCTAACTGACCATTGTTGATCCTAGTGGACCATTATTGGGCCTAGTTGACCATCATTGTATCTAACTGACTACTGTTGAGCCTAATGTACCATCATTTGGTCAAATTAACCATCATTGGGCCTAATTGACCATCATTGGGCCTAGTTGACCATCATTGAGCCTAACTAACCATTATTGAGTCTAATAGACTATTATTGGGCCTAGTTGACCATCATTTTATCTAATTTCAAGGGCATTTTTAGCATAATAATATCAATCCATTTACCAATATATGAACCGATTCTGTTTTCCTTTTTATCTCTAACGGGTCAAAATGAAAAGTTTAACGAAAAGTGGTTGGATCAGAAAAAGGGGAATCAATTGGGGAACCTACGGTTTTGAATAGGAACCGAGACCGGTTCCTTGAATACCTGTTTGGAACCATTTTGTTCTTAAGGTATATATGATCTACTAGTGTCTGTTGTGATCTATTGAGGCGTAATATGGTCCATTAAGGTATATATGATCTACCATTATCTATTGTGATCCATTACAGCATATCCGACTATTTTCGGTACCGGTACCTGTTTTTTCGGGATCGGTACTGGTTTGATACGGTTCGATATTTTGGGTTGATTTACCTTCAAACATTTTGTACCGTAACAATTATTTTCATAACTTATGCCAGTTCCCACTATTTTCATTTAAAGACGTGTACTTCCATCATCAGTATCAGTTTGGTACCGAGCTTATCTCTACTCATTACAATTCAATCTAATCATTTAGTACCTAATATGACATGATAAAAACCCATAAACTTTGAAATTGAGGCATTTGTTATATATTTTTACCTAGACTAGTTATAATGATACACACACACACATATATATATATATATATATATATATATATATATATATATTAGGGGTGTCAATCGTGTCGGGTTGATGGGTTGGCGGGTTGATGGGTTGAAATGTGCAACCCGAACCCGACCCATATTATTATTCGTGTCAAATATTTCAACCCTAACCCAACCCACATTAAATTCGGGTCAACCCGAAGACGACCCGTTTAACCCATATTTTTAAATGAGTAATACATGTTCATGAGTTATAAGCGGGTTGTTGGGTTGTAAGCGGGTTATCAATAAAATGTTTAATGGTGAGTATATAAGTGTGACAAATAAATAATATAGTTTGCCAAAAATAACACAATTATAACTAACCATGTACATAAAAATGGAAAAACAAAAACAAAAATATAATATATTTTTTTCTAAATACTTAAACGGGTTAACGGGTCAACCCATTTTATTTATGTGTCAACCCGAACCCGACCCATTTTTTTAAACGGGTCGTGTTAGTTGACCCAAATCTATTTTTTTTCGTGTCGGGTTCGGGTCGATTTTCGGGTCGTATCAATAATTGCCGCCCCTAATATATTTGAATAGAAATTACTACAATAATAAGCTAAAAAATTACAATTTTATGTATTTTGTTTATTTATGTTAAATAATGTAATTCTTTTAATTGAGATTATCATTCAAGAGGGAAGTTTTTGTCAATCTATATTTTTCTCAAAATTTTATCTTCCCTCCACATCAATTCATTCTCCCGCCTTTACAATTTCTCACTTAATCATTTTCCAAACTCTTTACTGCTAAACATCAGAATCCCCCACAAAAATTCCTACCCTCAACTGATCGATCGACACTGAACCGATTAGGTTCAAGTTAAAATCCTAGGTTTCCATCTTTTGTTAACATACATCACACGCACAATCCTTCTACCTCCACATAGCCGTCGCCACCCCCTAAGATGGCAAAATACGGGAAAAAGGTCATCGCTAAGGTTTCTTTCTCTTCAGTTATTGTTTCTGATTGTTTTCTCATTTGTCTACTTTGCATTTAGTTTTTTTGTTCTGAGTAGTTAGTATTGTAAACCCTAACTGTAGTTATAGGAATGTGGTTGTTAATTTTTAGGCTTGTTTGTTAGTACACTTAAATAGGGGGTGTTTGTTTGATAATGGGGTAAAGGCAAAATAGACAGTAATAACAGTTTAGTGGAAATTTAGACATAATTAATTTTGTTCTTCTCTTTGTCTGTAGGATGGGGAGGTGGCTCAGCTTGAGCATGTATTTATTCATGGCGGCGAAGTCAGGTGTGTATTCATTCTTTGAGGAAATATGAAGGCATCTTAAGATTTAATGCGAGTAAAGAATCGCCCCTGCCATAGCTCCGGCAATGGCAACGATCGATGGCATTAGAGAAGGTGAGACTAATAAATAGAGAAGTTGGATTTCTTTACTAGTTTGGCTCTTATGGTTTTTGAATAGGATTGAAAGATTTGGGGATTCTATAGAATTATTTCATACGCAGTTTCCTTTTATAAAAAAATTCAATTGTGGGCCAGAGTCTTTGAATTGAAGCTAGAGTTGATATTGTTTGTATGCTTGAACCACTTATTGGTGATGTATAATGAATGCCATTTGTTGTTTACACGATTTGTCAAAATAGTGCAATTTTTTTTCTTTGAAAGTACTTTTGAAACTTGGAAGTTCAGTGCTTTTAGAATCTTGTTTTTTATTCGGGTTGTTCTTAATTGAAGCTTTAATGATTTTAGCTGTTTTTTTTATTTTAGTTGTAGCTTTATAATTTAGACCTGAGAAGTAAGGGGCTAAGACATTTGGAACGACTGTGCTGTTCACAGTGTTGCCATCATGCGTCTGTCTCTCTTATCGTTTATTTGATGTTTTAATCGCTCTCTATTTAGTATTTGTGAGCAATATTATTTCAATTTTCTCATTCTTTGTCTGAGTCTTATTTATGATTAGTATTCGCGACCATAGTTGTTAATAGCGACCATAGAGCCCGCTATAGCGAATAGCGTAGCGTAGCGCTCATGTGTCGCTATATGGTTGATTGCGACAAATAGCGAAGAAATAGCGAGATTTTTCTATTTTTAGTAATTTTTTTCTTTTTTTAGTAAAGTATACATATAAAACATCTCTAAAAAGTTCTTGCTAAACATGACTGTACTACCCTTATGTTAATTTAACAACATTTGAGGAATCTATACTACCCTTAGTAGTTAAAACACTCCTTTATCAAACAAGCTAAACCCATAGAGCACTCTGTGAAGAAACTCTTTGCGGACTTACCGCCACTGTAGCATCGTGTGAAAGCGCTCCAGGTATGCAATTCTAGCTTTATGGTATCTACAACTTAACTGGCGCATGTGTCTTTAAAAAAAATTAACTGGCATGTGTAGATATGATTTGTGAAATATATGCAGATTAAAGATGTTGCCCAACTAGCTCTCAAGAAGATAACCTCAGCAGAACAAGAAGCCATATCACAAGTTAGATGCACTATTTTGTTAATGAAGTTAACGTGTTTGTATTTCTTTTATTTCTAAATATGGTTTTGTATTTGTCCTTATTTTATGATGATATCCAAAGCGAGTACCAACAAGGTGTTAGTAGTGCCTTGAACTTTGATGTTCTAGATTTAAAATTCATCCTTGGTATTATCCATCCTGTAAAAGATTGTATAGCCATATAATAATTTACTTCCTGCACTCTAGAATATGAGTTTTAACTCACTTTTGAACCTTTTGCCAAAGATACAAGGCGATAATGAAATTCAAGATATCAACGAAGATGATGCAACTTTAACTTCTATTTGCTGCAGGATGAATCCGACTCAAAGGCTACTAGTGGCAAAGTAGATTCCACAAGCCAGTTTGTTTCTAGGTCAATGCTCAATCTACAGGTACATTTTGGGACAACTGGCCCAGAGATCTGGGAAGACAAATGGAAAAGTTGATATGCTTATAAAGCGGAAGATGAATCATGTTTACACGGATGCGGATATGAATAGCATTTGCGAAGAATTGTCAAGTTATATGAGAACTTTTAATTTCAAGTGATTATATTTTAAGTCTCGACAGATGTATCGACACAATATTTATTTGAAATAATACTTCATCTTATTAATATATGTATTTTATTTTGAAATAGATTTATTGATATATATATATATATATATATATATACACGTGTGTGTGTCGTAAACAGTGTCACAAACGTGTGTTGTAAACTGGTGTAATGAAAGGGTGTCATTAGTGTGTGTCATGAAAAGATGACACGATGAGGCGTGTCATGTTAATTTTATGTATGTCCTCTAACGGCACTTTTTTTTTGTGTTCATAAGCACCCTTTTATGACGCGTAATGCGCGTCAAGGAATGTGTTTTTTTTTAAATAGTGAGTTTTCTAATTTTAAGTATGACTATCGTCTACATTTTGGTCGGGCCTATTGTTTTTGTGATATTGGCTATTATTCCGTCACAAAAAAGTGGTGATGTTGTGGTTAATAATTATATAAATCCACACAAAGTTTTATAATTTTAAGTGTGGCTATTATATAATCTTCAGTCACACAATTTTTTTGCGATGACATTTGCTCGTCACACAAAAATAAACAATGACAATAGTGTGGCTAATAGGTATGTAAAACCACATGAATTGTTGTCACTCTAAGTGTGGTTCTTGGTTAACCTTTGGTCACACATATTTTTTGCATGACATTTGCTATCATTACGTCACACAAAAATAAACAAAGTGACGATGGTGTGACAAATGCTTATATAAAGCCACATGAAATTTCGTAATTTTAAGAGTGACTATTGTCTAGCCTTTGGTCACACAATACTATATGTGGCCATTTGTATTAAATTTTAGCCACACCATCAAACAAATATTGTGGTTGTAGATCACATTTGGCCACACTTTTCAAGTGTGGCCACGAAATGTCACAATTTTTTCTTAAAATGTGGCTAAAAATTTGAAAAAGTTGTGTTTTTCGTCTCATGAAACAAATAATGTGGTTGTAGATCACATTTGGCCACACTTTTTTGAGTGTGGCTAATAAATGTCACAGTTTTTTCTTGAAGTGTGGCTAAAGATTTTGAGTTGTTTTAAAATGGTCACATAAAAACGTAAGATGTGTGGCGAAAAGTGGGCTGTAAGTTTTTTCATATGTTAAAAATGACCTTTAGCCACACATTTAATCAAAAGTGTGGCAACGCGATTTTAGGAAATGTGTGGCTAAAGCCACATTTTGGCGTAGTGTACGTTCATGTTCAAACATAAGCACAAAGATAAACAAGACACGTATATGAATTGTAAATGAATAAAAATGTATGTGTAAATGAATGTGCAAGTTTTGTATACCTGTGCATGAATCACCCCAAAAGTGTAAAAACGAAAAAAAGGGATAAGTAATACTCACCTTAGCAAGGTGGTAAGTCTTGTGGAATTGAATAAGTGTAATCCAACGTTTCCAAGTATTACCCTATGTATAAGGTAACAAATAAGTCTAAGTCTATCTAGTCTATAAGTATTTTCTAAGGTTTCGAATTGGGGATGAGTATTCGTTTGATTAATAAATTAAACGTTTAATAAATAAGAGAAATTTGATAAACAAATAAACAAAAGTCTTTTTGTAAATTTTAAATTAAAGATGGTCACAATATAAAGTTTTGAGTGTGAAAATAATTTTTATAAAATTATTTTCTTATAAATAGAATATTAAATCTATTTATTTCAAATTGTCAAAATATAACTTTAATATTTAAAAATATTAAAATTAAAGAATTTTTAAATTAAAAATTGTATTTCGGTTCTAAATGGATAGAAACAATTTATATAAAATTTTGGTGCAAAAATATTGAAAAATGAATTTATTATGATTTATTTACGATTAAAACTAACAAAAATTGGTTAAAAATATTAAATAAATGATTTTTCAGAAATAAAAATCATTTCAGAAAAGTTTAATGTTATATAAACTTAGAATAATTTTTGTGGAAATTAATATAATCGTTTTGATATTTTTATAAAATTTTATAATTAAAATAGAATAAACTTGAAATATTTATTATATATATTAAATAAATAATTTTTGGAAAACTAAAAATTGTATGTTAAACTTTTCAATCAGAATAACATATAGTAATTTTTGTAGAATTTATAAAGAAGTTTTAGTATTTTAAAACCATTTTTAAAAATGATAGATATTATATAAAAGTAAAGGGGTTTTAAAAAAAAAGGTTGTGGTTGCCAAGGCTCGAACCCGGGTCTGGGACCGGTTCGGGTTTTCAAATCACAAGCCCAGACCAGTTGGTCTGGACCCTTAGAACAAATATTTTTGGCTTAAATTAATTATATAGTGTTGTTGAATAAGTTCATAATTATTAAAAAGAACAAAATGGTGGCCACAGGGATCGAACCCATGGCAAGGGGCGGATCCTAAGTTTTAGGACCAGGTCAGTTAACCAGCTGATCTGTGCATTTTTTTTGTGATAAAGATTGGAGTTTATTTGTATTTAACAACATCTCAGCAATACCCTTCTTCCCCAATTAGTATCCTATGAACCCTAGTTTTTTCAATACACTAAATCATCAACAAATAACCCTTGGATTCATAGGGTTATTGGTCGGAATGTATAAAGGATTAAAAACACAGAATGAATTGATTCTTACGAAGTCGAGTTGAAGCAAGAACACGAGTCAACACGCGATGAATGCAGATTATAAGGAGTGTTTTAGGAGAAATAGAAGGTGAGGGTTTTGTCATGGGCGAGTATAGACTGAGGAGGCGGGTTTAAGTTATAGTGGATTCGTCAAAAAGGAAGGTTTTGATTGTTTGACCCGATCTTGATTATAATCACGCGTGAAGGATTATTTTTTGTACGATTTGAATAATTATAGGCGTGGAAATGATGCGTACATTCAGTCATTCCATAATAAAAATGTAATCACAAGCTTCTTACCATGTTTGCTTGAATGATTTGGTCAACCAAGTCTTGATGGTCCGTCCCTGTTGCAGCGAAGGGAAGACAGAAGGAGTTTTCAAGATTGCAGCGGCATAAATATATATTAGGTTGGGATACAAACAGGTATGAGCCTTGGCTCAGTTGGTTATGGTGTGTGATGCTAAACCTTGGACCGGTTTGAGCGTGGGTTCGAGTCCCGGCCCAAACAACCCTTTTTTTTAATCAGATAGAAGAGGGAGAAGTGGAGTTGGGCTTGGACTTCTATTGGGCTTGTGTGTTGGGCTCCGAAAATTAGCAATAATAAGGGTGGGTTCAAGTGAGTGTGTTCATAAATATATATAGATATATATATACATATTTTTTTACCATTAAATAAAATCTGAAATTTTATTATTATTATTATTATTTAAAAAGAAAATAATTACGACAACGATGCGAGAAACTTGAATCCAAAGCTTCGACTTTACAGGGGTTATAAATGTAAATAAATGAAAGGGACTAAAATCGGACAAAAGGTAAAATGAAAGGTGACGGATGTCACAAGAGGAAGTCGTTGTTGTTTGCAGAGGATAATTAGAGAGAGAGAGAGAGAGAGAGAGAGAGAGAGAGAGAGAGAGAGAGAGATTGAGTGAGTGAGTGTTATGTGTTTGTGAGAGAGAGGGGGGGGGGTGGGGTGGGTAGGGTAGGGGGAAGACTATGTTTTTTTTTTATTTAAAATTATCATAGGCTATAAAATGACAATATTGTCCTTCATTAAAGTGGGAAAAAGACAAAAATACTCCTGACACTAACGACCTTTTTTAACTGGGTTAGTGAAAAGGACGAATTTGGCAACAAAATCCAAACCTCAGGGAAGGAATTGCAAAAAAATAAACTTTTGTACTGGAGTGGCAAACTGGCCCAAACCTCAGGGACGAAAATGGCTATTAACTCATGTTTTTAATATACCAATTTTTTAGTCCCATGCTGTGTTGATATCTGGTTTATTACTCTTTTTTTAAAACAAAACAATAAAAGGTAATTAATAAAATGAGTTATATTATAATTTGTCAAGATAATTGTTTTTTTCTCCTTTACCTAAAACAAATAAATAGGTAAGAGTTTATATATAAAATCAAAATGAATTGAGTTATAGTGTGAAAGGAACAGACGAATTTACACTACTACAAAATCATTGAGAAAAACCATGTTCTCATTAAAACAACAGGCCACATGTATATATTTATGACTTTCTTTCTTCTAAAGCATTGATAACCATCTGAGAGAGAGGAGAGAGAGAGAGAGAGAGAGAGAGAGAGAAGGGGGGTGCGCATCCTGCCATGTTGACAAACCAATCCAGCCAGTGGCGACCTCCGATGGCGGGAGATTCATGGGGCTCGTCCGATAACCTCAGGTGGTTTACAACGACTGATTTTGTCAGTGTTAAAAGATCACCGATCGATGCCTCAGACAACGGTTCACGGACAAAAACTATGCGACCTTTTTCACATCACCGAAGCCGACTTCCAAGCAGCCTTGGTGGCGAGTTGCTTTCCTGAAGCATTTGATCCAGTGGAGTAACTCGTGGTTTGGTTATTACAGGCCATTTGGGAGTAATGGAACAGAGAGATGAGCATTTTAGGCTATATAAATGTTTTGTGCAACTCTTATTATGGTTTGGTAGAGTCCATGAATTTGAAGCCCATTTATAGGGAAATGGTTCTGATGAGCGGGAAGCTTTGAAATTTTTGAAGGTTTTGGGGGAAGATGGAACTGATGAGGTGAGGCGTTGGATTGGATTTTAATCGGAAGGCTGGTAAACGTTGCAACTCCACGGATTTAAATCCGGTTTGTGTTTTGCTGACCAATCAGAGAACAAGTGCTCAGAGGAGGAAAGCGGAGGATATGGTTTCATGCTATTGAAGTTGTACATAATGCTTATTGAGTTGTAAAACTTTGAAATTTAAGAGTTTTTGGTAAATTTACCTTTTTGCCCATTCAATATGTATTATAAAGTAGTATATATATATATATATATTATATATAATGGGTGATAGATGAACAAAATAGTCATTTCATATTGATCTTCATGGGCAAAATTGTAATTTCATTAAATTGTCAAGACAAATTTAATACAACAATTAATTAGTATTGTTGAAATGACTATACAAGACAAATGAATATTGTTATTATTATTATTGTTAAAAATTGTCATTTACCATTTTTTTAAAGTGATGGTAGAATTGTAATATAAGAAATTTCCAAAACCCTAAAATAATATATATTAATTTACTATGTTGAATTTTTTATTGAATTAATATACAATGAATTATTAGCGTGTTTTGTAAAAAAATAATAATAATATTAATAGTATTTTTATATGAATGTTAAATTAGTTAGTTTAGAAAAGTATAAAGTTCAATAAAATTTAAAACAAACTATAAGGTTGAAAAGGTACAATACTATTACTCTAGAGGGGTTTATGGAAAATCTTAAAAGAGATAGGCATCGTCCCATTCATGACTGACACGGTCATTAGCAAAACCAAAATAATTGTCCAACAAGAATACATGATGCCTTTTAGTTTAAAAGTTATTGTATATGTAATAAAAGTTTACAGTTAAAAATTACAATCAGACAAATGTTGCGTTAATCAAGAGCAACATCATGGCTATTGTGTTAATCAAGAGCAACCTCATGGTTTCGTTGAGGATGTTTTAACTTCGGATTTGTAAAGCATTTTTGGCAGTATCCAGAGGAGGATGTTTGTATACTTATGACTAATTTCCATTAAAAGGGAGTCATAAGTAGAGGGTGTAGTACCTCCTATATTACCTTGATTGCTAAGTCTAAGACACGCGTAGGGTTAAATGACTATAGGCCTATTAATCTGGTGGGTGTTATAAGCAAGGTAATTTCGAAGGTGATGGCTGTAAGGATTAAGAAGGTTATTGGTATGGTGATCTCTGAGACCCAATCCGTATTTCTAAAAGATAGATATATCTTGGATGGCCCTTTAATGATAAACAAGTTTATTGGGTGGTTGAAGAAGAATGGTAAATGTGCTTTTATGTTAAAAGATAGATTTCAAAAAAGCATATGATAATGTTGGGATTTCTTGATCTCCATCCTGAGTCGAATGGGTTTTCCTGCGAATTGGTGTTCATGGGTCAAAGGGATTTTAGAGTCGGCAAGATCCGCGGTTTTGGTAAATGGTACCCGCATCGACTTGAGTTTTACTAATGTTTATTATATTGTTGATTGAGTACACATGATTAGGTTCTATACTTTTGACTCATGTTTAAGGATATATAACCAACACTAACAAGTTAAAAGAAAAATATATGGTTTTTTAATCAAGAAAAAAGAAAAACAACCACCATAAAATAGATGAAACATGCAACTAAAGATGCAGCCTGCAACAAGTTTCCAGATGATGCAACTCTAGTCACATTTCTTTCTGTTGCGCAATGGTACCAGCATCGACTTGAGGCTGCAACTCTGTACACACCACTGCTTGTTAACAAGTACACGTCTTTGTTGTTATCTTCGCTTAATGACAGCACGTATCCTAAGTCAGGAGCGTTGTGAGCCCCTGATTTGAACCTACATTCCATTGGTGAGTCATGTGCACACCCGAAAGGGACACTGAAAGAGGTGAAGTTCTCACCGTTTTCAGTGGTCTCAGTAGCTGCCCATATGTCATAACTGTACAAGTCTGTGTATATGTACCTGCATGCGTGTTCATAAGGTTATATACTCTTTGTTACACACAAAATATGATCAGCGGTGTTTGCATGCGCGTTTAAAGGGATTATAAAGATTTTTTTTTTTTTTTTTTTAAGTTTAGTGTCAAAACTATTAAATATTTGTCGTATTGGTGGCTAACAAATCAAAACAAGTTATATTTTACTGTAACAATTATTACTAAACAAAAAAAAAACTCATAGCAACATAAGTTAACTAACTTAAGTGGACATGTTATGGTCAAAAGAATTAAGTGTTTATAACCTTTCCTAAATCATATTATTCCAAATTTCCAAAGATGTATAAAACTCAAATAAAATGGACAAAGAAGTGTTAGCGAGTCAACACAACTCAATCCGACCCATTTTGACCTGAAAATTCCGGACTATTATATTGTTTTAGTTTTTGCATGTTTGGATATATGTAAGTGTACTAACCAGCCATTCAAGCATGGATCAGCAGCGCCACGGTAGAAATAACCGCCCACTACTGAGGCTGGTCCTTTGCTCACATCAACATCATCATGTTTGTATCCTATCACAGGAAATGTGGTAGTGATGGAGGTTGGCTGAGTGTACCCACCGGGAGCATATGATGGATGAGTGGGATAGGGCCCCTCATATACACGCCATCCATAGTTTCCGCCTTTCTTGATCATATCAATCTCTTCGTAGTGATCCTATTAATGTAAAATTATATTCGGGTTATGTTTGATTTATAATGATTCTAATGGGTAAAAAATACTTTAAAATAAAATGGTTAAACAGATCAAAAATCGCCCAAAGTGTGTTTTGAGAGCATACACAGCCTATAAAATCACTTTTTTTTTTTTTTTTTTTTTTTTGCAAAAGTTATTATAATTGTAGTAATGTTTTCATGTGATCATAATTAACAAACAATTATATATCTACAAATTGAAAGAACTTGTCCCAGACCTGTTTTGACCCGTTATCCAACTTGCCCATATTCCCACCTCTAATACTCAGATTTACATTGTAGCATGATTAAAAAAAAAACATACCTTCCCGACATCTCCACATATGAAGCGAGAAGGCATGTCCGAGTCAAAACTGCAACGCCAAGGGTTACTAAAACCCAAGGCCCAAATCTCGGGTCCAAATTCGTTATCGTTAACATATGGATTGTCTTTTGGTATTGAATAGTTTCCCCATAAGCCAAGCCTACTTATTTCCTCTGCGCCTAAATTTCATGTGACAAAGGAACAGGATAGGATCAGTGTCAGTGTCACAGATTTAGAGATAGTAAGATGGGCAGGTCGGCCCGATTGAAACGGGCTAAGTTCACCCACAAACACAATTTCCCATTTAGAAAAACATTATTGCTTTACTAATGCTTAAAAATAATGTTATTACAATAATATTCAAAGTCATGAGACTTTCAACCCATTCGACCCGTTCCTTTTATAGCTGACTTTTTCATGGTGAAGGTGCTCACTCGGTATGTTGTCTACATCTAGCCTCAGTATCTTTCCAATCAATGATTTCTTGTTTTGTGCGAAATTGTATGGGTCAGCACCGTGCGAAGCATCTCCAATCATGAAATACAAGTAGCCATCAGCAGGGCCAAAAATAATCTGGCCTGCATGATATGCTTCAAATGGAAGTCCCATTGTGAATATCCTCCTTACCTCAACCGAATTCGCATGTCCCCTCTGTAATATATGATCAATAACACATGTTTATCAATTCTAAAATCAAACACACCATGAATGATACAAGCCCATTTAGATTTTAGATAACCAACTTTCTTTACCCCAGATAATAATAATAATAATAATAATAATAAGAAGAAGAATAAGTTTACCACTATTGAGGTTTCAAATTTCAATCATAAAATTTTAAAAAGAATTTTTTTTTTAAATTGGTACCTAACCACCTTCAATAATATGCTGAAACTTTGACATTAAAATGAAATAAATCCTTTTATGCTAGTGCTTATTTCTTTTTTAACAAAAAAAAAAAAATCATGTCTAACTTGAATCTAATCATAAATTAAGTTTGAGTTACAAAGTCAAATCTGTTTCAAGAAGCATAAAAGGTAGCCAACTTGGCAGTGGCCAAGCTTGACCCGAAACTTTGAGGGGACGGAAATCACTAGTTTCGGGGGTCGAAACCGTATATACCAAAAAAATTATATACGAATACTATATAATCGGAACTTATGAGCAAAAATTCACGCGGGGGGGGGGGGGGGGGCGCTTAAGAGCTGTGCCAATGCAACTTGGGTCAAATTTCCATTTAGATCACTTACTCCAAAAAAAACCTCAACAGGGGGGTTTGCGTCGCAGCTTGTTGCCCGTTTACCTGCCACCCTGCTGTAATTGCCTTTTATTGTGAAATAAATAAAAATATGTTTCCATGAGAAAAATAAATTAAATATTTTTTTTTTTTTTTGAAACTTTGGCGCGAAGTTGAGAGAAGTGTTAAGCATATTATGAAACAAAAAATCAACTATAGTTACCCATGAAAGTTTTGAGGAGAAGGAGGTGCCATTGGCGGTAAACTCCGCGATCACAACATGAAACTGACAAGGATAAGATTCTTGAAGAGATTCAACCTTAGAAGGATCACAACCAACATCAGTATTACAAGAACATCTGCCTTCACAACCAGGCTGCTGAAACTTATCACAGTTAAAAGCAGCAAATAGTCTGCCATTTTCAGTGAAGTTAGGATGAAGAGCTATGCTCATTAGTCCCATTTCAGTTGCAAATGAAACTTGATCACTCAAATCAAGAAACGGGTCGGATTCATCTATCATCAAACTTTGTGAAGAGCCCACCTCAGGAACCATGGCTAACCATATTTTGCCTTGTTGGTTACATACAAAAACTCGGTTTGACCCATCTGGATGTGGTGCCATGTAGAGGTAGGAACTGTTTCCAAGTTTTTCTAGACATACACCGTTTGGTGGTTGAGGGATATTCGTGTCGTTGGTCACATTACTAGGAGAAGATGATGATGATGAGTGATGAAGATGAAGCAAGAGAATGAAGATGCAAAGGTTTTTAGTTATTCCAATCATTGCATTTGAACAATGGTTTGTTCCAGCAGTTCTTGAGTTGAAGTTTTGATATCATATCAAATGTAAAGTTTTTAATCCAAATTTGGATTTAGATTACTGCAAGGCTGCTACTTTATGTTTAAAGAGTTATGGGATTGAATCAAAGATATAGTTGGTCTAACTACAAAATGCAAGAAAATAATGTGTTTAAAAAAATATGGAGAAACCAAAGGAGTACATGTGACAAAATGGGTTGGGTCAGGTTGGGTGACGGCCCAAAACATGCTTCTTTTTACTTGGGTCAAGTTAACTTGCCAATACCTTTTTTACAATGTGTTTTGAATTTTTGAAATCATTAATGTATTTACTAATGTTACAAGAAAATACTATGTTATTAAAATGTAATCTGATTTATTTGATTAATTTTTAGGTTGAAAAAATGTGAATCATATCTTTGGACTTAAGATACAACCCACAACAAATCATTTTCCAAAAAAAAAAAAAAAATGTTCCGAAATTGTAACATTTACAAAGGATAGGATAGGATAGGATAGGATAGGATAGGATGACAATGGGATGGACTTGATTGTAAAACCGTGTCTCATACCCAGCTTAAATACCAGTCAGTTATTTATCCGTAATCTATTAAAAATAGCTGTTGGGATTTCCAAATAAACTTCTTATTATTGTTTTATATTTTATATAACTTTATTACCTTGTATAGTTAGAATTATAAAAACTAAAATTTAGTGAATCAGAATTAGATTATTCTATTATCAAAAGAACAAGAAAATAAAAATAAAACGAAAATGTTTTCGGTATGGGAGTGTTTGAAAGTGGTTGTTCTATCTAACAAATGGTAATAGTTTATTCAATTTCCATTTGTATCCACATTAGTTAAGATTTTAATAATAAATAAGTTCCATGGTCACTTGTAGACAAACATTCATCATCAGATAAAACACTTGGCTTCCTTGATGCACCAAGTCAAACCATGTGTTCACCAATCTCAAGTCATCTATTCACAAACACAAAGTTTAGATGTGCAAAAGCAGCAATCTCATCACCTATATCCAAGTGCATACAATTCATTAGGATTACTCATCACAGACAAACCCTAGGTATTGATTTAGGTACAGTGCATGGTAATTTCCTGACGTGGCAGCGTTTTCTCAACAATAACATATTAGGGATTACATTATTTTTTTTTAAAAAAAGCCTATGTTTTGGAAACCGTTTTGGTTATATATATATATATATATATATAGAGAGAGAGTGGGTGGGGGGGAGTGGCGTTGAAGGGCCTCAAGCCCATCTATACCGCCCCGGTTGGGCGTGGAGGGGGGGGGGGGGGGAGCCCCTTGAGCGGGGAGGGAACCATGGGCGTGGAGGGTTTGGCTGGGACACGTGGAGGACTGGTATTGGAGGAGAAAATTGGGTGGGACCATTTTTTACCGTTAATAAGCTTTAAAAAAATTAAAACAATAAAAACTAACTGTTAGGGTTAAAAAAATACATAATCAAAGTTATTAAATTAAATAAAAACATTACATAATTAGTCCTATCTAAAAAAAATACATAAAAACATTATATAATCATAAATTACTTATTACATTAAAGCATTACATAATCCTAAATTACTTATTAAAAATTTACATAATTAAACCTAAATTTTTCTACGGAGAATAGTTATCCCAATCTTCCAGTGTATACTCCGGCGAGGACAGGGAACGATCGCTATCACGACCGTCCGACCTAGCATTCGAGCGAATGTAGCCATAGTCATGACCTGGAATATAGTATGGTTCATCATCCATACTTATATCCTCCCAACCAATATATGCTCTGTACCTTTCCTCGTTTGGCTCCGGAGCAGGAGGGTTTGGGATGAGGCTGGGTTGGGTCTCCACCAGTTGTAGATGTCCCATTCCCATGACAGCCATTGTGTAGTCAAGAGCCCAAATATATTCCTCGTCTGTCAGAGGAGCATCTGGATGGGTAGGAGTGTAACTTGGTAAAGGAGGATTTGTTGTCACTCGACGAGATGACAGTGGTTGAGGTCGGGGAGGAGGAGTGTACACTGTAGGAGGAGGAGTGTACACTGTAAGAGGAGGAGATGACAGTGGTTGAGGTTGGGGGAGGAGAGGACAGTGGTTGTGAACGTCGTCGTCGGTGAGAGTATCGCCTGAGATTTGAAGGACCGGCTGAATCGTTACGATAACCACCACCCATATCTTTTTGTGTGTGTAGATTGAATTTTGAGATCAAATTGTGACTGACTATGAGTATTTTGTCTTCTATTTATAGGTTTAGAAAAGTAGCCATTTGAAAAATATTTTTTTATTAAATATTTAAATAATTTTTTTAAATATTTAAATATTGTTTTCAGTAAATATTTAAACATTTTTATTTATTAAATTTATTAATTTAATTAAATTTATTAATTTATTAAATAGATTTATTTTCCAATTATACTTTATAAAAGAAATTCACGTGATTGACAAGCCAATATGAACCTTAGTCTTATATCCTATTCACATATTTTGCTAAGTACAGAATCTACTGAAGAAGAAGAAAACAAAGAAATGAAGAAGTTGATACAAGTACCGAAGAGTAAAGAACAGAAGTTCTGAAGATGAACCAGACAAACATCTGAAAAACAACTACTGATGACCAAACTTCTGAAGAAACACTCATTAGCAGTTCTTATAGAAGCTTCCCACTGCCCTTAAACTTTAGTAGTTTAATATTATGTTAGTTTTAATAGCTTTTTGCTTCAAGTTCCAATACTACAGCCTGTTGTAGTATTATTATGATCTTTTGTATACTTCACTTGTACGTATTGACCAGTCTATAAATAGATGGGTTCATCCCTTCTACTTTTGTCATCCTTGTACAGTTAACCTTTTCTAATATATTGAGAATCATTTGAAGCATTTACTGTTATATTCATTAACTATTTGATTCTCTCATTTACTGCTTTAGTTCATTAACTGAGGGGGAGTAATAACTCCTGTTAAAAGTGAAGCTTTAACTTCGAACACTTACTTATTCCGCTATGCAATTTACTTTGATAAATCATTACCAGTGTTCATAGTAGAATATGTGATTAAACAAGCTTTCTGATCTAACAATTGGTATCAGAGCATTGGTTCATCTGATTAAATATCAATCTAACAAATTGAGAATCAGACACAGGCTCTTATTGATATTGAATAAAGGATAAAAGTTCACTTTTTTAACATCCATCACTTTTAAAACTATTGACAAATCAATCTTCTTAAAAATGGATCCCCATAATACTGGATCTGCCAATAAACCTCCTATGCTGGTCAGAAATGAATACAATATCTGGCAAAGGAAGATGACACATACTTTATCACAACAGAATACTGGCTGTTAGAAGTCTGTCATGTATGGACCCTATAGACCAGTGATAACAGATCTAAAACTAAAGTAGAAAGAACAAAAGAACCAAAAGACTACACTAATGAAGATTTCTTAAAACTTGAGCTAGATGCTAAGGCATTCTCTATGTTGGTAATGGCTCTCCCAAACGAAATATATGCTGGGCTCTTACATTATGAGAGTGTCAAAGAGCTGTGGGATTGCCTTAAAGAACAGTTTGGAGGAACTGATGAGGTGATTGCCAACACCAGAGAAATTATGGCTCAACAATATGAAACTTTTACTCATGTTAATGGAGATTCTTTGACACAACAGTTTGAAAGATTTTCTTCATTAATATCTGAGTTAAAATTAAATGGTCAGGCCTACACTAACTCATCTATGTTGCATAGATTTTTAAGGTCTTTACTAGAAAAATGGGAAACTTATTTTATCGTCCTCAGATCAGGACCAGATTTTGACTCCCTTTCACTTACAAAATTACATGGGAGATTACTCACTTTTGAGAGAGAAATCAATCAAAAGAAAAAGTTACAAAGTTCTGGTAAAACTGTTGATGACTATATTCCAAGTAGTACAACACTTTTGGGACAAGACTCACCAACTTGTTCAAATGATTTTGGATCTTTTGATCACATTGACATAACTGTTGGGATCTCATCAGAAAGATCATATCCAGCTTATGACAATGAAGAAATAGTCAAACTACTGATGACATGTGTTTTATAATGGATGACTTAAAAAATTTCAGTAGTGATGACTTAGAAGAAATGGACATGCTGGACCAACTGGCCATGTTAAGCATAAAAACTAACAAATTTTATAAAAGGTCAGGAAGAAAATTTCCAGGACTGAACAGTTCAACAAAAGTCGGTTTTGACATATCAAAATTGAGATGTCACAAGTGTCAGAAGTTGGGACACTTTGATAGAGAGTGTAGAAAATCTAGCTATAACCAACCTCAGTCAGGAAATCAAGCTAACCCTAGTTACAATAGGAATATAGGAACACAAGGAAGTGCTCATTTTGTACAGGAACAAGCTCCACAAATCCAATATGTGCCTCAAATACAATATGTTCAGATGCCTGCTCAATAATAGGGCCAACAACAGATGCCTTCCATTCCTGCTGCTCAACCTTCACAAGCTCAACAACCCACTCAACAAAGCTTATTTAATTCTGAGTATGTTGACTAGAGAAGTCTTCCCTATGACACCACTGAATACAGTCCTGATGCAGACAACAAAATGTTTGACATCAATTGGGGGAGAACCTGATAATGGCAGAAAGAATTTTTCCATAATGGCTTTTGAGGGATGCTCCTCTAATTCTGCCTTATAACAGGTATCAAAAGAATCTCTTTTAAAGCTTTGCTCAAAATCATGCAAAGAATCTTTTGCTTTAATAAGAGAAACCAATGTGCACCTACAAGGCAAAGCCAATGACTCAGATAGAAAATACACTCAAATTAAATGTGATTTAGAAAGAAAAATTGCATCAAAGACAAGAAATTTCTAAATTAACAAATAATGCTATTGAAACCCAAGCACAAATAAAAAGCATGATAGAAAACTTAGGTAATGTCAGAAAAGAGCTTGCTGACACCAAAGTTGACTGTGAAAATTGGGTTGAGTCATGTAGCGATTACCAAATGCTACTAAACAAACAAACTGCATCAAATGTTAAGTTTAGCATAGGGTATAACCACACAGAATCACCAACTGATTTTACTCCCAAAACTGTTGATGATAGAGTAATATAGTTCAAAATCAAACTACTAATATGAAAGTCTGCACATCTTTTCATCAGAACTTTCTTAAAAATAAAAAATAAAGTCCTGCAGAAGTTAAAACAACTAACATTAAGCCATCAGTAGTTTCATCTACATCATGAGTTGAGACCCTGAAAACTGCTGATTACCTAATTCAAAAAGCTGAAACTGTCAGTACTTTACCTTCCAAAACTCCTGAAAATTTAAAATTGAAAAGAAAGGCAAAACCATGTGAAGTATGTGGTTTGTTTAACCACATAATAGAATTTTGCATATATAGAAAATGAAATCAATACAATAAGAACATTTTACAACTAGTTGTGGAAAAACAAATTAAACAAGATTTTGAAAACACTTTCTATCCCAACAAACAACAACCAAGTAATACCTTTTCTCAGAAAAAAGACTAAATCTCAACCAAAGCCTTTTTCTCAAAATTCTTCTTCAGAAGTTAGACCCAAACCATTAGCAGTTTCACAAACTGCTGAGGTTAAAGATCTAATGAATATGGTCAAACTTCTGATGACCAAAGTTGATGGTGGACCCCAAAACGACTCCACCATTGAGCTCAAAAGCAAGTCCATGGCTAAAATGACATCGATTTCTAAAAATGGTCCACAACAAACTGCTACTCTTCCAGTTCTCAAGAGTAAACCCAAAGCCAAAATGGCTTGGGTTCCTAAAACTGACTAATCTACTCTTTGCGCAGAGGGTCTCCAGAGGTCTAAACAGTATTCGGTATGTTGATGGTGGAGGCTCAATGCACATGACAGGATGCAGGTACCTGATCAACAATTTTATAAGCCAAAGAGAAGGATCTGTGTCCTTTGGGAAAAATGCCAAGGGATATGTGCTAGGTTATGGCAATGTATCCTCTGGTAAAGTGCAGTTTGATAAGGTCAATCTGGTTGAAAACTTGGAATACAACTTGTTGAGTGTCTCTCAAATGTGTGATAAAGGATATTCTTCCTTTTTCACCAAAAATGCATGCAAGATTATATCACCAGAAGGCCAGATGTTGATAGAGAAGATAATAGAAGATTATACTTTGTTAGTTGCCAAATGATGTGGAAATGTCTATGCAGTGGACATTGAAAAGGACAAGGTATTGAACAACACTCCCTGTTTCTTCTCAAAGGCATCAACTTCAGAAACAGACATTTGGCATAGGAGACTTGGTCATGTGAACTTTAAAACCATAAATAAAGTCACTAAAATGGGCTTGGTCAGAGGTCTACCCTTGAAGGAATACCAATGTAAAGAACACCGTGTTTCCTGTCTTAAAGGAAAGTAGCATAAGTCCTCCTATAAGTCTATTGAAGAATAAAAACAACTGCATGTCTTCAACTACTCCATATGGACTTATTTAGGCCAGTCAAAATCATGAGCCTTGGTAAGAAGAAGTATTGCTTGGTCATCATTAATGACTACTCAAGATTCACATGGGTCTTCTTCTTATTTTCCAAGGATGAGGTAACTGATATTATTAAATTCTTCGTTCTACAAGTAGAGAAACAATATTCTCTCTCTGTCAAAGTCATAAGAAGTGACAATGGGACAAAATTCAGGAACAAAAATCTGGATGAATTCTGTCTGTCTAAATGGATTGTTAGACAGTTCAGCATTCCCAGAACTCTTGAACAAAATGGTGTGGTAGAAAGGAAGAATACAACATTAATAGAAGCAGCAAGAACAATGTTAGCAAATTCAGGCCTACCTCTTTATTTTTGGGCTGAAGTAGTCAACACAGCTTGTTATGTTCAAAATAGAGTCCTTATCAACAAAAGACATTACAAAACTGCTTAGGAAGTTCTTCATAGCATCAAGCCTTTAATCTCCTATTTCAGGGCTTTTGGATGTCAATGTTTTATTCTATACATTAAGGACTCCATTTCAAAATTTGTTGCAAAAGTTGATTCAGGTTACTTTCTTGGTTATTCTTCCACAAGAAAATCCTACAAGGTTTTTAATTCCAGAACCAAGATAGTGGAAGAAACACTGAATGTTAAGTTTAATGAGTCAAAACAAACATTCATTCCAGCCCATCGTGCTGAACTCTTTGATCTTGACAGTTTTAATTTCAGACCTGAGAAGACTGACATCACTTCATCTAAACCCAGTTATTATGGTGATCAAGGGTTTGATGATGGTCCTCCATCTTGGACTCCAAATGCAATCAAATCAACTCCCAAACAATCAGAAGTTTCACAAACTTCTGATTCAACAAACCAAACAACTGCTGATATACCCCCAACTTCTGATTCAGTTCCCAAAACTGATGAAGCTGTACAAACAGCTAAATCAGACACCATTGAACTCAGTAGTTTGTTTGAAGAAGCTCAAGAGCCCACTCCCACAACACAAGAACTACAATTGATTGAACACAGAGATCATCCATTCGACCAAATCATGGGTGATATTGTTGTAGGGGTACTTACAAGAAACCAGCGCTCCAACTTTTGCTTTTTCTCAGCATTCATTTCACTGTTGGAACCAAAGAAGTACCAGGAAGCCCTCAAAGATAACAATTGGGTTGAAGCTATGCAGGATGAGTTGTTGTGATTCAAGAAGCAACAGGTCTGGGAAATTTGTCCCTTGCATCCTAACAAGCTACCAATTGGCACAAAATGGGTTTTCAGAAACAAACAAGATGAGTCTGGTTTAATCATTGATCGCGTGTCGAAGTGCTAATCAAAAACTAAATAAAAACTACTCCTTAGCTACAACTGACTGTAGTATAGGAAGTAGGGTTGTCGAACCTCAGGGAGTTTGTGGAAAGTGCTAAGTTACTAATTTCTAATTAAATTAAGATTAACTAAAGTAATTTTATGAAGTTTAATGTAAAAGTGCTGCAGTGCTGCAAAACGGATTAATAATTGATTTTTTAGAAAAGACAATAATATGGAAAAACGGTCACTCCGGGTTTCTGACTCGGTAACTGTAAAGACAATCTGAATTAACCTAGCTAGGCAATCACATAGACATGATTCTGTTTAAATTGTTCAACCCAATTCAACATCAAAACACAAATCACAAAGTTAAATTATTCCTAGTGCAAGAAAACCAAGAAACGATAACGAATTGTAATTGTGAAAATCAGTCAAACTGTTCAAATAAGTCAAACATACAACCAGATTTAAAGACACATCAACATTAACCATATCCGGTTCAACAGTCAAATCTTTAAGTTCCAAATCTGCTGTCAGTTGACCAACTTGCTTAAACAATGCCTCAACGGTGTGGTCCTGAACTTCATTATCCTTCTGAATTCTCTTAAAATCCTCCCGGATTGCCTTTACATCTTCTTGGACAGCCTTTACATCTTCTTGGACAGCCTTTATGGCCTCTAAGATCTCACTCAGCTGATCATTGCTTTCCTTTTCATTGTTTTGTTGCTGCTGATAACCGTAATCAACACTCTGGCCTCCATTCACAATCGAATCAGTATTCATATAATAATATGCAGTTTGTTCCCTAGATTGATAAATGTTTGGCTTGTAGTATCTTTGCTGACAGTTCTGATATTGTGGCCAATAATATGAGGATGATAGGTATGAGTCTTCATCTTTTTCAAGCCCAAAGATAATACGATCTTTTCGTGCATTATAAGCTTCAACTCTCTGACGGGCAATTGGACAATCTTGCATCACATGATATGGGCTCTCGCAACAACCACATGCATCATAATCCACCCAGTTCATCTTGAATTCAATTCTGCAAAACTAACATACCCAGTGTAATACTGAACAAAATAGAGAAAAATACAAGACAAGAAAAAAATAATTTTTTTGGTCTTTTTAATTTGAGAAAAAAAATAATAAAACTAAAAACACTAAGCGCACGAACTCCCCGGCAACGGCGTCATTTTGATCGCGTGTCGAAGTGCTAATCAAAAACTAAATAAAAACTACTCCTTAGCTACAACTGACTGTAGTATAGGAAGTAGGGTTGTCGAACCTCAGGGAGTTTGTGGAAAGTGCTAAGTTACTAATTTCTAATTAAATTAAGATTAACTAAAGTAATTTTATGAAGTTTAATGTAAAAGTGCTGCAGTGCTGCAAAACGGATTAATAATTGATTTTTTAGAAAAGACAATAATATGGAAAAAACGGTCACTCCGGGTTTCTGACTCGGTAACTGTAAAGACAATCTGAATTAACCTAGCTAGGCAATCACATAGACATGATTCTGTTTAAATTGTTCAACCCAATTCAACATCAAAACACAAATCACAAAGTTAAATTATTCCTAGTGCAAGAAAACCAAGAAACGATAACGAATTGTAATTGTGAAAATCAGTCAAACTGTTCAAATAAGTCAAACATACAACCAGATTCAAAGACACATAAGTATGTTCATGAAACCTGGTCCTAAAACATAGTTCAAAACAGAAAAGTCCTTACAAAATAACCGAATCTTTCACCCGGAGAAACCGCAAGATGATTAGCCTTGCATCTTCATGATTTCGGCTTCAAAACTTGTTCTGGATTGCTCTGGCATCAACCGGAATGAATGGAACTGCAAAAAGTACTCAAAATCCTCCCTTAGAAGCTCTGGAAGTCGAAGAATGCATCCCCATACGGCTGCTAGGTTTTTAATTGCGAAAATGGGCTTTTTATGGGCTGAAGAGTTATTAGAGACCCATGAACAACTGTTTCTGGAATTAGAGGGTCTCTAATAACCTAAAACTGACGCGATGGCATCTTCAGTAATTATCACAATTCATTAAGGGTAAAATCGTCATTTTTCCTCTGTTTTACTTCCTGGAGACCCGCGAATAACTTTTACTGAAATTAGAGGGTCTCTAATTTCAGTTCTTCCAGATTTGTTTCTTTTTTGATTTCCAATTTCATCGAATGCTCGTCTCCTCTCCAACTAAGCTCTTTTTCTCTCGTTTTAGCCCACGAACACCTGCTTAACACCAAGACACAATTAAATATCTAAGACACGATATAAACGAACGATAAACGATTAAAAACTATACAAAACTAATATATAAATGTGATGCATTTGGCAACACATCACACCCCCACACTTACCTTTTGCTTGCCCTCAAGCAAATCTGCTCAAAGTGTTACCACGAACAAGTAACAAATACCTCAAACGCCCCCGCCATGCACTAGTTAGGGTCCAAAGTCATACCCCATTCGTAGATCATCATTAGATGTGTTAATTCAACAGGCAACCGTGATGCACAATTTTTAAAACAGAACTCTCCCGACTAAGTCTAACATGCTTTCGGTTTTTTATTCTCATGCAACACACCCCTCACAATTTTTCACTCCACTCGGTTTAATATCTGGACTAGCATGTAATGCGCTAGTATATTCACTCAAAACCAAACATGCACCTCTGTTATCATAGGCTTGTATAACAATCACACCTCAACTATAGACAATGCACATATCTAAAGGACTTATGGGTTTTGGGCTTCGGGTAAAGGTAGGATAGATTTGGCTAACAATTGGTTTAAAAACAAAGGTTTCAACACGTTTGAATGATCATCCTTATTCATTAAACACCATAATACAATAATCACACAACTTTGGGCATATTTGACCCATAACACATACTTCTATTTTCTTTTTCACTTTTTTTTTCATATATATTTTTTTTCTCTTTTTTCTCTCTCTCTCTCTCTTTTTTTTTCACAACTTAAACATAACTCAATCACTTGAACAAAACATAAACACAATGGATGTCATCAATTTATTTCACAAAGGTAAACGGGTCAATTTGGGTAATAGGTTTAATCAAATGAAAGGGTATAGGCTCAACATGGGCTACTAAGGGTGATTTTAGGTAAACGGATCAAACATAACAAATAAATGGGTATCAAAAGAAAAAGGGGAAACCTAAATTGCCTTTGTCATCTATGTGCATATCTAGTCTACAACCTCGGCATGTATCAAATCACACAAGTTCTGCAACAGAGAAACATCTGGCCTACACTCAACAAATGAAAATATATATGTATCAATCTATCATCTAGTAGGCTCAAGATCTCACCAAAGTGTGGAAATGGGTTACCGATGTGTGCATGCATTTATTTACCGACAGCTCGTTACACCTAATCGGGTAAATTCTAAACATTTTCTCTAAAACACCTGCTGAAAACGGTTCATATGTCTGTTCTAAAGAATTGGACCATGATAAGGACCCACACACCACAAGCAGAGACAGAAAGAAAGCATTGCAACAGTCGCTTTCATGCCCGATCAGACCGCTTTTAAGACATTTTTTAATTTTTAATTTTTTTTTTTGACTCAAAACTAAATAAAAAAAAAGAAGTTTCCCCACCCCCATACTTGAATGACACATTGTCCTCAATGTGAGCTAGGAATAAAATAAAGTAGAATTAAAAATAAAATACAACAGAAGTAAAAGGAACAGACTCCCCTGGATAAGCAATACGCGTATAAGTCCGTTCAATTCCCTCCAATGTCGGCCGTATAGCATTTCATTCGCTGCCGGTAAACAAACCTAAAACAAAGAAACAAGAAAAAAAACAAACAAATCGGGATACCTGCAAACATTAGTGATTTCCAGATCGTCCATGCCTGAATGGAGATTGTGTACGGGCGTGACAATCTATTCTTGCAATTCAAATCATAACAAGAAATCCCATGACTCAAACAAAAATAAAACTGACTTGAAAACACTCGAAAATAAAAATGAAAAAAAAATACACAAATAAATATACAAAATATACAATAACCATACCTAATGTTCATTCATGGTGGTCTCAAAGAACATTTTCCTACCGAATTCCCAATGTATGTTCGGTAATTGACATGTCGAGTCTTCATCTTCTTTCTTATCTTTGACATGTCTGCAGGATCATTGCTGGGCCACTTCACTATACTTTGTCCAAGGTCTTCAATGCTCACCTTCCTCTTTTGCCCACTCAAGCCATCATCTTCAACTTTGTCTATTTTCCTCATAAATATGGGAGGAAGGTTAGGATACACCAAGGTTACCCGGTTCATAGGTTCTTCAGCATGTGTGTCTACAAGTGGTTGTACGCACGAAGTCACGTCTACTTTAAGGCTTGTAGCTTCCTCTTCTAAGGCTTCCTCCATCACAAACTGGTCCACATGTGCCTCTTCAACAACTTTTTCAGCCACATCAACATTAACCATATCCGGTTCAACAGTCAAATCTTTAAGTTCCAAATCTGCTGTCAGTTGACCAACTTGCTTAAACAATGCCTCAACGGTGTGGTCCTGAACTTCATTATCCTTCTGAATTCTCTTAAAATCCTCCCGGATTGCCTTTACATCTTCTTGGACAGCCTTTACATCTTCTTGGACAGCCTTTATGGCCTCTAAGATCTCACTCAGCTGATCATTGCTTTCCTTTTCATTGTTTTGTTGCTGCTGATAACCGTAATCAACACTCTGGCCTCCATTCACAATCGAATCAGTATTCATATAATAATATGCAGTTTGTTCCCTAGATTGATAAATGTTTGGCTTGTAGTATCTTTGCTGACAGTTCTGATATTGTGGCCAATAATATGAGGATGATAGGTATGAGTCTTCATCTTTTTCAAGCCCAAAGATAATACGATCTTTTCGTGCATTATAAGCTTCAACTCTCTGACGGGCAATTGGACAATCTTGCATCACATGATATGGGCTCTCGCAACAACCACATGCATCATAATCCACCCAGTTCATCTTGAATTCAATTCTGCAAAACTAACATACCCAGTGTAATACTGAACAAAATAGAGAAAAATACAAGACAAGAAAAAAAATAATTTTTTTGGTCTTTTTAATTTGAGAAAAAAAATAATAAAACTAAAAACACTAAGCGCACGAACTCCCCGGCAACGGCGTCATTTTGATCGCGTGTCGAAGTGCTAATCAAAAACTAAATAAAAACTACTCCTTAGCTACAACTGACTGTAGTATAGGAAGTAGGGTTGTCGAACCTCAGGGAGTTTGTGGAAAGTGCTAAGTTACTAATTTCTAATTAAATTAAGATTAACTAAAGTAATTTTATGAAGTTTAATGTAAAAGTGCTGCAGTGCTGCAAAACGGATTAATAATTGATTTTTTAGAAAAGACAATAATATGGAAAAACGGTCACTCCGGGTTTCTGACTCGGTAACTGTAAAGACAATCTGAATTAACCTAGCTAGGCAATCACATAGACATGATTCTGTTTAAATTGTTCAACCCAATTCAACATCAAAACACAAATCACAAAGTTAAATTATTCCTAGTGCAAGAAAACCAAGAAACGATAACGAATTGTAATTGTGAAAATCAGTCAAACTGTTCAAATAAGTCAAACATACAACCAGATTCAAAGACACATAAGTATGTTCATGAAACCTGGTCCTAAAACATAGTTCAAAACAGAAAAGTCCTTACAAAATAACCGAATCTTTCACCCGGAGAAACCGCAAGATGATTAGCCTTGCATCTTCATGATTTCGGCTTCAAAACTTGTTCTGGATTGCTCTGGCATCAACCGGAATGAATGGAACTGCAAAAAGTACTCAAAATCCTCCCTTAGAAGCTCTGGAAGTCGAAGAATGCATCCCCATACGGCTGCTAGGTTTTTAATTGCGAAAATGGGCTTTTTATGGGCTGAAGAGTTATTAGAGACCCATGAACAACTGTTTCTGGAATTAGAGGGTCTCTAATAACCTAAAACTGACGCGATGGCATCTTCAGTAATTATCACAATTCATTAAGGGTAAAATCGTCATTTTTCCTCTGTTTTACTTCCTGGAGACCCGCGAATAACTTTTACTGAAATTAGAGGGTCTCTAATTTCAGTTCTTCCAGATTTGTTTCTTTTTTGATTTCCAATTTCATCGAATGCTCGTCTCCTCTCCAACTAAGCTCTTTTTCTCTCGTTTTAGCCCACGAACACCTGCTTAACACCAAGACACAATTAAATATCTAAGACACGATATAAACGAACGATAAACGATTAAAAACTATACAAAACTAATATATAAATGTGATGCATTTGGCAACACATCAATCATCAAGAACAAGGCAAGACTGGTGGTCTAAGGTTTCTCACAAGAAGAAGGAATTGATTATGATAAAACCTTTGCTCCAGTTGCAAGGCTTGAAGCCATCAGGTTATTCTTGGCGTATGCTATTTCCAACAAAATTAAAAATTTTCAAATGGATGTAAATAGTGCATTTTTATATGGCAAAATAAAATAGGAAGTGTATGTTTGTCAACCACCTGGGTTTGAGGATCTTGCTCATCCCAATTGGGTGTACAAACTTGACAAGGCTCTATATGGGCTAAAAACAAGCTCCCAGAGCTTGGTATGATACACTTTCAACATTTTTACTCAAAAATCACTTCACAAGAGGCTCCATTGATAAAACTCTTTTCATTAAACATGTTGGAAATCACATCCTCCTTATTCAAATTTATATTGATGATATCATTTTTCGTTCAACCAATACAAAACTGTGTGAAGAATTTAAGAAACTCATGCAATCTAAATTTGAGATGAGTACCATGTAAGAACTGCAGTACTTTCTAGGACTGCAGATAAAACAACAAGCGAATGGAACTTTTATATATCAATCTAAATATGATAAAAAATTATTAAATAAATTTTCTTTACAAGACTGTAAATCATGTTCCACTCCTATGAGTCCAACCACACAAGTTGAACCAGATGATCAAGGAAAACAGGTTGATCAAACCACTTATAAATGTATGATAGGTTCCCTTCTTTACCTAATTGCTTCTAGACCAGATATTATGTTTTCAACATGTGTTTCTGCTAGATATCAATCAGCTCCCAGGGAATCACACCTTATGGCAGTCAAAAGAATTTTCAGATATCTGAAAGGAACTCCTAATCTAGGAATTTGGTATCCTGCTATCAGCAGCATGAGATTGATAGCCTTTCAAGATAGTTACTATGCAGGGTGTAAAATGTCAAGAAAATCAACATTGATGGATGTCAATTAATTGGAAACTGTCTCGTGTCATGGCAATCAAAGAAGCAAACATATGTGGCAACATCAACTGCTGAAGCAGAGTATATTGCGGCTGCAAGCTATACTTCACAGATATAATGGCTTTAAAATCAATTGCTTAATTATGGAATCAAAGAGACCAAGACCCCATTGCTCCTAGACAATACCTCGGCCATTAGCATTATTCAAAACCCTGTTCAATTTTCAAAGACAAAACATATTGAAATCAGGTATCATTTCATCAGGGATTGCTATGAAAAAGGCAAGATTGAGGTTAAATATGTGTCAACAGCAAATCAAATTGATGACATTTTTACAAAACCTCTTGACACAACAACCTTTCAGAGCTTAGCATCCATGCTTGGGATGCTAAATTTGGAGTAGTTTTTGTAAGTGTTTTCATTTTTATGCACATATTTCACTTTCACTTATTTTTGTTACTCAATTGTCACAAAACCTCTAATGACCATAAAAGAGAGAGAAAGTACTGATGTACAAAACTTCAGTATGAGTATATTTTCTGAAAAGAGAAACTGGTGATGATAATAAAATCATCAATAGTTAAATTGGGTATTTTCAAAACAAAAACTCATCAGTTGTTCATATCTACTGAAGAGTAAATAGGAAACTACTGATGAACAAATTGTTCATCAAAAGTTTTAAACAAAAGGGCAAATTAGTCTTTTCCTATTTTCAGAAGTTTGACCTAAGGCGGCTATAAATTGCTGAAAACCCCTCTTTTCATACTTATCGTTTCAAAAACAACAATTCCCTCTCTCAAACTCTCTCTCTGAAATTGCAACTGTTCTATCAAACCACCATGGCTTTCGTTCTTAAACAGGGACACAATCAAAGAGGATACTTCACAAAAGATGCGGCCTGGTCCCAATACGACGAAATAATTGATTTAGTCATAAAATCACAATATTCCAAGACGTTAACCATTTACCCATTAATCCACACTGAAACTCTAAATGAGTTCTAGGCAAACGTTGAGACTGTTACCGTTAATGGTAAAGTCATTTTCCTGAAGACGACGATCAAAGGGAAAGTGATGGCAATCACACCAGAAACCTTGGGAATCAGACTAGGTCTGAATGATGCTGAAGCCCTATAACAAATTTCCAGTGGAACCATTCAATTAACCATGACTGAGTGTGGTTACCAAGGTACTCTGTCACATGCTACCATTTATAAGAATTTTTTTGATTCAAAATACAAACTTTTGTTTCATTATATAATCATGTGTTTGAGTCCAAAAACTGGATCATATGATCAGATGCCCTTAACTTTACAACCTATTTTCCATTCCATTGTGAATGAAACTACTTTCAGGGCATCATCATATTTCTTCAATGAGTTGGTGTTGCATCACCAAAATGATAAAAAGAAGTTTTTGTTGTATCCAAGGTTCATAATGCAGTGTATTATTAAAGAACTTGGTGAGTAAATACTTGTGGATGAGGTAACAAAGTTAAATCCTTTGACCTCACAAGTATTTTCTAGGCATAAGAAACCGGCTACCTTGCCAGAAGATGACCAAGGGGAACAAGAAACAGTCCCCAAGGAACCCACATCTTCCAAACCCACTCCCAAAAAGCCTAAACAGCGCAAACAACAAAAATCCAAACCTACCAACCCTAAAAGAAAAGCAGTTTAGGAGGTTGAGATCCTCGAAACTGTTGATGTACAATCTGTACTTGAAAAAGATGTGACTGAAACTTCCTCTTAGTTACATCCATCTCAATCCCCCAAAAGATCTAACCCAATATCAATTCAGTTTTCTAGAAAGAAACTTAAAAAGACAAAAACTACTGACCTTCTTTCTAAAACTACTAAAACCATTCCAACTGCTGAACCAAAACTATCACATACAACATTTGAGATAACTCATTTTCTCTCCGGGCTGAAAGAAAACATCCCATCAGATAATGTCAATCCCTAATCACCACATAAAATAGGG
The DNA here is from genome assembly GCA_030844895.1 of Ambrosia x helenae. Lineage (NCBI taxonomy): Eukaryota > Viridiplantae > Streptophyta > Magnoliopsida > Asterales > Asteraceae > Ambrosia > Ambrosia x helenae. Next base: position 59,308,591 of record CM061227.1, read on the forward strand.
GATAAAACCACAGAAATGGACATTGATGAGGATGTTATCAGCCCTATCCCAAGAGATGAGGAGGAACCAAGGAATCTAAGCCCAAACTTAGATTCTTTAGGTACATTTTACTCTGCTACTACTCCTATACCACCAAGTGGTGGATTTGAGGGCAGAAGTAAGATAGCTAAGACCTCACTTGTGGCAACTACTGATGAAGGCCTTGTGCCTGAGGCAAGAAAACCCCAGTAACAAGAAAAAGGGGTTCATGAGACAACTAGGTTGGGCCTAGCTCATGATATAACTGATGACTTCATCATTGATGATGTTGTTAGGGATTCAGATGATTCCATTAATTTGGATGATGATTCAAAGTTCAAGGAATTGACGGTTAGTTATGAAGGTCCTGACTCTGATGCATCCAAACTCAAAGAGTTGGTCACCGAGGAGCAGGTTAAAGACCCCTTAAACCCATATTCCCCAAAAGTGGCCTCCCCAGTCTTCACTGAGAATCACCCAAAAACACCCCCTTCATAACAAAAACAGCCTACCCAACCATCTTCATCTGGTGCTACAAGCATAGACATTAACCAGCTATGCTGCCCAGCAAGTCCTTTATACCAAATGGTTCACCAACTTCTTTCTACCCATCTCCAAACTTTCATGACAGCCATGGAACTAAAAAAAAGACCCAATTGGAGATGATAAACAATGCCATTGATCACAAATTGGGAGAGGTGTCTAGAAAAGTTACAGACAATAAAAGACAGCTTGAACATCTTTCTTGTGTTGCCCCACCTGCACCCTGGTTTCCAGAGGTTGATAAAGCCAAAAAGAGGAAGAAAGAGAAGGTACCTGAGAAGAAAGACCTTGAACAATCAAAGAAAGCTCGTGAAGCCCAGAAGCTCAAAGAAGCCAATAAAAGGTCACAACAAGAAAAACAAGCAAAGGCCTTACAAGAAAGACACATGTATCAAGAAAAGCTTCTAAGAGAACAAGCTCAAAGATCTGCCAAAGGCAAAGAACCAGCTGCTGAACAAGAACACAGAGGAAGAATTATCTTAGAAAGACAAACTACTGAGAAAGAGAAGAAGTTGAAGAGAGCCCAGATAATAGATGAACTGGAAGCAAATGAGTATGGCACAGAGGCTCAACTTTCAAAATGGAAAGAAGTTACCTTAAATGAAACATACAAGAAATTTAAAGCCTTGCAGAAGTCTCACCCAGAAAAATTCTTACCATTAGAAGTTTCACAAACTTCTGATTTTGCAAGAAAGAAGCCTGCTGCCAAGACAAAGAAAGGATCAGGGGAACAAGTGAAGACAGACTTCAAAATGGTTTTGATTGAAAGCAACACTATTGTTGTTGAAGATGATTTCATTATTGAAGAGAAGCCCTTGCTCATACAAGATAGGGATCCAACTACATTTGCATATCAACTGAAGTAGATCATAACAGATCAGAAGCAGACCAAGGTAATTACTGAACATCACATTCCTATTTCTAGTAATATACTTGGTACTGTACTAGTTGAACAAAGAAGGAGATCAAATCTGATCACATCTGAAGTAGAAAACCAATCAACATCAGACCTATCTTCAAACAAACAGATAATACCATACAAAGATGACTTCTTCAACTCCAAATCACCAATAGTCAAGTGATACTTCACCCACAAGTCCAATTCTATTGTTCTGGAAAGAAAGGGCTTCACTTCCAAGGTCCTACATCACAAGATTGAACTGAACAAACTATCAGATGATGATCTTCTCACCATTCAGTTTACGCAACCAGACCAAGGACCAATCCTTATAGAACAGCAGGTCAAAGAACTCAAATACTTAATGATCAAAGAAGTTTGGAGAATTCTTGACCGCAGAAAAAGAGGATCCTATAAATAAAGATAGACAAAGGTTTTGGCTTCATCAATCCAGGGGGAGATTGTTGGGTCAAAGAGGATTGACAAGCTAGTATGAACCTTAGTCTTATATCCTCTTCACATATTTTGCTAAGTACAGAATCTACTGAAGAAGAAGACAAAGAAATGAAGAAGCTGATACAAGCGCTGAAGAGTAAATATCAGAAGTTCTGAAGATGAACCAGACAAACATCTGAAGAACAACTACTAATGACCAAACTTCTGAAGAAACACTCATCAAAAGTTTGTCACTCATCAGCAGTTCTTATAGAAGCTTTCCACTGCCCTTAAACTTCAGTAGTTTAATATTATATTAGTTTTAATAGTTTTTTGCTTCAAGTTCCAATACTACAACCTGTTGTAGTATTATTATAATCTTTTGTATACTTCACTTGTACGTATTAATCAGTCTATAAATAGATAGGTTCATCCCTTCTATTATAGACATCCTTGTGCAGTTAATTTTTTCTAATATATTGAGAATCATTTGAAGCATTTACTGTTATATTCATTAACTATCTGATTCTCTCATTTACTGCTTTAGTTCATTAACTGAGGGGGAGTAATAACTCATGCTAAAAGTGAAGCTTTAACTTAGAACACTTACTTATTCCGCTGTACAATTTACTTTGATAAATCTTTACAAGTGTTCATAGTAAAATCTGTTATTAAACAAGCTTTCTGATCCAATAACCTACCCCTATGTGGGTACGATTTTGCTATCAATAGCTAGCAAAATAAAACAACAATGGGTGACGTGGATGGGATAGAGGTTTTGATCAGGTGGAACAAGTGTAAGGCTTGGTTTATAATGTGGCAATAGTGGTATATTTATTTTTTTCGATTTATTGATATAAATTTGTGGTTTTTCTGATACACTGACACTGCATTGCTACCTTATCATACGTGACAACATCGACACTTACAAATGTATTCGTTTTATGGTTTCTAGTTTCGATAATTTTTTATTTATACAACTCCGATAGGAAATGAATATCGTTACCAGTAACAATACGAACCGCTCGATACCGTTCAAACAACATCGGGGCTGGTGTTCACTTTTATTTTTTCGATCGATGTAAGTACGTGTTGATTTCTATACTGAGTGAATGCAGAATTCTGTTACTTTAGTGATAAGGTCTCTTCTTTATGATAAGATCTATTCCTTATAAGCTTTTGTCGGTTAAAGTGAACCGGGTTTTATTTGTCATTGGGTGTTGACCGGTTTGATTGAACCGGGTCATATAGTCACCATACTATTTTTTTCCCTTTTTCTCTTTATAGTTATTATCTATTTTTCAGAGTTATTTACACATAGTCACATATGATCGTGATAAAGTCTGGATTAAGAATTTTTTTTTAATGAGAAAAAAAATTAGAGAAGAATGAAGAATATGAACAAGGATATACACTTCTTATTTACCCATATGTCTTCAGTCTTCTTACATACTTCACCATTTGGGCCAAACAGACTTCTCAAGCCCATATGGCATCCATAAGAAAACCCAGATGGCCATATTGTATAATGGTCCACATGCATTTACATCATTGAGCGTTTGAGCCCTTTTGCATTCACATAATACTACTCCATGTCTGCATAGTTCTAACATATAAATGATGGATAAAAGTTATTTATGATTAATTAATGTATGGTAAATAAGTTTTATCCATCATTTATAATACAATATACTTATAGTATTTATCTATTATTTTACAATAGTTTTGTCATATTATAACTCTAAATCATAATATTAGACAATATGTGAGTATTGGTATCTGTGAATATTAATCAAGTCATATTTCATTAATTTAATTTATGGGTGCACTGATGGAGTAAAAAAAAAAATCTTTAATGGATTATGTAAGTTTTGATGTTCGAATTTCTATAGTCTATACTCAAACGAACTCTAATTATACTTGATTTTCTTGGTGAGCTAACGTAAAAATGAGATTAGGGTAAAAAGTATAAGAATTATTAGTCATAGATTAAACTAGATAATCAGAGACACAATGGTAAAATCATTGCGTCATTAAAGTTTCACCTTCATTTTTAAAACGGTCATAACTTTTTCATGCGACATTATTTTTTTTTAAAAAACTATACCATAAAAACAAGCTTTTTATCTTCTTTCATTTGCATACCATATTGACATACTTTAAAAAAAATGTTGGGTTGATAACTTGCGTTTTCTTGAGGGTATATTTGTGTTTTAGAAACGCAAGTTATACCTGATAAGACGACCTGATAAAACGCAAGTTATAAATGATAAAACACAAGTTATACGTGCTAAAACGCAAGTTTTTTTATACATGATAAAACATAAGTTATATCTTATAAAAAGATGCAAGTTATATCTTATAAAAAGATGCAAGTTATATCTTATAAAAAGATGCAAGTTATACATGATAAAACGCAAGTTATACTTGATAAAAACATATGTAAGTTATATTCTGATAAAAACGCAAGTTATCAACCCAGCAAAAAAAATCTTTTTTTTTAAAGTATAGCAATAGTGTATGCAAATAAAAGATGATAAAAAGTTTGTTTTTATGGTATATTTTTTTAGAAAAATAATGTCGTAAAAAAAAGTTATGGACGTTTAAAAAAAGGGATAGAACTTAACAATTGTGAGTTATACCTATTTTGCACTTCTCCTTCTCTTTTAGAAACTCAACATATACTTTTCTCATTTTAATTTCATTCATTGATTTATTTTGATCAAAATCCCAAAATCCTTATCATTTTTATGTTAAACTTCTTTACAGAAACTTTCTCTGATTTTTTAACTTAATTAGGATTAATTATAGGGGAAATAGAATCTAATAATCCTAACTTTGGGGGGTTGGAAGGCAGCAGTCTCAACTTGAAACTTGTACCACAGCAGTCCCAACTTGTCAACTATTTAACTTGGTTGGTCCCAGATTAATGTCCGTTATGTTTTCCAGTTAAGTGCCACGTAGGCAGCCCACGTGGCAAAAAGTGATTATCTGTTAAAAAAAGGTGGGGCCATGTCCACATGTTTAAATCAGATTTTTTTTTAAAAACGTGGGACCCACAAAATCTAATAACAACACTTTCCAACCCTCTCTCTCGATCAAAACATAAACATTTCACCCCAAAATCAGACAACACCTAAACGATGATCAAACCCTAAGTTATAAACCCTAAACAACCCTAGACGTAATAATGGCTGAAGAAATCTCGATTAAGCTATGGTATGGTGGCACCTTCGTTTCTCATGCTTCAAGATTAAGATATTGTGGTGGTGAACAAGAAACAATCAGGTTAGATATTGATCATGTTTCGTATTTTGAAATCGTCGATTAGGTAATGAAAGCATGTTCATATGTATCGAAAGATTTCATCATGTATTACAAGTTACCTAAAAATGGTGGTTTGAAGCTATTAACAATTGATGCTGATGTTATGAACATGGTGAAGGCTTTTAGAAATGTTGATGAAACTGTGAATGTGTATGTGCAATGTGGCCCCATTAGCAAACCTCCTTCTACACCCTGTAAAAATCCTTCATCAGTCAGCTCACCCAACCCACTGATTAGCCCAATTAGAAGCCCATTTGGAAGCCCATTAAGCCCACTAGTCAGCCCACTTAGAAACCCTAGTCAACCACTTGCAACTCCTGATGTAGTTAATGAGCAAAACATGCCTAGTTGTAAGAAAAACTTAGATGCTTTAAGTGAGGTTGAGAAAGGAAAGACCATACCCCCTTTAGATGAACCACCTGACAAGAAGAAAAGGCTTCAAATTTTTGAAGATGAAATAGAATCAGAGGAGGGGTTTAGTTCAGGTTCTGATGATTTAAGGGATGAGACTTATAAGGTTAATAAATATTATGAAGAATCAAGTGATGATGTGGTAAGTGTTTATGGGACAGAAGAAGGGGATGATGAACAGGATGATGCATTAGATGGAGATCATTATGGGTCAGAAGGGGAAGATGAAGAATGGAGAGAATCCCAGTTGAACATCAAGAAGGTGAACATAGAACATGATGAAACAACAAATAAGTTGTTACAACTATGTTTGCATGCAAATGATATTGAAGTACAATAGACTGCTAATAAACAGGTTGTTGATGGACATAGTAGCTATGAAGACTCAGAAGGGGATGTAAAGACACTAGGTGATAGCTCTGATGATGACATTTTAGGAAAGAAGTATTCTCCAAGTGTTCCTGTTGTGACTGATCACACTGACTGGACAAAGTGGACTTGGGTGGTTGGTACAAGATTCCCAAGCAGGGATGCTTTTAAACAAGCTGTCAAGAAGTATGCTGTTGCAAATGGTAAGAATGTAGTTGTTTCAACTAGTAACAAGAATAGGGGAGGTCGTATAGGTATTACTTGTGTTAAAGATTGTCCATTCAATATTTATTGTTCTTTCCATGAAGAAAAAAATTGTTACATGGTAAAAAAGGCAATAAACAAGCACAATTGTCAAAGAAATATGAAGAAAAATAGGCAGTTAAGTTACACATTCATAGCCAATGAATTCTTACCTGTGTTTAAATGTAAACCACATTGGTCTGCTAAGGATATTCAACTAGCTGTGAAAGAAAAGCTCAAGGTGTTGATAAGTAAGTGGTTTGCATACAAGGCTCAAAGCTATGCACAGTCAGTTGTATGGGTCAATGAAAGAACATTACTGCAAACTAGGATCCTATTTAGAGGTTTTAAGAATAGCAAATCCTAGTTCCACATTTGAGTTGATGACTGTACCACCTGGATACCTAAATGCAGATTCTAGTGCAACTTGTGATAGTTTTTTTAGGCTGTTTGTGTGTTTGTGTTTTGACCCATTAACAAAACAACCTAACCATTCAGATTTGCAGCCTATTTTGAAGTTTATTTGTGTGTTGACCCATTAACAAACCTGTTTTCACCCATACACATTATACTTTGACTTTTGACCTATTAACTCATGGAACTATGCATGGACATTCAAGTTCTGTTTTACAACATACAAATTATACTTTGGTGTTTGACCCATTAAACCATTTAACTTTCTGTTTTCACCCATACACATTATACTCATTCATACACATTCAAGATCCATTTTCATTTCATTCAAACCAATAGTTACATAACAAAAGACAATAACATTCAAAACATTACATAACAGAATACAAAAACCACAAATAATAATCCTAAGCTTATTCCTGCATTCCATGAACGAGATTTGAGCAGCTGCACTTTGAGATGCTTGTTTTCATCATCCAAGATTCTGTTTTGCAATTACAGGTTTTCAATCTTCAATTGTTCAATTGTAGGGCATCTAACCTGTTGATTAAGCATCTTGTCCAAATCATCTTTCCATAAGAAGAAATCGCAATTTTGTTTCTACAACAAAACAATCCAATCAAACATATCAATGTTATTGAAACAAACAAAATGTAATTACTTACTGGCCATAACCGACACCCATAAAACTCCTTGCCAATTCGTGAGTTGTTTCGTTTAACCACTCGTATGATTGCAGGTATGTCGTGATGACAATAAACCTGCCCATCCAAATCGATCTTGAACTTCTTATTAAGGCTTTTGTTTGATGAGGATGAAGACGACGAGCTCATGTTTAGTGTCGAACAGTTGATTGCTATTATTTAGGTTTGAAAATTAGGGTTCTTCAAAATTAGGGTTCTTCATTTTGGGGGTGAAGTTGGATTTTGATCGAACATTAATATTCTAATGAATGTTTAGATATGGGGATAGATTTGTGTGTGGGCCCCCCTTTTATTTAAAACATTAATATTAATCTGATTTAAACATGTGGACATGGCCCCACCTTTTTTTAACAGATAATCGCTTTTTGCCACGTAGGACTGCCACGTGGGCTGCCTACGTGGCACTTAACTGGAAAACATAACGGACGTTAGTCTGAGACCAACCAAGTTAAATAGTTGACAAGTTGGGACTACTGTGGTACAAGTTTCAAGTTGGGACTGCTGCCTTCCAACCCCCCAAAGTTGGGATTATTAGATTCCATTTCCCCTTAATTATATCAACACACATACATAAAACCATTGATAAGATTAAATTTTTGAAACTCTCTATTAACTTGATTTATTATGTATGTTTAATTATATTTTTGAACTTAACTCAAATTCTGAGATATCACATTTATCGCATCTTCAAAAAATGCTAAAAAAATAAACCGAAAGAAATCGCTAATTTCTGAAACTCGCATGCCTAACAATGTTACTAGCTTCTGCAATAGCTTTCTGTCTTTTACAATAGAACTTATATAGCTCTGATCATAGCAAATAAAGGCACTAGACTTACGATTTAAAAAAGGAAAAAAAGTGGTTAAACAAAGATTCAAACCATTCAAGTTTCTATCAGAAAACATGTATTGGGGGTTCACCATCAGGAAAATTACGGCTCACTTCACTTTCGGCAATACAATTTACATGTGAAATAAAATTGTTTAGGTCATGTGTGTAATTGCTAAATTATAAATAGAGTCGTCCCTGAGAATCTTAAAATAAAATTAGGCCGCAGGCTACATAAAAAAATGAGCCCAAGTTTGGTAAGAGGGGAATATTTAAAAAAAATATTTCATCTTGGTGCTAAAGTCAAATCTTGAACCTGAGATATCTACCTTATACTAAAACAACTAGGTTGAGTTAGGTAAAAGTAGTTCATACGGGTTTATTTTGGTCACCTTCAAATTGTATATCAAACTAATTTGGGTCTATTCAGATCATACGACGGGTCAACACGAAACACTTTTATGTATCGTCTTAACTTAAATAAATCCAAATGAGTATGATCTTTTTCATCTTATACTAGCTATATGTAATTAAGGTGTCCATTCCACATTAAGTTAGTGGACGCAATATGCTGATGGTTAAACATAACTACTGGGACTACCCAGCACTATGCGGTGGGGGTTTGGTCAGTACCGATTCGTTTGTTATGTTACCGCTCGCTTAATTAGCAACCAAAAACTAAAAGACTAAGATTTTATATGCCTAAAAGGATGTCAACATGTGATTTATATCGATCGAAAACCATAAAAACGAATATCAGAATATTGATACCGATGTTTTTCGGTCAGAATTGATTTTGTTCACCGTTGTAGCGACATGCTACCGACACTCGTATCAATTTTATTTCAACCGTTCGAGCATGTTGCAATGACATATTCATAATTTTATAACTAATTATCTATATCTATACTACTATATAGTGTATCCTGGACGGCTAAAATGGTCATTTCGCATTCATTTTCATGGGTAAGATAGTATAAAATAATAAAATAAACAATCCACTAATAATTAATTCTTATTTTTATTTTACCATAGGCTTTTGATATTAAATTATAAAATTTACATAGCTACTAACAACTTGCAACAAATTAAATAATCATTTTTCCCATGTATCTATCACTAGATCACTTTTAATACAAAAGCATATACTCTACACAGCCACTAGCAAGTTGCAACAAATTAACATAATGTTACTCTGCCTTCCATCTCCCCATTCTATCTTCCGTTTCTTTTCTTTCAATTTCTTATAACCGAATCCTTAAACACCACAATCATTGAGGTTAAATTCACATTAACATAACTTAAAACACATTTGATTAACAACAAGAAACTGATGGGAACCTTCAAACGACATTAACTTCATGATTAGTTTAAAACCCAACCACGACACCACCTCACCAAAACACAAGCCCATCTCTCTCTCTCTCTCTCTCTCTCTCTCTCTCTCTCTCTCTCTCTCTCTCTCTCTCTCTCTCTTTGTTATTCTGACCACTCACCGTTGGCCATCACCACCGTTCCGCCTCCCGTACGAGGCAGAACCGACGCGGCAACTTTTCGCTCCGGTCTGTTTCATTATCCAGCTTTCAGTTTGATAATTTTTGGTACGCCCGGTAAGCCTTCAAATTTTGATTGTTACTTATGTATGCATCTTCATAGTATTCATAGAGAGAGAGAGAGAGAGAGAGAGGAGAGAGAAGAGAGAGAGAGAGAGAGAGAGAGAGAGAGAGGAGAGAGAGGAGAGAGAGAGAGAGAGAGAGTGGAAATGAATAATGATTTATTGAAAAGGGAGAGATATGGACACAAGAATGAGAAAATGGAATCAAAACAAATTTACAAACGAGGAGAGAGAATCTATACTACTATATTCTTTTAAAACCATTTGAACTTCATATATGTTAAAAAAAATAACATGAAACAAAAAGGAGTGGTTTTAAATAGATTTACTGTGTGTCTTTGATTGTGTGGAATTTATTTGGTTTAATTTTCCACTTTTCCTTAATAAAGTTTAATTTAGACAAGTAGAAACAATTTGTGGTGAAAGATGAGAAGCATGTAGTGATTAGAATGATGTTATTAATTACATGGTTTGTTGATGCATGTTAGAAAAAATGTTTGTGCTTCATAGTTATTTTAATTTACCACTAAAATGTCGTTTAAGGTGCATTTTCTTGCATTAAATAGTGTAAAAAATAATTAATTGAATTATGCAAATAATCCTTCACCACACACCTGTTGCAGCTGACGACATCATGTGCTGTGATTTGGAGTTGCAATTTTGTGACTGTTCAATTTAGTATATCTGTGTCGTGTGTTTAGATCGTCCTTTTATATTATTTTTTTTTATTTATTTTGAAATATGTTTGAGCCAACTGGTAGGTTTAAAGCCATATTCAAAGAGCTACTCATTGCTTCAAAGCTGCTTCACAAGGTGTGTGTACTGGACCATTTACATATGTTTTCTATGTAATAATACGTTTTTTTTTTTCATTCATGGCCACACACATTCATTACATTTAATTCAGGTGCGATCCATACTTACAACCCCACCTTCATCTAGACATGGACATGCCCCCTCGAGAGCACAACGATGTGGCTGGAACACCTATGCAATGGCACCAGACTAATATGTAAACGTTTTGAACGCAACGTTATTGATGCGGAAATAGCTGTTGGAGAACATAAAGGTAAACGGGTCTTCATCCCAAGAATACCACTAACTCCATCCGAAGACGACATGTTCCCGTTCAAACTAAAAAGAAAGCAGTTCCCAATCCGATTAAGTTTCTCCATGACAATAAACAAAGCGCAAGGACAAACTATTCCGTATGTAGGTGTTTACCTCCCCGAACCTGTATTCTCCCATGGCCAACTTTATGTGGCGTTGTCAAGGTGCACCACAAGGCACAACACAAAGGTATTGGCACAATCCAACCAACAGGGATAACGAAAGCGGAGTCTACACTACAAATGTAGTGTACCGAGAGGTTTTAGTAGACTAACTACCATTGCCTACATCAAACAAAGGTACGTCACTACAGGCTATCATACACATTATTGTGTTTAAAAGTATTTATTCAAAACATTTTCTTGACTTATGTTTTTTGTATTCACATAACTCTATTGTCCAATTTTATTGTTTCACACTTTGGGTTACTTTTGTATCGGATTGTAGTTAATACAAACTTAACCTCTAACTCTACTACACTTTCTACTCCTATGCATAAAATATTTGTACTATAAGTCAATTTCATACTTTGCTTGAAGGTATGATGTGGCATGCCATTGATATTAAAAAATCTTACTCAAACTTACTACTTGAAGTTTTGTAATTGCAGAACAAAATACATGTTCTGTTATTAACAGGGTAGCAACAACACTTTGGAATAATCATGAAGGTGAAATGCATAATAGATATACTCATGGTTATCTTATTTCAGTTTAGTATTTTTTTTGGCCATTATGTATTTAACTCAAAATATTTTGACATATCAGCAATGTTTTGATCAGTCATGGTGGATTTGACATAGAAGAATAACTTAAGACATGTTAGGTTTTGTTTTTTTATGTTCAAATTTTGTGTTGATTAGGGCTTATGTATGTGAAATTATGTTCATGTGTAAAAATGGAGCAAGGGAAGGTTTTAAGACATGATCATCACCAATGTTTGTGCCACATAAATGTATCCCGTATGGTTATCTCTTTTTACCAATATATATCTCGCTTGCATAAACGAATTATATACCAGACACACATGTATGGGCTCACACATAACATATTCTTATTTACGTACTCCAACCAACTGACATAGATTGTCACTTTACATTCCTCACCATTTTGACGACACTTCAAATCAAGAAGAAAACAACCCGGGACAATTAACCAAATGCAACATCTAAACAACGTGCAGCCCCGCCGCAACGCGGCGAGTTCCTGCTAGTCATATAATGTTAGAATCACAAAAAAGGTTAAAGCAATACCACTTTATTTACAAAGAATAAAAAGCTAAACCGTGAGGCCGCTTCAATGACATTACGTGTGTGACTTGATCACTTATAGCATTTACATCCCCTCCACTAAATCATATCCATAAAATTATACTAAAAATTACTACTTCATCCCTAAATATTCTCTCTCCTAATTAAAATAATAATACTTTTTCATACTTTTATCATTACATTTCCTCTCCCATCACTCACAACTACTTACAAAAAATATTAAAATATATATAGGGGTGAGCAGTAGCTTTTCATATTTAGGGTGAAACAGTGCTTACACCAAATATTTTCTCTCTCATCCACTCACAACCACTTACATTCACCCCATATAATTTGGTAGACACACTCGCATACATTTGATGGATGGGATGTGAGTGCTCTTAAACGCTGCAACTGTATACTCAGAAGTTTAGCAAATTATTTTTTTGACCGGAAAAGTTTAGCAAAATATATTATATTGTTAGAACGACTAACACATTTGTGCTTCGGTGAGTTATACATTACCACTATGGGTGGCAAAATGGGTAGGTTGGGTGGGTTTGGTTGTTGTGTTATGATGGGTTTGGGTTAGGATGGGTATGGGTCAAGATGGGTAGATTAAAAAAATAGGTTAGGATGGGTTAGGTCAGGATGGGTTTGGGTCTAGATGGTTTGATCTGGATAGGTCAAATCAAAATAGATTAAAATTAAAAAAAAAATTAAAATAATATAAAAAAAATTTAAAAAGTAAATAAAAAAATAAAAAAATGAAAAAAAAACAACATATTTAAAATTTAAAAAAAACAAAAATAAACTTAATTTTTTTTAGGGGATTTTAAATATTTCATTTCGAACCAGACCGGTTCGACCCTATCGGGCTGGTTATCAACCCGGACCGTTACGACCCGGCCGGGCCCGGTAGCGACCCGGAACGTTTCGACCTGGCCCGTCCGTAGCGACCCGGACTGTTTCGAACCGGACGGGCCCGGTAGCAACCCGGACAGTTTCGACCCGACCGGGCCCGGGGTAACGACCCAGACCGTTTCAACCCGACCCGTCCCGTAGCGACCCGGAACGTTTCGACCCAGCCGGGCCCTGTAACGACCCAAAACCGTTTCAACCTGACCCGTCCCGTAGCGACCCGGACTGTTTCGAACCGGACGGGCTTGGTAGCGACCCGGACAAATCGTGTTGGAAATTAATTAAATAATAAACCAGGTAAGGGAAAAACAAAGGGAAACAAATCGTGTTGGAAAAAATAGTAGTGAAATTGATTTTTCACTAATTTTGGACTTAAATAAATATATTTATATATGTGTTATATAAATAGTTATTTCTGGGTTTGTGTACTATATTGTAAGAGCATCACAACGAACCAAACCACGTTCAAAATAGAGCTAAGATGAATGAGAAATCGAAGCTTGAAAGTTGTAGGTTGGAACAACCAAAAATGAGAAAATTGATTAAGTTTTGTCCAACATTGGTGGGATGACAAAACATGAAGTAGTTTATAAGGAGGAGCACTCCTTGTATATTGATTAGCTTGAGCCCAACACTAGTGGGGGTGCGCCGCACCCCCAACCCGTACACGAGCGCGTAGTGCGGACGTTGCACTTCGCACACTTGCGTGTATTTTTTACCTTGTGCACATGACGAAAGGTTGACGTAAACCGTAACTTCAAGTGGCGCATGCACTTAGGACAAGAGGATGTTTTAGGTTTGCGCGCACAGTCGAGGCATCAACCTAGTGTGGGCAAAGAAGTGGTCGTCCTTAGATGACATGACGCGTCGTCGCATGGGCTACGTACGCATAAGACTGTGATATGACAGTTACGTTCAACCACTTTAATTCTTTCCATTTGATTGCAATTTATAGTCATAGTGATGACAATAATAAAAGGCAATTATGTTTCAATTATTGTGAATATATGCTCATATGAACGTTGGGCTCATGTGTTTAGTTTATAGAGTTTGGAAAACTCTTGACAAAATTTACTATATTGATTCTAACGAGCGTGTTAGAATCGACGGTGTTCAAAGAATAACGTGTCATAAAACATATCTAATGAGCGTATTAGAAATGGTTATTTACAAAATCATATGTTATTTTAAACTTATTTTTTTTTCTAACGAGCGTGTTAGAAATTGATGCTTTGTAAAAACGAACAAACTAGACGTTTAATTTTCTAACGAGCGTGTTAGAAACGGCTTATTGTATTTATATATGAGCCAATAAAATTTCAAACGGTCTTGTAATCGTTTATTTCTAATGGGCGTGTTAGAAATGGTTGTACATATATAAACCAATAAGTTTTGAAACGATTTTGGTAATCGTTTATTTCTAACGGATGTTTTAGAAACGGTTTAGTTATATAACCAAAACACCATATAACGATGAGTGTAATCGTTTGTATTCTAACAAGTATGTTAGAAATGGTTAGTTATTGAAACCGGATATTTTTTTTTTTAATATTTGGCACACGTATAGTTTCTAATGAGCGAATTAGAAACGATTTATCATGAAAACCATATATTTTAACGACTTATCATCGTTTATTTCTAACGAGCGGGTTAGAATCGGGTTAACCATGATAAACTAATTAAGATGATTTGTAATCATTTTATTTGTCTAACGAGCAAGTTAGATACAGAGGCAAAAACAAGAAATGTTTTGAACGAATAAAACACTTCTTTGAAACTGGTTTGATATATACTCGTGTGAGAAGTATCATGTGTTGAACCATATAATAGTCTTGGGAGACTATTTAAAGGAAAACAACCCGATGTTGTTTTTGACATATTTACTTGTTTGACTACTTTTGAGTAGTTAATTATAAACAACTTTGTTGTTTTGAACAATGTATTGAGGGAGTACCTCGAAACATGCCACAAGATGATATAATTGAGATTATTTCGTCGAACAATAAAGTGTTGAAGAGAATAAAACTTTGATATTTGATGTTTATATATCCGTATATAAATCCGTTTAAAATTTATTTTATATATATATTTTGGATTACCATTTTTATTTTAAATAATCAAGTGGGTTAAAAATATAATAAACGATAAATGTAAAAAGAAATTAATGATGGTATTTTCTTTCTTTGATGACTTACCTTCGACAAATTTATTAAGGATATTTATTTAACCAGTTATGCAAGTAGTGTCTTGCAATAACACAATGAGCGGGTAGTGATCATGACTTATGCAATAAGTCACATACCAAACATCAAACGTACAACCACATCATGAGAGAATCATGATGAATGTGGCAAGTGTATTGAGATTAAATACACGAAAACGAGATATGGCATCCAATGTTGAGAGCATCAACATGAAAATGCACAAATGTGAATTTTCGATATATATAACATATGAAAGAAATACATGTTAATATTGTGAATTCTCTAATAAATTTTGTTAAATTTATTGTAAGACATTTACAATAGTGATGGATGTGTAGATGTTTCTACAACCATCAATGTTGTTTGACCTATGTGGAGGATTTGTCCTTAGTTTTGGGAGACTTCCCCAATACATGGTTTTAACAAAACAACATGGAAATGTATATATCACTTTAGGCATATGTGAATGCTATGTTTTTTAGTGTCAATCTAACTGACTCTATCTCAAGATTTTAGTGATTTTATATGGTTCATCTTGTTAAGGATGAATATGTTCATCAAAGTGACTTATATTAAGACTTATGTTTAAGTTCTTAAGAGTCAATGGTGAAGCCTTGGAGATTAAAGGCAAATGAGTTTTGATCCTAATAGATGAAATTAACTATGGTTTTGAGACATTCCTAAAACATAGGCTTTGGAATGGTAAAACAAAATCTCATTATTGTGTCTAAACAAAGACGTGAATGTTTGGAAGAGATAGTGTGTTATCTCTTAAGGCTGTGAAGAATCAGAATGATGCATCTTCTGTTCACATGCTAGAGTATAGAAGTCTAAATTAACTGAAAACATTCAAAATATGTGACGACACAAGAATTGATTTTGTATAAACAAAACTATAAATATAACTTCAAGGATAACTCACGAACCGATTACATAGTTCATCGATTAATGATACTATTCATTTCATATGGGGAGTACTCATATTGCTCAGAAGCTCCTGTGAGCTATTGAAATCTGGTAGAGCAATACACATGGATGACCTCGATAACACAAAGTTATAGAGTCTATAGAGTCATAAAGAGTGGTATTACTCTAACTTCCTCAAAGTGCGAGCAATGTGGGGGAAGAGCCATTTATGAAACAACTCGTATGGGATGTAAAAATAGCATTGAGAAGTTTTCTCTAACTTCATACGAACGGGATAACCTTTCATCACCCCATTGGATATTATCCAATAACACTTAAATGTGGGGGTGGCTTGCATTTGAAAATGGAGTGAGTCAATCGAGTTGATTGGACTCAAATGCTAATTGGTAAGATTCAAGTCTAGCTAACTTTGAATCACATCACCAAGGCATAGAAACGTGTTTAGAAATGAATTGAGTTTCATGTCATTCTAAAGACAAAACGGAAGGTTCAAAAGGTAACACCTACCTATCCTGCTACCATAACCAGATCTATGTTTAGATCACATGTTATAAGTCTTACGAAATGACAAAATGGCAAAATTGACTAGCGGGTCAAGAACACATTAGAACAACTTATCTCAATTGTAAATGGATCCAACAACCTGATAGTTGATAAGAGATGAAGTTGTATGGAATGAGACTAAAGCCCATGAAAGAAAAGGGACATGAGGGAAACCTAACCTAGTTGACTGGAGATCCCAAGATCTAGGTTCAATAGGCCAACTTAATCATGAACCAACGAGCAGTCACTTTGGGGGCATGTCTAATATATATATAATATATATGTGTGTGTGTGTGTGTGTGTGTGTGTAAAGCTAGTATATATGGTTATATACATAGGGGAAAATCAAATAAGAAGAAACTTCATATGAGAACAAAAAGAAAAAGTTACATAATGGTTAAACATTAATAGTTTAACTCTTCTTACATTAATTATCATCAATTTAATTAAATAGTCATTATCACTTTATCTTACACATTATTAAAATTTGTCCTACACATATAAAAATTCATCCTACATATAACAAAATTGTCATATGTTTATCCTACACATATTGAGATTATCACACATTTATCCTTCACTCCAAATAAGGGTTGCTTTGGAAGAATATATTTTAAATATGAATTATAAGTTTCATTTATTTAACTAGTTTAGAGGGGGTTACAAAAAAATAATAATTAATTTAACATTTAATACAATTATTAAATGAAAGCTTTCTATTGGTTAAAATTTGTTCTTTTTCTTCTTACAAAACATTTTCATCTTATTTGAACATTCCACTATATACATATCCCCTAAACCACAAAAGGGTGTTTTAAATACATCCTAGTCCATTCCTATAATATCTAGTGACATTGTTGAGAGGTTAAGCATGGTTTAATGATTAGTGTAAATCATAGTACACCATAATGCTTTTAACGATTTAAAATCACCTATGATGGAGAGAAGTATGGTCGCTTCGAATGAAATTGTGGGCACAGTTTCTAGAGCTCCCGCAAACCAGGAAAGTGTTCCAGGACCATTATTGGACAAGATAGTGAGGTGATGGCCAGGCTAGGGGGAGTCTTGTGCGAACGTATATTTTCGTTTACACAAATAGCCGTCAGTTCAAAGATATCAAGTTCTACTGAAAGCTAGTAAGCTAAGTATGCTTCACAAGGAAGGTTCAAAGGGTTACACCTACCTATCCTATGCAAGACTTAACCGTCGAGGTTACATCGGGAATTTGAGTGTTTTAATCGATCTCCATTCATATGGGGGATTGTTGGAAAAATAGTAGT
The DNA here is from genome assembly GCA_030844895.1 of Ambrosia x helenae. Lineage (NCBI taxonomy): Eukaryota > Viridiplantae > Streptophyta > Magnoliopsida > Asterales > Asteraceae > Ambrosia > Ambrosia x helenae. The sequence goes on from CM061227.1 coordinate 59,326,630, forward strand.
GAAATTGATTTTTCACTAATTTTGGACTTAAATAAATATATTTATATATGTATTATATAAATAATTATTTCCAGGTTTGTGTACTATATTGTGAGAGCATCACAACGAACCAAACCACGTCCAAAATAGAGCTAAGATGAATGAGATATCGAAGCTTGAAAGTTGTAGGTTGGAACAACACAAAATGAGAAAATGGATTAAGTTTTGTCCCACATTGGTGGGATGACAAAACATGAAGTGGTTTCTAAGGAGGAGCACTCCTTGTATATTGTTTAGCTTGAGCCAAACACTAGTGGGGACCTAAAAGGGTGTGAAGTACCCTTAACTCGCACACGTGCACTCGTGGCGTGGGCGATGGACGCAATGTGGCGCTTTGATGGCGCACTTTGCACTTCGCACACTCGCAACGCCATGAGCAGCCTTTGTGTTTTTGACCTTGTAAACCGTAATTTCAAGTGGTGCATGCGTGTAGGACAAGAGGATGTTCAGGTCCCCGCGCGAAGTCGAGGTGTCAACCTGGTGTGCGCAGAGAAGTGGTCGTCCCCAGATGACATGGCGTGTCGTCACATGGGCTACGCACGCGCAAGACTAGGTGGCGTCCTAGTCCGCGCACGCGTAACGGACTGACTCGATAGCGCATCTGGTGTTCAGCGCTGGCGGGTACTGACGAGCGTCTGCGTGGTGCGCGCGTCAGCGTCTGGTAGCGGCACGCCTTGCGGGTCAGTCAACCCAGTCTTTGTCGTTTACAAGACTGTCATTACGTGATATGACAGTTACGTTCAACCACTTTAATTCCATTTGATTGCAATTTATATTCATATTGATGAAAACAATAAAAGACCAATTATTTTTCAATTATTGTGAATATATGCTTATATGAACGTTGGGTTCATGTGTACAGTATATAGTGTTTGGAAAACTCTTGACAAAAGTCACTATATTGATTGTTCCAATAACTAGAGAAAAACCTCTCTTAATATTGACAACTTTCTTTTTCAAAACACACTTAACATCTAATGCTATCTCAGGCTCAAGACCATCTCTGGCAGTACGACTACTGTTCAGGTTGTTGTACCTTGGAAGACAGACCGTCTGAGAGGATACGCGAAATCTGTTTTAAGGGAAGCGTGTCTAACACGTGCATCAACCAAAATCATCAATATTTTGGATTTTCATATTCTTGCAGCAGCTTTCAAACAAGACGATTAGGTTGAAGTTCTCACAAGACATTGGTTTGAATCACAATTAGGTACATTTATTTTGTATCTTATTTTATTTATTTAGTTTTGTAATCAGTGTTGTACTTTGTATTTTCTACGAATAACGAGAGTATCGTTAATATATTTATTTTTTATTATTATTTTAATAAAAAGTGAACCCATCTCCTACATTATCTAAATCAAAGAAGAATATAAAATGAAATCAAAGTAGACAATAATAAAAAACTATAACGATTGTGCACAATATGGGTGAGAAAAAACCGAATGGATCGGTTATTTCTTATTTTAAGACCGGAAGTAGCAGGCGGGTTATAGCTACTAATATTTTCATACCAGCCATAACCAAACCGACCCAACTTGTAGTAAAATTTTTGTCGGATTTTAGACTTTTTACCATAAACGTTTGTTTGATTTTATAGGTTATATCATATAGTTTTGGTTGAGCGTTTGTTTGAATTTATAGATTATATTGTCCCATTATGTTTGAATATCAATAATAATCAATATTAATATTATAGATTATATGTACTTATTAATAGTATATAATAAATTAATATATAAAAATGTGCATTAAAAATTTATTACTTGTTCCAAAGATTCAAGCCCAAACTCTTAGACTCTGATAATGGTAATTATTTTGAGTTATTTTTAGCTAAAGCCCAATTTTCATGGATAACCGACTCATAACCACCCAATATAACTTTCATAATTAATAACTAAAACCGTCATAACTAATTGGTTATGATTATAGACATCCATTAACCAACATCTCGCTTATAGTTATGGTTTTATGTAGCAACTGGAAAATTTTTTTCTTTCCTTTCAACTTCGAGCAATTTTCGAGACAAAAATTCTTTCAACAAGGGAATGATGTGACACCCGGCAAACCTCGGTTAATACTTTTATCAAACATATAAGTCTACCTTAGCGAAATATTTATAAAACATACTTAACGGATTAGTCGAGACAGTTTGATCGGTTCGATGATTCGGGGAATCATCGGCAGTCGGTTTACACACATATGTCCAAGGTTGGTGATTCGGAGGATCACCGAGTACGCACACAATGTCCATGGTTCGATGATTCGGGGAAACATACACATACACACAAGTCTCGAGTCCCATGGTTGGTGAATTTACATAAATAGGGTAACTTATCAAGTATAATATGTTCAATGATCAATTAACAATTTGTGAATACGTGTATATGTGGATTGGTATGATAATATATGTCCATCTGTCATTTTGGGTCATTGGGACGAATGAGAAACATAATCTCTCATTCACACCAACGAAGGTGCAAATGTGTCACACCCCACCTAAGGCGAAAACACGGGGTGCAACTGAAATGATTTCCAAGAACAAAAGTCACATGAGCATTATTTAAATAAAACAGGAATTACCATTTAAACATTCAAGTCTTACAAAAAAACATAACATTAATTGTTCGAGTTAGAAACCATTGTATAAAGTGTTTAGGTCAAAACATCACAACAATAGTTCAAAAGATGGTATCCCTTAAATGCTCGCACGCGACCTTCCCAAGTTCCACGCTTCATGTTAATTTTCTGAAAAACATGCATGTAAAAATATAGGTCAACACAAAGTTGGTGAGTTCACGGGTTTTATGTAAATGGACATGTAATCCAAATCCGACTAAATAACTGCCTAGCTAGGGCAATAATTAATATGTGATCTAACATGAGCCCATAATCAAACCTTGACATGTTGTGCCTCGCCCATTGTACACTCAAGACAATGAATAAATGTGAAATACTGGCACTCTTTTGATATTTGTCATATGGTCAGAGCGACTGACCAAGAGTGGGGGTGTCAACATAATAGATCTATTCTGGTGTTTCATGGCTAAATCCATAGCTAATGGTTATGGTGAAATGTATGACACGAGGCTTAATGAATCCTGAACCTTACTGTCTCATGTTCACATAATAGTCATGTATGTAACTAAAAACTGAAAACAGTACACATGTTTTCCCCTGGGAAAATGTAAAACAGTAAAAAGGGGCAGTGAAACTCACCTTGTGGTGTGTCTGGGAATGAACTAATGAGTCTGAGCTAGAGAGATCGACCTACGTGTCCTATGTAAAAGAGACATTTTAGGTCTATGTTACTTGTATTGTTTACATGTTGTTCCATTATTGTGTTTGTCCTTGTAACTTAACCCTTTAAGTTAAACGTGTCTTTGATGTAGGGAGTTGTGTATTTAACATCTTGTTCCTCAATAGATACAATGTTTATCTTTTAAACGTACAACATTAGGGTTTCTAGGTGTAACTTTTCCCTAATATTAACCTCATGCTTAGTGTTTCTAGTTTTACCATGTTTATATATTCTAGCGACCTTGGTGAAAAATAGCATTATTTCTAGTGAAAGTATCACTTTTATTTGTAAAACATGTATTATTATGTACTTAGAGTGTATGTGCTCATGTGTGGTTGGCTCTAACAATTTTAAGTTAGCACAAGCGTACATCCGCATAATCCATGTACCTTTAGTTCATTATTTTCATAAATCTAGTAACTTTTGTGAAAATAATATCATCTTATGTTAAACATAACTTTTCTTGAAAACATAAGCATTTTTGTAAGTCTTATTTATAGATATATTCTTTTCTATGTGACTTAAAATTTACCAAACCATGTTTCATTTTAGTGAGTTAAAAACTACACTAGTTTCTTTATAAAACTTTCGACCTATGGGACACATACATAGATATATGTTCGGCCATGGTGTATAAACACATACATTTTTCTTGTACAAGTTTCGGGCCTTGTGTATGTGTGTATGCACACTTATTTTTAGTCCATAATGAGGATTCCATCACTCATTTTACTTGTCCATTCTAGTTATGTTACAAGACTCACACATGTTATGAACATTACTTGTAAATAAATGATAATGTAGCATCAAAACATAAGTATTAAGTTTAGTTTTTATACCTCTTAGTGAACCAAAATGTGAGAGATTTAGGGGCCTTGAGAATCCTAGTTAAGCTCCTTGTTACCCCTAAGATCCCTTAGAAAATGGTGGTTTTTGGTTGGGTATTTATGGCCGAGAGGGGGGGTTCGGTGGTGGTGTGGTGGTCTGGGGGTGGTGATGCCGTGGGAAGGTGGTGGTCCGGTGGTGGTAGTGAGCCGAGAGGGAGAGAAGGGAGAGGTAAGGGTGTGTTGGTTGTTTTTGTGCACTTATCCCTCTAATCCCTTGCCTTATTTATAATTAGTATGGATGGCATGGTAGGATGCTTTTGCAAAAGTGCATGGAAGGTATCTTTCTATTTTGGTGCAAAGTCATTGGAAAGGCGATTTTTAGCTAGATTGTTGGTGCATGTAGATTTGATATGTGCATGGTGCTTCTTGGGAAGAGGGGGCCGAAAATTGGGAGGTGTGGGGAGGTTTAGGACAAGTCATTCAAGCTAAAGGTGGTGCATGAGGGACATGATTACTTGCTATATTAGTGTAATCCTAGGAATGGTGTAGTATGTTCAAGATCTTGGTGCATGGGAAAGTGTTGGATGGCTAATGTGGTAAGTCAACTCCTTTCTTTCATACATGAATGTTAAAAGATCTTTGCCATTTTGGTGTATGGTCTAGGTATGGGAGGATGCGACTTGTGCATGTGTTTTGAGTGCATGATTCAAATACTACACACACACACATGCATGTGTGTCGTGTATATGTATATGTATGTGTAGGATAATTATCTTTGGTAAGTCAACTATTATGGGAGGGATAAGTAGTGAGATATTTGGCTATTTAAAGTGGAATCTAGTGATTGAGATGATGGTTCATTAACATACAAAAAGTATAATCTTTGGGAACCAAAAATCATACATACATATGTGTGTATGTGTCGTCGCACATATGTATGGGCGTGTGTATATATATATATTATGAAAATTTTAATACACATCTTGTATAAATACATGGTCACATATTATAGTTCGATGTTAAGAAGGGTCTTTGTATGAGTCTATGTAATACAAGATAATATATAATTGTGTGCACATTATATACTATGTAACTAGTTGTGTTACTAGTCGTTTATGGACATTGTGTGTGTACGAACATTGTTTGTTTTTGTTCTTGATTGGATCATAGTTGTAGTATCATGTTCAACTGTGTGGATTCCTAGACTAGGGTTTTGGTGAGATCTCTCTATAGCTCATGATAAACTATTCGTCTAATTATGAATTTGTATCCACTAACATGCCTAATGCTAGACTATATTTGTCGGGATTGGTTTGTTGGAACACTGTATGGCCCAACTGTAATGAATCATGTAAAATGAAATGTCATGCACAATGTATACGTGTGGCTAAGTGTACGGATATGACCAGTGATTTCGACGGGTGTCACAAAATGAAGACATAATTTCTCATTCTCAACTATGAAAGTGCGAATGAGAGACATAATTTCTCATTCTCACCTATTAAGGTGCGAATGAAAGACATAATTTCTCATTCTCACCAATGAAGGTGCGAATGAGAACAGACTATATAAGCATCTCTTTGGTTCATTCTCATTATTACACAACCCTAACTCGCCTCCAAGTGCTCTCTTACAAACCCCAACCTGTAGAAACGAGTTTTTGCCCTTATTTCTTATATCCTTAAGCCAAATTAAGTTTATAAACAATATCAAGTGAAGATTCAAGGTGTGTTAATCATCTAAACCCTTTTCATTACATTTTTATGTGGTTTGATAAACCTAATTGTCCAGATCTGATTTCATAGTGTTTTCCTATATAAAAACCTTTCTAAAACCTTTCTAAACTAGATCTAGACCTAAATAATGAGTTTTTCTTATAAAAACACAAGTTTAGATGATGTTGGTAACCTTATAATTGGGGTTTTTGTCTTTTATGTTGATAGAATAATAATAGGATGATGAATAAATTATTTGAGATTGTTTAAAAGCATGATTAGGTGATGTTTGAATGTGTCACACCACGCTAATTGCGGAAAAACGTGGTGCGACATTCGAAGAGTATAAAACCAAGATTAACGCAAACTATAAGTAATTAAGAAAATGATCATTTATTTAAACGTCGAAAGTAGTTTCATGTGCGTACATTCTTAAAACAACATAGTTTAAAAACCAAAGTAGAGGTTTCACTATTATATTCCAACCCATGAAAAATAAAGGTAAAACTCTATCAAAATATCCGACGTCTTATGAGATCCCCGCCCGCTCTAGCCATGTAGACTTCCAGCAATTAATTACCTGAAGGATATGTTAAAAATCGTCAATATATAAGTATTGGTGAGTTCACAGGTTTTAATTTACAAAACATTTTAACAATAACATTTTTGACACCTGACTTTCCAAAGTCACATTTTTAAAATGTAATTTTATACCCCTTAACTTTTTAAGTTACAAAATAATACCTTTAACTTTCAAAAAGTTACTTTTTCTACCTAGATCTTTCAAAAGCGACAATTTTACACTAAACTAGAAAACTTGTTTTTATCAACTTAATATGAATTATTATTATGATCCAACACTAATAATAGTCCAATATAGTCTTATTAAGGTTAATAATATGTGTATTTGGTGTGTTAAGTCCATAATGTCCCATATGTCCATTTTTGGAGTTTCAAAGTTAGTGTGTTTAAAGATGTAGTTTTTAGATCTTGTAACATTTTTAAGTTCCATCATATTATTATGTTTTAGATGATTATATTATGATGATCAAAACCACCTTTAAACATGTTCAAGTTATTTTTATGAAAATCATCCAAAACATCTTCCAATACTCGTGTATGTGGACTTATAAAACTATAAAAACACTAGCATTTTATACCAAAAGTCTCGGCCATATTATTATTTTTATGAACTTTTGTTAAACTTGTAAAAACATATATTATCTCATGATCAAAAGCTTAGCTAAGCATTATGCTAAAACCTTTAACAAGTGTAAGATTATGTTAACTTTTTAAACTTTACAAAAACTGTTGGGTCTGCTGACATGAAGAAGAACAGATGATTGAAAAGCCAAAATATACTAACAGTTGATCCATATAAATAAACAGCATTTACAACATACTCCTCCCAAAAGACTGTTGACCCTAACAACTGTTCCATCCAAACAACTGCTATGACAACTGCTGCTACAAAGGACTGCTGGATAACAACTGATAGAGAACAACTGCTGACTAAAGGTCTGATAGAGAACAACTGCTTATCAAGTGCTGAAGACTAAAGGTCTATTGGAGCCAACAACACTTAGGCTCCAACAGATGATACAAGACCATCAGAGTTTTCCTCAACAGTAGTTTACCTTACAGTGTTTTGTAATGAAATAGTTGTTTGTATAGGGCAGATGTTTTATGTTGTTATTCTGTTAGAGGTCACTATCTTAGGTGACGTCAGCCCAGGTTACCAGTGGTTTAGAATTGTCTATAAATTGAACAGTGCATGTACAGTTCTATTAGTAACTCACAACATTCTCTCAGACAAAGAATCACAGAGTGATCAGGCCGAGGGGGAGTACTTGTAATTGATTGTAATCTTTCAATATAATGAAAGCATTCGATTAAGAAAACATTTATTCCTTTTGTTTTGATTATAGTTTATTATTCCGCTGCACTTTCCATATATATCCACTTCATTCATTTCTCATTTTACTTAAACAAATCAAAACAATCAAACTCAAATCCTAACAATTGGTATCAGAGCTTGGTCAATTAAATTCGATCTAACCAATCAATTTAATATAAACAGATCAGCTCACAATTATTGATATCTTTTGTTTGTCGGATTGAAAACAGAGTAATAGTTTATTTTCGATTCAACCGTTTGTAAACAGACTTTGTTTTCGAAAAATCAGAGAATGGCTTCAATGAATCATGATCCACACAACACTGGCACGAACAACAAGCCACCGATGCTTGTCAGATCTGAATACAATATCTGGCAACGTCGGATGAGCCATGTTCTAGCTCAACAGAACACTGGGTGTTGGAAGTCGGTTATCTTCGGACCACATGTTTCGATGGTGCCGAGTACCGAAGATCCCAAGGTTCAGGAGCTTAAGAAACCTGAAAACTACTCCGACCAGGATTTTCAGAAAATTGAGTTAGATGCTAAGGCCTTCAGTATTGTGGCCATGGCTCTACCCAATGATATATATGCTGGGCTGTTACACTGTAACAGTGCAAAGGAGTTGTGGGATGCACTGAAAGAACAATTTGGTGGGACTGAAGAGGTTATTGAAAACAATCATTAAATACTTAACCAACAATATGAAACATTCAGTCACGTTAAGGGAGAGTCATTAACTTAACAATTTGAGAGGTTTAACTGTCTCATTAGTGAACTAAAACTGGTTGGTCTAACTTACCCTCATTCAACTTTGAACCATAGGTTTTTAAGATCATTACCAGATAAATGGGACACTATTGCTATAGTTATGAGAAACTCAATTGGATTCAAGGAGATATCACTAACCCAGCTTCATGGTAAGCTCTTGACTTATGAGAGAGAGCTTAACCAGAAAAAGAAGCTCCAGGACTCTGGAAAAGTGTCTGATGACTATGTATTTGGTAATACAACACTTCTGGGTCATGATGAGGTGCCTGGTAATAGTAAGGATCAGAGTTATGATGATTTCATTGACATAACTTCAGGTTTTAACTCTGATTCTTACTCACCAAACTATGCTTTTACAGCAAGTGGTGGTGATATCCAGGCATCTGATAACATATCCTTTGAGTATGATGACCTAAAAATACTTTGACCCTGATGATTTGGAAGAAAGAGACATTATGCACCAATTGGCCCTTCTCAGTGTAAGAACTAACAATTTTTACAAGAAAACTGGGAGATGGTTTCCAGGGTTAAGTGGCAGGTCAAAGGTGGGGTTGGATAAATCAAAGATAAAGTGTTATATATGTCATAGACTAGGTCATTTTGCTAGGGAATGTAGGAGTCAACATGGTACACCTATGATTACCTATCCAAATCAAAGGCCACAGACTAACACTTATCAAAAATCCTATAACGCCCCTGGACCAAATGTGCAAAACACTGCTCATTTTGCACAGTCCTCAAACACTGTTCCTGTCTAGTTTGTCCAAACCACTGTTCCTCAGATCCACTATGTGCAAACCCTTGTTGCTCAGGCACCTGTGCCAATGACTAATGCTTCACCCTCTGCTCCTGCAGAGACCAGTCAACAGAGTTTCTTCACACAAGGCTTTGTTGATTGGAGCAGTCTACCAGATGAGTTAGGAGATGAAAATTTTGCACTTGTTGCCAAAGCTGAAAATGAACCAGAAAATTTCTGTTTCATGGCTATGGTAGAAGAGGTTGATTCTGAGGAAGTGGTAACTGAATCTGTTGTTAAGACTGATGATATTGTTGATGAAGTAGTTGCAGGTGAAAAACCTGAAGAAGAGGTTGTGAATCTCTCAGATCCCTATGGAGCATCTGATGATTGTGAGTGCAAGTGTGATTGTGCATTGATGGCTGCTGCTAAGGTATCTCCTCAAATCCTTAAAGATTTGTGTTCTGACAAATGTGTAATAGCATTTTCTAACATCAAAGAGGTGAATGAAAACCTAGAAAGAAAATTTTAGATGATGAAGTTAAATTTGAGAAACTTTCAAAAGAGTTAAAAACAAATTTAACCGAAAAAGAATCTGAAATAAGCAGCTTAAAACATGAAGTAACTATAACCAAAGACCAGTTCCAAACTATGATAACTAAATATCAGAGTTGCAAAAGTGAGCTTGAGTCCACCCAAGTTGAATGTCAGAAATGGATGGAATCATGTAGAGGTTTTGAGATGCTTCTCAACAAACAAACCAAAAGTCATGTGAAGTTTGGTTTTGGTTTTGAAACCACTGCTCTAGCTTTTGAAAACACTGACAAAAGGGATCAAAAGTTAGTTTAGGTAGTACCAACTAATTTGAAGGGTCAAGTGATTAAAATCACTGAACCTAATGGCAAGAAAATTGTTCTTGAAAAACCAGAAGGTTCCTCATCATTCACTGAACTTGAAAATTATGAATTTAAACCTACTTGGTCTGATGAGTGTGGTACTCTTGAGAACTTCAAACCAGTTGATTTCAAAACTCCTGAGGGAAGACAGCACCACAGGCAAACATCTATTGAAAAGAAGGTCGAAAAAGGGAAAAAGAAAGAAAAGTCTGTCCACTTGTTTTGTGATTTTTGTGAGAAGAAGAATCATGTCACTAAAAAATGTTTTCTTCTAAAAGCTTATGATATCAACAAAGGAACAAGTGTATGTGATTCAGAGGCCACATGCTCAATATGTGGTAAAAAGAATCACAAAACCAAAGAGTGTATGTATCTCAAAAATTTTGATGTCAAAATAAAAGAATACAAGGCTAAAACTCTTGCAAGCCAGGTGGTGAGTACTTCAAAAGGAAAGCCCAAACAGACTTTTACACCAGTCCAAACATCTGTTACCAAAATCTTGAAACATCTGATCCCAGGGATGTCCAAGTAACAGATGCTCCACCCACAAGCAAGTACCCAAGAGGATATGGACAACCACCATGTCATAGTCTGTCACATGTTTATGAGGAACCAAAAAGACCTTCTAAACCAAGAGTGAATAGAAATCCCTATGGGTATTATCATCAGTCAGGAAGTGATCAAACAACTGTTTCCCCAAGTGTTGACATTCAAGCACTGGCAAATGGTCTGCAACAGTTGTTGAACTTGATTCATGGAGGGGGTGATATATCCTTTGGTAATGATTCAAAAGGTAAGGTGTTGGGTTCAGGGACTGTTCAAGCTGGGAAACTCAAGTTTGAAAATGTCAATCTTATTGATAATCTTAAATTTAATCTTCTTAGTGTTTCACAAATGAGTGACAAAGGTTATGGCTCATTCTTCACTAAGAAAACTTGTAAGATTATTGGGCCAGAAGTGCTGAAAAAGATTGATACCATCATTGCTGAGAGCAAAGAACAACTTGTTGCTCATAGGAGTGGCAATGTGTATGTAGTTGATATGTTGAAGGACAATCCTATAGCAAATGTCTGTTTGTTTTCTGCTGCCTCCATAAAGGAGACAGAATTGTGGCATAGGAGACTGGGTCATATCAACCTTCAAACTATCAACTCACTCTCCAAACAAAGCCTTGTCAGAGGTTTACCATCAAAATAATTCAAATGTGATGAGCGTTGTGTTTCCTGCTTAAAAGGAAAACAACATAAAAGCTCTTACAAATCCATTGATGAGTCCAAAACAAGTCAATGTCTACAATTGTTGCACATGGACTTGTTTCGCCCAATTAAAATCATGAGTCTAAGAAGAAAAAGATTTTGTCTTGTCATAGTTGATGATTTTTCTAGGTTTACATGGACTTACTTTTTACACTCTAAGGATGAGACTGCAGGTATCTTGAAGGACTTTGTCACCAAAGTTGAAAAACAATATGACTTGCCAGTAAAAGTCTTTAGAAGTGACAATGGAACAGAGTTTAAAAATAAGGAGTTGCATGACTTCTGTGTGTCAAAAGGGATTTTGTGAGGCAATACAGCATCCCAAGAACACCAGAGCAAAATGGGATGGTTGAGAGGAAAAATAGAACTCTTATTGAAGCTGCAAGAACCATGCTAGCAGATTTTGGTTTGCCACTGCCCTTCTGGGCAGAAGCTGTAAACACTGCTTGCTATGTTTCGAAACAGAGTTTTGATCAACCCAAGACATCAAAAGACTGCCTATGAAATTCTGTTCAAAATCAAACCATTAATATCATTTTTCAAAATCTTTGGCTGCCCATGTTTCATCTTAAATCTTAAAGATTCCATTTCAAAATTTGCAGCCAAAGTTGATTATGGTTATTTTCTGGAATATTCTTCTACTGCCAAGGCCTATAAAGTGTTTAACACAAGGACCAGGACAATAGAAGAAACTCTGAATGTAAAGTTAAATGAACTTTCATCCCAAAAAATCCTAGCAAATCCTGCTGAGTTGTTTGATTTAGATAAATTCAAATTTGAAGATATTACTGTCAAAACTAATAATGCAGGTACTCCACAATCTCCACAACAAGATTACAGAACAGATGTTGTGATTCCAAGTCACTATAAAGTTACTATGCATTAGAGGAAGCAGCTGTTCAAACAACTGTCAAAACTCTGTCACAGCTGAGTCAGCCACTGTTGTCCAGTATTACCCTCAAACCACTGCTTCAACCCTTTACATCCACTGCTTAATCATCTGTTGACAAAAGTCATACATCTGTTGACAAAAATCAGTCCAGTTTTACACCACTTGGACCCATTCCCCCACTTCCATTTCAAACATCTGTTGGCACTAACAGAAGTGTAAATAGATGTTACATCAACTGAGTCACCAAACCTCTGTCCTTCACCTCAAAATGCCATCATACCATATCAGGGAGATCTAATCTACCTAAGAGCTCATCCACTAGATCAAATCATTGGCAACATCAGAGAGGGTGTGCTAACAAGAAGCCAATCCTCAAATATCTGTCTTTTTGCAGGTTTTCTATCTCTCACACAACCTGCCAAGTACCAAGAGGCACTAAAAGACAACAGTTGGGTAGAAGCTATGCAGGAAGAACTCCTTCAGTTTAAAAGACAACAAGTATGGGAACTTGTACCACTGCCTAAGGATGTTTATCCAATTGGCATAAAGTGGGTCTTCAAAACAAAACTGATGAAAGGGGTATAGTTGTCAAGAATAAAGCCAGACTTATGGTTCAAGGCTGCAGACAAGAAGAAGGAATAGACTATGATGAAACCTTTGCTCCTGTAGCAAGGTTAGAAGCTATCAGACTCTTTCTAGCCTTTGCTGTCAACCAGAACATCAAGGTGTATCAGATGGACATCAAATGTGCATTCCTATATGGCAAAATTCAGGAGGAGGTATATGTATGTCAACCACCTGGTTTTGAAGACACATTCCATCCTGATCATGTCTACAAGCTTAACAAAGCTTTGTATGGACTCAAGCAAGCACCTAGGGCCTGGTATGAAACTCTTTCCACCTTTCTCTTATCCATAGGCTTCACAAGAGGTAAAATTGATAAACCTTATTTCTGAAATGGAGAGGGAAAGATTTAATGATTGTTCAAATATATGTGGATGACATCATCTTTGGATCCACATGTAACAAAATGTGTGAAGAGTTTAGGAAACTCATGATAGCAGAGTTTGAAATGAGTGCTATGGGTGAACTTAAGTGTTTCCTTGGTCTCCAAGTGAAGCAGCTGCAAAATGGCACATTTATTCATCAAAACAAATATGTGAAAAATTTGTTAACAAGAGTTGAGATGAATGACTGTAAGCCATGTAGTACACCCATGAGTACAGTCAAGCTACTCACTATTGATGACAAGGATGAACTGGTTGACCAAACACATTACAGATGCATGATTGGGTCTTTATTGTACTTAACTGCATCTAGGCCAGACATTATGTTTGCCACTTGTGTTTGTGCAAGATCCCAGGCTTCACCCAGAAACTCAAACCTTATTGCTGTGAAGAGGATATTCAGATACCTAAAAGGTGCTCCCACACTTGGTATCTGGTATCCTGCTAATGGAAACATTGAGCTTTCAGGTTATTCAGATAGTGATTTTGCTGGCTGCCACACCACAAGGAAGTCTGCATCAGGAGGGTGCCAGTTTCTAGGGAATGCCTTAGTCTCTTGGCAAATAAAAAAGCAAGCAGCTGTTTCAACTTCAACAGCTGAGGCTGAATACATTGCTGCTGCAAGCTGTACAGCTTAACTCATGTGGCTTCAAAATCAACTGCTGGATTTTGGGATAACTGCACTAAAGACTCCACTCATGTTGGACAGTCAAGCTGCTGAAAATATCATCAAGAATCCAGTTTTCTCACTCAACCACAAAGCACATACACATCAGACATCATTTTGTCAGAGATAGCTATGAAAAACGTTTGATTTCTCTACACCATGTTCCAACAGAGGATTAGTTGGCAGATGTATTGACAAAAGCTTTAGACACATCTACCTTTACAAATCTGATTTCTAGAATTGGTATGCTAAACATGGATTAAACAACAAAAATGTTTTAAATAAAAACATTAAAACATTTCAGAAAATCAAAATCCATCCTTAAAAAATAGCATTTTGGTTGAAAAATCTATTAAGGATACAACAACCACTGTTTCATCCATTCCATCCACTGTTAAGTTGAAAAATCTGTTTCAAACAGCTGATCAGATAAAACAACCACTGCTTGGTTGAAAAATCTGTTTCAAACCTCTGATCAGATAAAACAACTGTTTCATTATCTATTTATATATATACATATATAAATATATCTTTCAAAAAAAAATCAAGTGCTGTCAGCATCAGTACTTTGGTAAAATAACATCTGTTTGCATCAGATCTTTGGCAACAGCTGTATACCACCAGACGTTTAGCCATCAGATGTTTGCCACGTCTTCTCTTAAAATCAGAGTTTTGGCTACATCAGCGGTTTCACCAGAGCCTATAAATACCCTGTTTTACCACAACAGTCGTTACACTGTCTCATTGTATTCAAAATACTGAAACCGCCTTCTTCATCCTCAAACCCTTACTCCAATTCCACTTACTCTCACACTCGTAATCCATTACAATGGATCTTCAAGCTAAAGCCACCCAGAATTATCTCCCATATCTGGTAAAAACAGAAGAAAACACTCCATTCCATTCCACCATCGACATCATCTTACAATCCAAATACCTGACAATACTAACCGCTGATGCCCCTATCTATCTTGATACCCTCCAAGAATTTTGGTTGAATGCTGAGTTTCTTCTTCAAGACAAAACGCCTACATCCATTATCTCAAAAATTGAAGAGACAAGTATCGTCATTACCCCTGAACTAATATCCACAACCTTCTCACTCAATGACCTGTCAGGTAAAGACTCTTTCCCTAAGGCAGAGCTTCACACAGAGTTTCAGGAAAGAGGCTATGATGCACAGATGACTGGGTCAACACTTTTCAAAAAGTTTTTCCCACCATTCATGAAATTTTTCTTTCATACCCTCCTTCTCCGTGTCTCTGCTAAGTCCACTTCCTTTAATGAAATCCCATTGAGGATTCAGTACTTGAGCTATGCTATGTTGTCAGATTCTGACTTCAATCTATCCCAGGGACTGTTTATGGACTTAGTATCAAATGTGAAAGCCATAAAGTCTGGTCTAATAATGCTTTTTTGATTTACCCAAGAATTTTGACTGTAATCCTTCAAAAGGTTTTACTTGAAAAAGATTTTAAAAAAGGTGAGTCTATTCAAATGAAGAGTCTAACTGATGAAACTTTCACAAGAATGCTGGGTTCAACCACCCAAGAAAAAGTATTAAAAGTGTCAAAAGTTTCCAAAACACAAAAAAAGAGGACTAAGCCAACAACTATTGTCCAAGC
This sequence comes from Ambrosia x helenae, assembly GCA_030844895.1. Lineage (NCBI taxonomy): Eukaryota > Viridiplantae > Streptophyta > Magnoliopsida > Asterales > Asteraceae > Ambrosia > Ambrosia x helenae. Next base: position 59,342,259 of record CM061227.1, read on the forward strand.
CTCTGTTGTTGAGTCCACTGCTCCTGGTGATCATGGCACTACATCCAGTGCTGTGAAACCCACACCAACCACCTCCAAAAGAAAACGTCCATCCCCAAAAACCACCACTAAATCAAAAGGGACTTCTGGAAGATGAGATACTAGAAGAAAACCCTGTTGCAACACAAAAGCAACAAGAAACCACTGTTGTTACTTCCTCACAACAGTTGGATATATCTCAACCTGACCAAACTCCTCATGCATCCTCACAAAAGGATCATGTTGTAAGCCAAGGGGAAACACATCATGATACATTTGAGTCACTTGGCCATATGTTCACAAGCCCCTCTCCCAGGGCTAATGGAAAGTCCCAGGGGAAACCATGAATGTGCTGGAACGCACAACGAGGGAAATGTGGATAGATCTATTGGCCTCACAAACCCCACTCGACGGCGGGGCCGGGCGGGTGCATATTGTCTCTACCTATCGGGTTACCGAGGCATCGGTAGCCCAGTCATCTGGGCTGGTATCATCTTTTGGTTCATGTTTAGTAATGGGTTCCCAACCGTAGTAGTAAAAACACTTAACGTCTAGCTAACGTTCTTATGACATAGTATTAACGGGAATGATCTTTGTGAACTTGTGACAACACTTTTATAAAAGAAAATCTGTGAACTCACCAGCATTATATGTTGACATTTTTGGCATGTTTTCTCAGGTCGCTAAGGTAGCAGTCAATGGGCTAGGCGCACGGAGTCATGCACAGTGTCTAATATTTTGAAGCATATTAAACAATGTTTTGTAAACAATGATATGTCTTTTGGTTGTAAACAAGAATGCTTCCGCTGCTGGTTTACGGCTTAAAGCATGATATTTTGATTTTAAAAATATATATGAATGCATGTTTGTTGTATGTTTATTGTGATCGTTGACTGAGATCCTGGTGTGTCACGCGCCTCGCGTAAAACCCCGCACGTGGAATTTGAGGTGTGACACTATCTCCCTCCTACTTCTTATCTCTACTTTAGTCCCTACAAGACGATTATTCTCCATCACTGGATTCACCCTTAGACTAATAGGACGAATTCTCAAGTCCTAACCTGAACTACCTTGAAGATCCCGTTGAAGTTCTAGATTTTAATAACGAACACGTGCAATCTGGAAGGGTGAACGCCTGTATTCTGAGTTTTCTGTCTAGGAATGGCATTGCGCATAAATCCCAATCAGACGAGGGACCCGGATGCCTACCTGGGAATTCTCGGGATGAGTGTTCACTTATAGGCTAAAGCATGTCTTCACTATGTTATTAGAATTTAGAAGCTTTGATATGTCAATGTTTTCGTTTATTCGTTCTAATTAATGAATAAATGATTACACTCACTTACCTTAAAACTAAGCTCTAAAATCCCAAAATTTTATAGCCTAAATCAATCCCACTTCATAATCATAAATGGATTTCACAATCACACCTCACCTTACCATCTTAGTCACTTGTTTAAATACTTTCAACACCCTACCCAAATCATGTTATTTCCTTTCTCAACATATTATATATTTTAAAACTATAACATCATAGCCTGATCTTGACGAGGGGTTCAAAAAAAAAAAAAGTTTTTCAACATTTTCAAAATTTTCATCACCTAGTACAACACTAAAGATTTCTAAATATTTTTCAAAATTTTTATCACCTATAAACTACGGAAAAAAAAATACAGGTTTTTGTCAAAAGATGTCCTCAAACTTAATTTCTAAATTCAAATGTCTATTTATTAGCATAACAAACGATTTTCTATATAATGCTTTAATCTATTAAAAATCACTTAATAGAACCTTGATCTTCAAAACCTAATGTCACTACAACAAAAATGGGTTTTTAGTACCCACAAAAGTGTCCTAAAATGTTATTTTATAGGACCTTTTATTTAATAGGACCATTTGTAAAAGCGTTTCATGTAAGGGGGTTGTAATAAGTCACGAAACTTAAAAAGCGTCCTAATATCTCAAATGAGATTATGAAACCAATTTTATGGTCCCATAATATGTCCCAAAAAAAACTCCTAATAAAACATATTAGGACACTTTTACAAGGTTTTAACATGTGCTTACCTAGTTTTAATCTTTTAATACACATACAAGAGTCCTAAAAAATTAAGTTATAGGACCCTTATGATGTAACATTATAGGAGCATTAGTACCAAAAAAAGGGTCCTAATATCTCAAATAAGATTATGAAACCAGTTTTATGGTCGCATAAGATGTCAATGAACAAACAAAATAGCGTCCTAAGAAAAGCATATTCATACACTTTAATAGGACCAAATTTGAAAGTCCTAACAAGTCATCATACAACGGTTTTTAAACATATACACACACAATTTTATGATATACTGTATGTAACATCAACTAACGAAAGAAATAAAACTTTATTATATTTCAAATAAACATATTCATAACAAAAACACTAAACATGAAGTTTTGTAACATTTAACAAAGAAACTAAAAGCAACGAAAGAGATAAGCAGCATAGAATCCTGAGTCATCATGTGTCCTCAATCCTCATTGACTACCTACAAATTAATAAACCATCCGTGTGTAAGCATTAAGTTCCAGATTATTAAAATTATTCGTATCACAAAATTAATAATTACATACCGAGATGAAAGGACAAGGCCATGCAATGAGGCACCAATACAATCTTGAATTGTGGAAAATAACCCATATGGTCTCACCAACTTTTCATCTTTTTTTATTGCTACTTGAACGTTTACCTCACACCATTCTGGTCCAATCTCTGTACCACCAACTAGCTCATTTGGGTCCAAGCTCTTCACCCATCCTCTTGCTACAATCTCGGCAGAGTTTAGAATGCTTTTGAGGACAACTTCATCTCCGCCCTAGATTTTAGTTTTCAACAAACATATCAAACTCTAGTCACAATAGTACAAGTAACGTTTCACAAAAAAAAAATAATAATAATAAAGATTTGTATATAAAATTACCCGTAAACGTGGAGGTCCATTTGTTGCAATGGTGAAATGTGGTGATGTAAGAGGTGGAACACTAGGACCATAAAACCACAATGTGAAGTAACTTAACTATCAAACCAAACACCATCAATCCAAGATTACATCAGATTTGATTACAAATAAAACAACCAAAACGACAATCAACTTGTCGTTTTTGCAAAAACCATAACCCATGTAAGTAGATAGATTAAGACTTCTTTCAACGTACAACAGAAATCACTAATTAATTAACCCCAAAACAACAAAATGCAACTGAATTCAATAAAATTTACCATACAAAAATCCCTAAAAAAACATTCAAATGAACAAATCAAGAAATTGAGCAACATCAAGAACTTACCTTTATGACATTATCCGCATTGTCGAATCTTCACCAGATACCTAGTTCCCCTTACCTCCGCCGGCTTCAAACCATCCACCGTTGTTCGCCTTCAAGCCAACATCTCTGTCACTTGCTAATCACAAAACAAAAGAAAAAGAAGGAAAACATAATAATAAAAAAAAAGACCAAATATAGCCTTACCTCACCTTCATCCTTATCATGGTCATCGTCTTCTTCTCTCTAGAGAAGCATCTGTGTACTATTTAGAGAGAGAAAGTGAGGAAGGAAGAAACTAAGACAGATAAAGTTGAAAGATGAGAGAGGTATACGTGTGTGTTTAGGGAAGTGGGTTTCTTTACCATATAAACACGTGTGATGGGAGCACACGGCTTAAATCCACAGCTGTCGAAACACAGAAACAAAAGGGCAGTGGAGCCCTCCGAAAATGCACCTAGAGAACCACAAAATCACCATATTGCCCTGGCTACTGTTCATCTTCAGTTTCCATTTATACATAGTATAATTTCCAATAAACATAATACACAAGGTAACAAAAGTAATAAATAATGATATTCACGAATCCTATATTAGGTTATTAAGTTTCATACCTTTGATTCAAGTAACAAGAGGCGGATGAGGGCTTATGCGGAGGAGGGCAGAGGCCAGAGGCGGGAGGCGAAGAGCAGGAGGAGGAGGGCCGGCCGGCGTTGGACGTGAGCTTTCTTTGACTAGGGTTTTGATAGTTTGGGAGGCCGGCGATTGAGATGAAGATGAAAAGTGGTTTGAAAGATGGAAATAAATGGGTTTGGATAAGGTCTGTGTTGTGTTATAGTGGGTATGAAAAGTGAAAATAAAAATACAGTGGGTTTGGAAGATGTGAAGACCAATTTTAGTTATTTTATATTGAAAAAAAAAAAGCTGGAAATAAAAATTAGAAACTGAGTGGGTTCCCGGGAACCCGGCGCCATGGATATAGTTCCGCACCTGGATACGATGATCAAAGGTCCTGTTGCGGTGTATTATTAACGCAATCAAGATTAAGCGTCCTATAAAGGTTAAAGTTATAAGACTCAAATGTTAAGTATACTATTAAGTTATGTTATAATAAAACTCTAGTGAAAAAACGTCCTATAAAACTGATGTTTTTATGACTCAAATATCATGTGTCCTATTATGGTGTATTATAATAACATCACAATGATTAAGCGTCCTATAAAGGTTAAAGTTATAAGACTCATGTGTCAAGTGTCCTATTAAGTTATGTTCTTATATGACTTCTACTAGAAACGGTCCTATAAAATCAAACATTTATGACTTAACTAAAAAGTGTCGTATTAAGTTATATTATAATAGGCCCCAGTGATCAAGTGTCCTATTACATTACCACATAATAGGACACCCACAACTAAATGTCTTATAAATTACTTTATTAGGATCTATATTTTAAGGGTCTTATTAAGTTATATGATAATAGGACCCCAAAGAATCATCCATCCTATTAAATAACTTTTTAGGACACTGGTTTAGTAGCCTATATTATAAAAGGACCCCAAAAGTTTATTCGTCCTATTAAATAGTTTTTTAGGACCCCATTTTCCAAGCGTCCCACACAAAAGGTCCTTAAAAGCCATTTTTGTTGTAGTGTGTCATGTTTAAAATCTCCAACTAATGGGAATATTATAATCAAAGCTCATTTAGTTTGTACTATTTAACGACTTTTTTTATGTACTAAACCAATTTTTAAATCCTTCCATCCTCATGAACAAAAAATTTAATCTCCAACTCCCCATGGACCCCTACTTATTTTCAACTAGTTCAAAATTTTTACAATATTTGGCATATACCACAATCATGTTTTCTCATACACTTGATTCTAACCTTTGATTCAAGCCCCACAATTTACACTGCTACATAATCTCTTTACTATAAAATAAACTCTTTATCAACTATCTTCACATTCACTATCTCTCACAACCTTGATTTTGCTTCGAGATTATTCATCATCCTCTCAAGAACTAAATTCATATTCTTTACCTTCTTGAACATGAACTTGATCCCTATGATAACCAAACTATTGAAACTTGTTTGTGTGTTGCATCAAACTTAATCCTTAGTTATACATGAGGATTCGATTATCTACCATATTTGAACATTTGATACTAGAAGTCATGTTATATAAACTATTTGCTATAGACACACCTAGAGTCATTAACCTTGTCTAGGGCAACTCTATTACAACTCACATGCTATACTTGATACTTGATTGCTTACATGTACATATTATCAATTTGCAATTCATGTGTGTAATAATTGGTACACTTAATCAAACAACTGATAGAGGATGAAGTACTTGCTCAATAGTTAGTAGAGTACCAAATAACCTACTCAACGATTGGTAAGAGGTCATCATGCATGCTCAACAGTCGGTAGAGGCCCTACAACCTGCTCAACGACTGGTAGAGGCTATCACACCTGCTCAATAATCGGTAGAGGTTCTTATTCACTGACTGGTAGAAGTCTTTTTCCTGCTCAACAGTTGGACTCATTTTTGGATACATTGTATACGATTCAATCACAAGGTTATTTTGCATTACTTACATGTGTGTTTAGAGTCATAGAAGGACACAAAACCCTAATGCAAGGTAAATTGGTGATTACGGTCCGAAACGTAACCATGAATTTACAGGTACGTTCAGGTAGTGTGAAATTCTATCAAGGTTTTTGGTAGATAACCAATTATAAACTCTAGTTACCTGTTTAGTATTTCTATAGTCAATTAACTCATGCATTTCTTTTTAAGATTCCTAAAACTTAAAGTTTAGTGTTTTGCTAGATTCTTATTCTCCTTGCTATTTTAGACGAACCTAATCCAACCCTTAAAACCCACACCTATCAAACCTCTTACCAAATTATTCGAAACAGTTTATTCTGTTACCTATAAATTCATGTCATGCCTTAACACAAATTTTCCAAACCACGGTTGCCCTAATTTCTACCCAATCACCCTCAACCCAGTGTTTTTTTTATAACTTCGAGACGAAGTTTTCTAAAAGTAGGGGAGACTGTAACCTTACGAATTTTCCCATTTATTTTGCATTAAAGTATTTCCCGATCCATGATATAAAGTCTAATTTATTTCTAAGTATTCTTATCTTTATCCGTGCACTCTATTTTTCTAAGTTCCTTTTATCATTGTACTTAAAAAAAAAATCTTCAATCATGACATATGTCCTATCCTAATTCTATTAATAAAATCGTCATTTTATAAGACGGTGTTTTTATTTTCTAATTCAAACTAATGATTTTTTTTATTTCTTATTTAAAGCTAATCATTTTTCCAATTACATTTATAATCTCAAACAAGGAAGATATAAATTCATTTCAAAATATATATATATATCAAAGCCTTGAGTCAAGAGTCAAAGTCTTGACAACATAATTCTTGGAGTCAAAGTCTTGAGTCAAAGAATTATGTGTAATTATTGAGTCAAAGTATAATTATTGAGTCAAAGTCTAGAGGAGCTTTTATCTCTATCTTTGTTGTGTTTGTATGTGTATATATAGTCTTGTAAAGAAATGAAACAAACTAGTTGAACCATAAAGTTTATATCAACCATTTCCTGACCCAACTCTCTATCGAAATCTTGTGGGTTGGCGTGTGCTAGATAAATCCGTCTACAAACCCGTATTGAACTAGCGGTTTCGCAACATCCACCACCGTCGTGAACCACATTCCATACCTTCTTGGTCTCCTCCCTTCTGCTTGTGTCAAACGGACGCCGCTTCGTCCTCCCGACAAGCCGCCGGTAACCGACAACCGTCAACTCCAGACCACCGTCCATTAATGGTCTTAATCTCTGGCGCTCGCCATCACCAGCCTCTTCCTCCGGCACTGTGAGTCTTATATTTTTTTTTTTCTCGATCTCGAGCTTCCTGCCAAACACACATATGAGGATGTGTTTGAGGTGCCCTTTGTTCCTAATTTGGTCAAGTTTGGGAAGTTGTTTAAGAAACTAATAATTGGGGCACATAGACTATCATATCCTCTATGCTAAATAAACTTCATATCTCAACTTTTCTTTTGCATCTTATTTGAAGTTTAAAACATTTTCTTTTTCCAATAATTATTTAAAATGATAAACCCATATCAAATTATTTAATGTTTGTCATCCAATTAACTATTTTTTTAGTACTAGTTTAATACTTATAAGTTTTTGTTCAAACTAATTTTATTAAATTATTTTAATCTATGAAATAAAAAAAAATATACTGTTATAAATGGGTCATTGCAATTTACGTAACATGTAAATCTCTTAATATGAAACTCATTTTAGATAATCATTGTAATTGAAATAATTATCCTAAGCCCTTAAAGGATTAAAATCTAATTATTATTTTTTTCTATAAACGTATACAATTGATTATATATTTTGAACAATTTCCATTAGAACTTGTTTTATCAAACAATTAACTAAAACTTTTTATGATTAGTTTTTTTTTATGATTTATGTTACACTCCTTTTATTACGTTTCAAATAAATTAGGAACCCTAGAAATACTTGTAGACTAGAAAAGACTTATTTATTGCCTTAAACATAGGGTAATACTTGGCAACGTTGGACTACACTTATTGTATTTCACAAGACTTAACACTTTGCTAAGGTGAGTTTACGTAACCTTGTTTATGCAATTCTTTATACTTGAAACTTTATACTTAAGCAATGCTACATACATGTCTAGTTGTAAACTTTAATGCCTCATGACTTAGACAAAGACTATTAGACTTAAACTTCAACTTGCATGATCATTAACCCTGATCAAGCCGGCGGTATACAATGATAGATCTATTGGATTGACAACCCCCCTAGATTCGTTGACCATTTCTATGGGGAGCGCGGGTGATTGTTATCGTTCCAAACTTTATAAGGAGAACCGTGAATGCGGGATGGACCTAAACTTTATAAGAAGACCCGTGATTGCGGGATGGACCTAAACTTTATAAGGAGAACCGTGAATGCGGGATGGACCTAAACTTTATAAGGAGAACCGTGAATGCGGGATGAACCTAAACTTTATATGGAGAACCGTGGATGCGGGATGGACCTAAACTTTGTCGGAGGATTGATTATGTGCATACTACACTTCATGTTTATTCATGTAGACTTAAACTTACATTAGACATATGAATTGCTAAACTTTTATAAAACTTAATTGCTTGACTTGGCTTATGTATTCTCATCAACTTCTAGTTGACCCCCCCCCCCCCCCATATTTTCCAAACTCAACAGGAAATATTGATGCTTGAAGTCTAGAGCTAGCATGAGAAGATATTTGAAGTTTTAAGCTTTGTTTAATTATTGGATGTATTAGATTTCATTCAAGACATTTAATGTAATTCAATACTGTAATGAAATAAAGGATTATTTAAACTTATGTATTACCATGAGCTACTGAACAATCATTCATACGTGACACCTCGATGTTTCCGCCATCGGTTGGGGTGTTACAGTGCAACACCTTTCTAAGGAGACACTTTTAATGAAACTCCATCACCGAATTGAAATTCCAAAGGCTTACGCCTGATATCCGCATAAATTTTTTGTCGGTCGCGGGACACCCTGAGACGTTCCTTTATCAAGAAGATTTTATACGGTTGTCTCTTGAACAATTTCAGGCTTGGTATGTTGTTTCTCTCTGACTTCAGCCCAACATAATGGAGATCTACACTTTCGTCCATATAGAGCTTCAAATGGTGCAGCTTGGATACTCGTATGATAACTATTACTGTACGAGAATTCCACTAGTGGAAAGTGCGTGTCCCAATTACCACCGAAATCGATTGCACATGCCCGTACCATATCTTCCAAGGTTTGGATAATTTGTGTATGAGGATCAAATTGTCAAAAACAATAGGTTTGATCAAACAAGTCTACCAATTCAGGTGCAGAATCCCTGAATCAGTTACAAAAGGATAATAAAATCAGCAAAACACACAAATCACCATTAACATTCCTTTTTCATTCATAAACATGTTTGATAAACGTTACAAAATCTTGTTTATAATGATAAAGACACAATTCAGACATAAACAAAACCCTAAGGAGAAAACCAGATCGAAGGAGGGAAACTAATGACCAAAACTTTTCTTCAAAATGAAAAACAAACTATTTATAGACCTGCACATTCGCCCCTTCATAAGGTCGAATGTGCAGGTTCGCCCCAATGTTTGGGCGAATCAACACAATGCTTCTACAAAACTGTCCCTTCGACCAGATTCTTCTACCTTTGACCAAACTAAGTCACCTTCGACCCTTTATAATCCACTTTCGACCCTACGCTTTTCGCAAAACAGAAATGTATGTGCAATCCAATAGCACTAGTCGCAAAACGTGTATCAACAAACTCTCCCTCGACTATTGCTTGGATTGCTTTTGCCTTCGCTCTTCGTCCATCTATTTATTCATCAACTTAATGCGTAATAAGGTCTTCTGCTCTTTCGTCATGACTGGTTCAAAAGTTTGTTTTGGTTTCTTCTTTTCTTTTTGAACTTCCACAATCTTCCCCCAGTTTCTTATCATAATCGCATCCCGCATTAACATCCCAAGCGAAACACAAATATACCACACGTTGGTACTTTGAAGCCTGTTCGCTATCCTTCTCTTCACAGTAGATTGGGTTGTAATATAGCATGATAATGTCTTCATAAGAGCAGTTTATCAACCACATCGGATAAAAAATGTGTATCTTCTTGAAATCATTTTTTTCCGTCTTTCAATAAGATAATAGCTTCTCCGGTCTTCCAGTCATAGTACCACCACATAAATTCTTTTGAAAAATGTTGTGGAATAGGCATCAAAGGTATATGTTTTAACATAGTCGGTGGTTTATACTTCAAAGTAACCTTGTTCATCCCCGTTATCTGATCTTTCTTTTTGTGAACAATCCTCTTCAGATACTGTGGGGTGAACACATCCCATTTTGTTCTGCTCTCTCTAGCCATGCGATCTGCAAAGTAGCCAACTGCATCATTGTTCACAGTTGCACCTGACAAAGTATGTCTGCAGACATCGCGTACAACTCAATAAGATAGTGTTTTAATGTCATGGAATTTGTTGAAATACAGAATTCCTTTCTCCCATTTCACTGCAACACACCTAAGCTGTCTTAATTATTTCCACCCGAGAGCTCTTCCTTTAAACAGTTCGTTATGGAACTTATAGAAACCTCCCTGAATCTCAGTCTTCGGTCAGTTAGCTTCTTTCTCTTTTAGCTTCCTCAACAAACTTTTCAGATCGTCAGATTGTTCAACAGTTGGCTTCTGACTTTCTGAATTTTTGAAGACTTCATCAACGAACTTCTTACTCTTTTCACGTGCAAGTTTCTCAGCTTGGCTTAACATCTCTTCAGTAAATTCAGGAAAAGCAGAATCTTGATTGTCTTTAAAGTACTCTGGATATTCCTCACTGGTAATATCCTTTATCTCAACATCTTCAAATACTGGAGTATCCCTATCATCAGAGTGATTTCCTGCTTCTTTCTCAGGAATATTTGGAATCTGATTCTCACTCATTAAATCTTCAAGAAATTTCCCAACTTGTTTAGCCAATCCAACAAGTATTTCTTTAGAAATTGCTGCAGAAACTTCTCCGTCTTCAAGATCAGGATCGTTATACTCAAGCTCGAATCTCATATCATCTGATTCAAATATTTCAGGAAACTTTCCTGTCAGTTCAATCATCCAGACTTTCTTTGTCAACATCTGGCGATATAACTTTTTGTCCTCACCAGATAAAGATCTGATCTTTTTGTTCCAGAAAATATCATCATCATCAGTTTTACCACCATGAGCCTCCGAACTAGATTCTCCTGCATCTTTACCTGTATCTCTCTTCTCACACTTATACTTATCAGTGTCATCATCGTTGTCATTATCATCACTAGCAGAACTATTATCTCCAGAATCATCACCAGAACCATATTTATCATCACCATCCTTCTTCTTCTTCTCAGGAGCATCACGAGCGTCCTGTTCTAGATCCTCATCATCTTCTTCATCTTTCTCTGAATCAGATGGTTCGAAGTCAACAAGCTCTTCTTCACGCTCTTTATCTTCCTCTCCTTCTTTTAACTGAGGAGCTCTCTCATAAAGATCGTCAATCAGCTTCCTAAGCCCCTTATTATCTTTCTTCACTTGCTTGTTTTCAAGTTTCAAAGCAATGAATCTTCTAGTATTTCTCTGTTCATGCCTTAACAACTTCTAATTCTCATTCTGGAGTAGTTTAATCTTTGCTTCTAACTCTTCCTGACTAGCCTGTGAAGATTCAACAATATCCAACATTTTTCTATCATTCTTTCTCAACTGATCAATCTCTTCTTGTTGCTGGTTAATAATTTTCATCATCTTGGTCAGCTTCTGGTTGACTGCATTCATCACGTCACTCGATACAGTAACCTGTGGAGTAGAAACCTCAGCAACTGGAGTCTTTTTCTTAAACTTGTTTAAGACTCTTTCCATAGCATCATTGAAATCATTAGTTGGAACAGCAGTTTTCTCAGCAGTAGATGTTTTCCGTTTCTTTACTGCTGGGGATGTTACGGGAGTAGCAGATTTAGAGCTAGACATCTCAGGAACTTTCTTTCCTGCAATTAGAATTTCAACTTCTTTCGCTCTCCTCTTCATTGGCTTTTCAATCTCATCAGCCTTTGCTTTCTTCTTATACATAGGATTCTTTTGCTTTTCACCAGTCATCGGTGATCCACCAAAATCTTCTATACCCATTCCAAGACTCATATCTATATCGTCCATCACAATCGGACTCTTCAAACTCTGCTCTTCTAAAGTCTTGTTGAGACTTTCAGATTCACCAGTCACAGTGGCCTTGGGCTTGTTTTCTTCACAGTTTCATCAGCAGAATCCCACCTCTCGTCTTCCTGAATCTCTTCAAAATATATCGACTCTTCATCAACCAACAATGTCTTGGTTTCACCAGACTTTTTCTTCCTAGCTATGGTTTTATGTCTCTTAGGTGCAGATGGTGCTATTTCTTCAACACCTTTAGCTTTTCCCTTCCCAGACTTAGCACCCACATTTACCACTTGTCGCTTCCTTTTTGCTTCAGGATTCACATGAAATAAAGGATCATCATTGTCAGATTCACTATTCGCATTCCTAGCCTTATCAACACCTAGATCTTGATAATCAGGATTAATCAAGTGTCCGAACAAATTCTTCAGGGGTGGTCTTTCATTTTCAGGAACCCCTTTATAACCCTTCATTCTCACCAATGTACTTAAACTCATATGATCTTGAACGACAATCTGTGTTGGATCTTTCTTTAACTTCCTATATTTCTGATTCAAAATCATCTGAAGAAACCTGTGATAAAGTAGAAACTTCTTGTTCTTCAGACCTTTTAATGGTTCAAGCATGTGATCTAAAATCATCCCTGATACATTGAACGACTTGTTCAGAATAAGAGCCACCATCAACAAACTAATGCTCTTTCTCATTACATCATAGCCACCACTAACGGAACCGAATACATGCAACATCACATGAGCCATGTATTTAAACTGCGGACACAGTTTACCCTTGTGTAAGGCTCCATCTGTGATTGGTCCGTTGTACTTCATTCTTAAAAAGCACTTCCTTGGTTCAATCCATGACAAACATCTTGGATCAGTCGGCTTGTCTTTCAATCTCAAAGCTTTGCGAATATAACTTTCTGTCACAATTGCCAGCCCCCTGAATGTTTCTAACAATTGCAGTTTGATTATCCCAAAAGTCCATCCTCGCATGCTTCCAAATTCTTTCTGATGATCTTTGTAAATAATGGAAGGTGTGGCAATCGCGTCAACAACTCAGCTACGCTTCAACAACTCTATGATTCCAGTGAATTCTGTATGCTTCTTGACATCGCCAAGAAACGCACAGCAGTTGTGAGCTTCTTCAAATGGTAATTCTTCCTCGGGTTTCTTTTCGGAAGCCTTATCAGATGATCCTGCTGGAGTGTCAGTGTTTTGAGGTTCTGCAATTTGAAAATCTGCAAAAACAAAACATGAAAACTCATTAGAATCGGACAAAATTCGCAAAATTGAAATTTTGGTTTTTGGAAGTCCACCTTTGACCAAATGTGGGTTCGAATGTGAAAAATCCAGGGTTCGAATGTGGAAATTAAGTTTCGAATGTGGAAAAGTTGATTAAAAATGTTCATTCGACCTTTATTCCTCCTTCGACCTTATGAACTAGTCTCCTTCGACCGAAAAAAGCCACTTTCGACCCTTTTTGAATGGTCGAACTAGACTGTTTATATGCCAAATTTTTAGATTTCAATTTTGGCCATTTAAACATGTCATTTTCATTTGTTTGCCTTCTAACATGACCGATTAACCATTATCAACCATCAATTGCATCAATTGTTCAGTTATTGTTTGTTTTTCCCCAAAATCTAGGGTTTCTCAGTTTTAAACAATCAATTCGACAATTCAATGTGTTTAAAACCTTGATTTTGTTATATTCTCCCCCTAAAACACACAATGACTGAATCCTAATGAAGAATTTCATTTATAACAGTCTCTAAAACATCAAACTATTCAATTCTAGGGTTTGAACAAAAAAATTATCATTCTGACTTCAATCCTTGTCCATTACCTGTAATTTTGATATGGAAATGATCAGAAAAGGCTAAGGAACGATGTTATAAGGTCTAGAAAATCGAGCAACAAGGTGTAGTTGTCTGAGAAATTTGAATTTTTTTTTGAAATGAAGGTTCGAATGTGCAGATTAGGTTATATAGGCTCCACATTCGACCGTTTTACTTGGGCAAATGTGAAACTATTTCCACATTCGACCCTAATTAAAGGTTCGAAAGTAGAAACAGGGTTCGAATGTGTAAAATACACATGAACACTTACATTCGACCGTTTTAAAAAGCTCGAATGTAAAGGAAAATTCCACATTCGACCCATCGAAGGAGCGAATGGAGATTGGAATTTTTGAACATTTTACCAAATCTCAAAATCGAATCCCGTTCAATCTTTTTCTCATATTTTAAGCATCCAACATTCATCATTTCTCATTTTAAAGTCACAAAACTCAAATAGTTCATCAAGTTGCAGAAAACAACCATCAATCACCATCCGTTATCAAAAATAATACAGAAATGTAAAATCTTTTTGGTTTTTCTGAAATTTATGCTAAAACACACCTAAAATCTTTTTGAGTTTTTGTAAATTTTGAACAAAATGTGAAATGCATGAATGTAAACATAAAACAGTAAATGTTTTGTGATTTCCGGTAAGAGGATCATATCAGTTTTTGAGAAATCTGATCACACCGTTGATCTTTAGTGTTTATTATCATTAAAGTCAATGTGTGATCCAACAATTGCTGATATTGTTATCCACATAAGCTCTCATATAGACTTTTATGTAGTGTTTGATACGATTATTTATAGTATAAACAAGAATTGTCTATGGTTCCCACACACACGACATACTCCCGTATAAAGGAATAATTTGCACAAAGACTCATTGTAACACGTGATTATACTTTCGTTATCTGTAAAATTACAAGGTATTGAGGCACAGAGTTGTATAGGTCAGCAAATCAATGCGGCAGAGTAACATATGCACTCTACTAGGTTGAGGGCTAATATCAATCTGACTTGCATCAATGATAGGATACGATGCATTGGATAATCTTTGATTATCATCATACATGGAAAGTTCCTCAATTTGGTAACTTTAGGTTTTGGCATTAAAGCTCTTTTAGCAAGATACCCTGTCTGATCTAGGTCCGTAAAACCTTACGACAGAAGATCAGAAAGGCTATCCCCAGATAACTAGTAATATAACGACCCGAAACCTCCGAGTTTTGTACAAATACCCTATCAAACGAAATTACGGTACTAAGACCATAAGCCAATGAGGAGTTCATCCACATTACAATTCGTTTGACATGTATGTATCTAACACGCAGTAATAGGTCTACGAAGCCTACCAGCACATCACATAGACTCAACACACGGCTTATATATCATTTCAAATCTTTAGCATGTGTCAGATCCCCACTGATGTACTATCATATCCTCTTATTCTCCTAAAAATCATTTTGGTTTTTCTAATTTTTATGGCTTTACGGATTTTTCAATGTTTTTGGGTTTTTCTGAAAATCTAAAACTCCCCCTAAAATGTAAAACATATTTTTTGGTTTTTGAATTTTTGAAATACAGTAATACTAAAAACTAAAAAAAATGATAAACAGAGGTGATGATCAGTCTTGTTTTTCTTTTATACCGTTAGCTTTTAACAAAAACTCGAATCGAGATCTATCGAAAGCTTTGGTAAAAAGATCTGCACATTGGTAATCGGTGTGGATTTTGACCATGTCAATCAACTCTTTGGCATAACAATCACAGACAAAGTGATACATAATCCGGATATGTTTAGCTTTTGAGTAATTGACCGTGTCTTTCGTTAATGCAATTACGGCTTCGTTGTCATAGTGAACAGGGGTTTTAAGAAATTGCAAACCGTAATCGACCATCTGTTGTTGAATCCACATAATCTGTGAGCAGCAACTTGAAGTTGACACATATTCTACTTCACATGTGGATAGTGCGACTGCCATCTGCTTCTTGCACTGCCAGGTCACGAGCCTGCTCCCCAAAAATTGACATCCAGCCATTGTGGATTTGCTGTCTTTGTCACAACCGCCCCAATCTACATCACTAAAAGTAATTAGGTCAAAATTATCATCATTAGGGGTACCATAGTCCTCTCGACGGACAACCCATCAGATATCGGAGGATCCGTTTGACAGCTGTGAGATGACTCTGTTTCGGCTTCAACTGATATCGTGCACAGAGACATGTGGAAAACATTATATCTGGTCTAGATACGGTGAGATACATCAGAGATCCGACGATTTCTCTGTATGTAAAAGGATCAGTTAGCTCCCCCTTAGCGTCCACTCCAATCCTGTGATTAGGTTGAATCGTGGTATCCATCGGCTTTGAATCTTACATCTGGAATCAGCTCAAGACTTCAGAAACGTATTTTGCCTGGTGAATAAAGATCCCCGTTGGTCTTTGTTCCACCTGCAGGCCGAGGAAAAACTGCATCTCTCCCATCGCACTCATTTCGAACTTTTCCTGCATCACTTTTTCGAATTATCTGCACAAAAGTTCATTACTAGATCCAAAAATAATGGCATCAACATAAATTTGGACTAGAAGCAGAGTGCAATCTACCAAACCGTCGTTTGAATCCTTTGGATAGAAGATACGTGCTCAGCTCCTCATACCATTGGCGTGGAGCTTGGTGCAACCCATATAACGCTTTGTTCAGAACGTAGACCTTATCCCGGTGGATAGGATCTTCAAAGCCTGGTGGTTGACCTACGTAAACTTCCTCCTTGACCACACCGTAAAGAAACACACTCTTAACATCCATTTGATACACCTTGAATTTCTTGTATGAGGCAAACGCCAGAAACATACGAATTGCTTCTAAACGTGCCATAGGTGCATAAATCTTGTTGTAATCAATTCCTTCCACTTGATGAAAACCTTGTACAACCAGTCGAGCTTTGTTTCTCACGATTATGCCTCTGTCATCCTTTTTGCACTTGAAAACCCATTTGGTTCCAATCTTTTTCCTGCCTGGAGGTAAATCTGTTAGTGTCCACACTCCTAGTTTTTGAAACTGCAATAACTCATCTTACATCGCCTCTACCCAAGCATCATCAAAAAGAGCATCCTTGTATGTCCGCGGCTCAACCTGCAAAACATAACAAGTAAAAGACCAGTCATTCTGACAACCTGATTTCTGAATTTTAGTATATAAAGGTAGAGCGCCAAGATTTTCTGGTGAGTTTGCATTCCGAAGTTGTCCTCTAGTCATTACACTGCTACCAGGATCACCAATTACTTGCTCGAGCGGGTGAATACGATGAATCCGAGATTCCGGATGATCAGGTACTTGCACTCCTATTTGAGTAGTCAAATTCTCTGTCGAAACCAGATCATTACCCAAGTTAGATGATGAAGCACCATTTGGATTTGGGTTCAATGGAGGTGTCTCTGTAGCAAAATCTAGAATAGCTTCACTTGTGACATCATCATCATCTTCCAATTCTGATGAATTAAGAGTCGTGGAAGCTTCTTGGAACACTTCTTCTGCTGCAGGAACGTTGGCATCATTAGAAGCTGTTGGAGGAGCTACGGTGATCGGACGCACCAACGGTGATGTCACTGCGTTTTCACACTCGTAATATAATCTTAATACAGCCTCTTAAACCAAGTCATCTAGATTGAATGATTCAAAGAAATCTTTGTAATCAAACATCCAATCTGGACCGCTACCCTGTATGTTCTGAGTATATCGTTTTACCTCAACGTTAGCCCACTCCTCTACCTAACGAGTTCGTTTGTTGAATACCCGTTTGAGCGGGTTTGCATATCCAACAAAAAATCCTTCTTCAGCTTTCGGTGCAAACTTATCAGATGGATTAAGCATAGTACATGGTGCTCCAAATGGTTCTAGATACTCTAAGTTCGGCTTTCGTCTGTTCAACAGTTCATAAGAAGTTTTGCCAAACTTCTTCACTGTTAACACACGATTCAGTGTATAATATGCTGCATATATAGCTTCATTCCAGAACATTACTGGAAGATTTGAATCCGCAAGCATTGTTCTCGCCGCTTCAATAAGAGTCCTGTTTTTCCTTTCTGCGACACCGTTCTGTTGAGGGGCATACGGAGCACTGTATTTGTGATGAATTCCTATATCTTTACAAAGAGCATCCATCTGTGCATTTTGAACTCCGTCCCATTATCACTCCGAATTCTTTTGATCTTCAGACCATAAACATTCTCTAATCAAGTGAACAGAACCTTCAGATTGTTAAAAGTGTCTCTCTTATGATGCAAGCACATTATCCACGAGAATCTGGAATAGTCATAAGTAACCACAAGACAATATAACTCTCCAGCATGACTTTTACGCTTGACACGTCTGAATAAGTCCATGTGCAAATGCTCAAGTGGCAATTCCATAGAGTTTACTTTCTTTGGTTTGTGGGATTGTTTGTGCTGCTTTCCCTTCTTGCAACTCACACACTTGTCATTTAGATGGAAATGTTTGACATTAACGCCTTCGACAAGTCCATTCTTCACCAGATGGTTCATTTTTCTGAGATGAATGTGTCCCATTCTCCTATGCCACATAATAGATTCTTTTTTTTTTGTAGCCTTGGAGAGGAAACACGTTACTTGGCCTTGAGTTGTCATTGCCTTTGACATGTCGAGAATGTAAAGATTATTCACTCTCGGTGCTTTCAGCATTATCCACTCTTTTGGAAGTACAAAACCGGGTTTAAGTATGTAGCAAGATTTGTCATCAAAGAATACAGAAAACTGTTTATCGCAGATTTGGCTAACACTAAGCAAATTATAATTGATCTATTTCACATACGAGATCTTCTCAAAACTCTCAATACCATTACTCACACTACCCACCATAGTAATGTAACCTCCTTTGTGCCCAGCAAATGCTACATATCCGCCATTGATGTTTCTAATGTCGAACAGCAGCGACAAATCCCGTGTCATGTGACAAGAAGCTCCACTGTCAACAATCCAAAGACTGCTAACAGGGCCAGCTGAAGCTCCCTGCACATATCAAGTAAAAAGATTAGTTATTTCGGGGGACCCAAGTGTGCTTGGTCTTGGGTCTTTGAACATTCTGTTTCAAAGATTCTTTTGCACTATCAATTGAATTTGAATTGATCTTTTTCTAATCAATCAAATTCTTTTCACTTTTTAATTTTTCATTTGCTTTTGAAGTTGAAGCGCCTTGAGAACCCACCGGTGACCAGAATTGTTCAGAACGTTTCAAGATCCGGATTTGAGATTTTGGGGTCTCAGTCGGTTTCTTTACTTCATTCTTAAAGGAAACTTTCTTAGTTACCTTCTCTGATTTAACAGAGACAGGTCCAATCGTTGATTTAACAGCAGGTTTTGGAGAAACCTTCTGTTTATCTACAGTTGTGTTCACCACTGGTTTCTTTAAAGGTTTTTCCATGGCTATCCAGTTACGAAGATCATATGCCATCTGACGATTATCCCTCTTTTGAAAATATCGGCTTTGATTATAAAAAGGTGTTGGTTGAGGGACAAAACGTCGTTGTGGATAACAGTGATTGTTGACTGGACTTTGATATATCTGCTTCACTTCAACCTCGTGCCTCTTATGCCTTAGGTACGGGCAGTGAGCAAGTAAATACCCTCTCTCCCCGCACTTAAAGCATGCACGGTATTCTTCAAATACGTTCTTGGCATTCGACTTTGCATAAGTAGTGATAGGATATTGGTCATCCACACACCTTCGTCTTAAACTCTCAGGAGCTGGGTCCTTTGAGTAAGTCGGCTCAAGAAAACTGTTCACCTTTTCCTTTGGCTTGATAAACTCGGCGACATGAACCTTAGGTTCTTTAGGAACATCCAAATAAATTTTCTTTAAGATCTCTGGAGGTACATCATTAGTTCTCTCGTGTTTGGGAAACAAAATAGTACTCTCCTGCCAGATTTTCTCAATCTTGGAGTAATTGGCAAACTTAATTGGATATTCCTCTTCATAAATAATCTTATCGGATCCTTCCATCCGATGAAATACTTTGACGGGTTTGTCACTCGGTTCATTCTTTTTAACTTGCTTAACTGACTGATTCACTCGATCAGCGTTAGCCATTTGATGAAGAATCTGAGAAGGTGATACCAGTTCATTGGTGATAATGTGATTTTCAATGGGAATATCACTCACTTTCTCAGTTATTTCATCATCTGAATCAGAATCATCAGCTACAGCAGTTACCCCCTCATTGTTCAATCCCAAAATCGGTCTAACATCGGAATTTGGATCCCCAACACTAGAAGTGTTAGATTCATCATTCGATGTAGAATCAGATTTGATTGAACTCTCCGGTGTTATTGAATGTAAACTGTGATTTTCAAATAACACAGGAGATGGAACCGCCTTGTAGTTTGCATTTCTCAGTTGTGAGGGTTCTTCAATAATATGATCAACAACGTAAGCAATATGTTTGTAACTTTATAGCTTCTTGTTGACCTTTTCAGCAAAGCGCTTGATGGTTGCCATTTCAAGTTTAGTTTCTTCCAATTCATTGATGTAACTGTTAATGGCCATTTTTTTTTTAAAGAAAGTGTTTTCTATAAATCAGAAATATCCTTTTTGTAACCATCAAGCACTTTATTGAATTCATGTGCTTCTTTGCGATAAGATTGACAGTTAAGTCTAGCACTCTAAAGTTGTACCCTGAGTTGCTTGTTCTCTTCTGTCAATCTATCACATGTTCCACAATATTTGTCACTATTCATGTCTATGGTGGAATCAGAACTTACCTGTTTCGGAGGCTCTGTCATTGCCATCAAAGAAAAGTATGCTTCCTTTCTAGCAAATAATTTGGAATAATCAATTCTGGTGAAAGCATCATCCAATATGCAAGGCTTGCGAGTCATAAGGAAATCATCTTCGGCTAGAAGTTGATCAATGTCATCATCTAGTGAGTTAACACTAGCTTCAGAATCAGGCTCGCTCTCCGAATCAGAATAGACTGAGTCACATTCTTCAGGAATATCAGTGACTGAATCAAGAATCAATCCTGGAGTCTTCTCAACAGGAATATCAACTTCTTCCACCATTTCCTCAATCTTCACTTCAGATCTCTTCTCAACCTCCAAAACTTCTTCAACTACCATCGGCTCCTCCAAATCAATCTTCTGTGCAACACATGCCACATTACCAGCTGTAATCTCTTCAACACCTAGTTGCATTCCAGTCCAGTCAAATCCTTCATCCTTTTGAATTACCAAAGCTTGGTTTCGGTTAACTGTTTGTGTTTGGCTATTAGGTGTGGAAATTGGAATGATGGTTCTGGATGGATTATGTGGTGTATGATTTTGGTTCTGGTTTGATGTAGTGGTTTGTCTAACAGAATTGTTTGGTGAGGTGTTCTGTCGGTTTTGGTAATTATTTTGTGGTTGATAGTTGTTATTATTTTGGCTTTAATAAGATACCTAATTCTGAGATTGACGGTTCTGGTAATTGGTGTTAAATGGATTCTTGTTTCCTTGTTGAGCTGGCTGTGTGCACTCTCTCTTGTAATGACCTTTCCCACCACAGTTAAAACATGTGACTTTGGCTTTGTTAAAGCCATATGTGGTGTTAGGAGACGTAGAAAGATCAGTTCTACCAGTCTTCTCTATAAACTCGGTCGCTCGTCTCATGACACTAGCAAATGCCCACTGAATGTCAATGAGCTCCATCTCCTCCTTATCAATTTGAGCATAGTCTTCACTAGTTAAATTGTTGTTACTAATTTGACTAGCTACCAAACCATTATAAGAAGCAACCATAGCAGATACCAAAGCTACATGTTGCTGAGCAACTTCAACAGTGACATTGTTCAAGTTAGATGTCTCCAACACTATTGGGCTTTGGTTTGGTTGACTTTGGTTCATTTGAGGAATATATGATTGTTGTTGGGGTTGGTTCATACTAGCTGAATAGCTTGCAACTTGTTGCATTGGTGAAAAAGGTGGAATGTAAGTGGTAGGGTATGATGGTGGTGTATAAGATGAGGTTTGAGCTAGATAGTTTATCGGGGTTTTGGTTGGTTCAATGATGCTTGAAACACAAGCAATGTGTGGAGCAATAGAACTACTAGTACTTGAACTAGTCAGAGTAGAAGATGTACCACCATGATATAACTCTGGATTTTGAGGAACTTCTGCTATTTTTGCTTTCCTCTTCTCTTCCATCTCTTTCTTCTCCAACTTCTGAATGAATTCATTGATGGTCCAATATTGATAGGCATCTTTCTCCTTTAGGACCTCAATGTGTTGATTCCAGTATGGTGGTAATGCATCAGCAAACTTATCCACCAATTCAGACATAGGTATCTTAATCTCATAGCTTGACAATTTAGTCAACAAATGGCAATACCTAGGAATCAACTCCTTTAAAGTCTCATTTCCCATGTAACTAAAATTCTCAAACTCTTTTCTTAACTCTTCCATCCTTAACTTCATAGTTTTCTCGTTCCCATCATGACGATTCTTCAACATATCCCAGAGCTGCTTCGAAGTTGTGCAAGACCCAAACTGATGTAGAAGATCAGTGTTGATAGCCTGAGATAGTTGTGAGAACGCCTTCTTCTGCACCACAAACTTTTTCTTCTCATCCTCAGCTAAGCTTTCCAATGGAATTGGTTCACCAGTGTTCTCCAAAACCGGTGCTACATAACCCTTAGCTATCATTTGCCATGCCTCGGTGCCTTCCATTCCCATTCCCTCCAAATGAATCTTGAACTTGGTCTTCCATTGATTGTAATCCACCATCTCCATCAGCTTTGGTGGACGACTCGCACTACCTGAAGAGAAATCATGAATTAGTGTAGAAATAGCATTGGTAGTTTGAGAGTGTACCGCAGCTGCTGCAACTCCCCAATACTCATTCATGGGTTGTTGTGATGGTTGAGCAACTGTTTGTGGCATCGAACTAGTCATTGCTAAGTATTTTATTGGCTGAAATGGTTGACTAGTCGTCTTCTGTGCTGCTACAGTCCAAGGATCCATCGTCACTTGCTGTTGTTGTGTAGTATTAGGCCTCGGTGTTGTTGGAAAGCTCCACATATTGTCTACGAAGTCTGAAACACGAAACAATTAGAAAATTTTTTGATCAGATTCTACGTTCGACCGTGTATTAATAATCGTGGGTTCGAAGGTGGAAATATTCCAGGTTCGACCCTTTCTGATGACTCGAAGGTAGAATATAACAAACTATCTCACTTTCGACCAAAGTAAACCCACTTTCGACCTCACGTAAGGTCGAATGTACACAATCTGGTTGAATGTGCAACAACACACTTAAAACTTCTAGGTTCGACCTTAAAAATGACCACGTTCGACCTAAAGTTCTCAGATTCGACCTAAAAATCACACTTTCGACCGTTCTCCCCTAGGTTCGACCCTGTCATTTTGAAAAACGGTTATTCTTTGAAAATCAGTTATTTTGATCCTAATTTTTCAAAAGTTGATGATTTTTGATGATGTTTTGCAGGTTTTGCTTCGGAATTGATTTGGAACAAGTTTAATAAAGAGAATTCTAGATTTTATCCATGAAAACTAGTCCGAATCAATCAATGTTCATCAAAAACCATTGTTCTATGAAAACAGAAAAATTTTGATCAAAAATGAGTCCAAATCAACTCAATTACTATCAATTCGTAGTTGTTTGATCCTTATAGCTCTGATACCACTTTGTATGAGGATCGAATTGTCAAAAACAATAGGTTTGATCAACAAGTCTACAAATTCAGGTGCGGAATCCCTGAATCAGTTACGAAATGATAATAAAATCAGCAAAACACACAAATCACCATTAACATTCCCTTTTCATTCATAAACATGTATCTTGTTTATAATGAAAAAGACACAATTCAGACTTAAACAAAACCCTAGGGAGAAAACCAGATCGAAGGAGGGAAACTAATGACCAAAACTTTTCTTCAAAATGAAAAACAAACTATTTATAAACCTGCACATTCGCCCCCTCGTATGGTCAAATGTGCAGGTTTGCCCCAATGTTTGGGCGCATCAACACAATGCTTCTACAAAACTCTCCCTTCGACTAGATTCTTCTACCTTCGACCAAACTAAGTCACCTTCGACCCTTTATAATCCACTTTCGACCCTACGCTTTTGGCAAAACAGAAATGTATGTGCAATCCAATAGCACTAGTCGCAAAACGTGTATCAACAGTTCGCTCGCTTTGACCATCGGTTTGGGGATGATATGCGGTACTCATGTCTACGCGAATACCTAGGGCATCATGTAAGGTTTGACAAAACCTTGAGGAGAAACGACTATCACGATCAG
The DNA here is from genome assembly GCA_030844895.1 of Ambrosia x helenae. Classification (NCBI taxonomy): domain Eukaryota; kingdom Viridiplantae; phylum Streptophyta; class Magnoliopsida; order Asterales; family Asteraceae; genus Ambrosia; species Ambrosia x helenae. The sequence goes on from CM061227.1 coordinate 59,366,547, forward strand.
AAATAATAGAGATAGGTACACCATGTCTAGACACTACTTCCTTGATGTACATGTGAGTCAATTTTTTCAATTTATCCATTTCGCGGATTGGAAGGAAGTTTGTGGACTTCGTCAATCGATCAACGATCACCCAAATCATGTCATGGCCGCTCGATGTCTTGGGCAATTTAGTAATGAAATCCATTGAAATCTGTTCATATTTCCATTCAGGAATTTCTGGTTGTTGGAGTAGACCAGGCGGCCTTTGGTGTTCGGCTTTAACATTGGAACAAGTTAGTCAACGTGCAACATAAGTCGTTATGTCTCTCTTGAAATTCGGCCACCAATCATGTTCCTTCAAGTCATGGAACATTTTATCCACACCGGGATGAACGGAATATCGAGAGCTTTGAGCTGCGGCCAATACAAGCTCACGTAACCCACCGTATAACGGTACCCAAACTCTATTCATGCAATACAGAGATTGATCCGCCTTAGGCTCCAATGAATCAACCATTCATCGAAGTCTTTCCTTCCTCACATTCTCGGGCTTAAGCGCATTATTCTGGGCCTCACGAATCCGGTCTGTCAAATTCGTGTGAATAGTCAAACCCAAAGTTTGGACACTTAATGGCTTAGACAATTCCTTACGACTTAAGGCATCCACTACGACGTTCACCTTACCGGGATGGTATTTTATTTGGAAATCATAATCATTCAATAACTCAATCCACCGCCGTTTTCGCATAATCAAGTCTTTCTGATAAAAAAATGTGTTGCAAGCTCTTATGATCAGTTAAGATCGTGCACTTAGTGCCGTAGAGATAATGCCTCCAAATTTTAAGAGCGAACACCACTGCACGCAATTCCAAATCGTGTGTAGTGTAGTTCTTCTCATGGACTTTTAATTGTCTGGAAGCATATGCAATCACCTTTTCCCGTTGCATCAACACACAACCTAACCCTTGATGCAAAGCATCACAATAGACCACAAAATCTTCAGTACTGTCAGGATGTGATAATATAGGTGCACCACATAATTTATCTTTCAATAATTGGAAAGCCGACTCTTGTTTTTCAGTCCACTCGAACTTTTTATTCTTTTGGGTCAGCATGGTCAAAGACTATGCTATCTTAGAGAAATTCTCAATGAACCTTCTATAATAACCCGCAAGGGCAAGAAATTGTCGAACTTCAATAGGAGTTTTGGGCGCCTCCCAATTCTTGATTGCCTTGATCTTGGCGGGATCAACATGTATTCCTTTCTCGTTCACCATGTGGCCTAAGAAATCAACTTCTCTAATCCAAAAGTCACATTTCGAGAATTTGGCATATAGCTTCTCCCTACGCAATAAATCCAAAATCAATCAAAGGTGATTTTCATGATCCTTCTTGGTGCGAGAATAGATCAATATATCATCAATGAACACGGTCACGAATTTATCCAAGTAAGGCTTACATACACGATTCATCAAGTCCATGAAAACTGCAGGAGCATTGGTTAAACCAAACGGCATCACCAAAAACTCATAATGACCGTAGCGAGTTCTAAAAGCAGTCTTTGGTACATCCTCCTCTTGGATATGAAGTTGATGGTAACCAGATCGTAAATCGATCTTGGAGTAAAAGATGGACCCTTGGAGTTGATCAAACAAGTCATCGATCCTGGGGAGAGGATAACGATTCTTGATGGTTAATTTGTTCAACTCACGGTAGTCGATGCACATACGGAAAGTGCCATCCTTCTTCTTTACGAACAAGACAGGAGATCCCCAAGGTGAGAAACTCGGTATTATGAAACATGTATCCAATAATTCCTACAATTGATTGGATAGTTCCTGCATTTCGGATGGAGCTAAGCGATATGGCGATCGCGCTACAGGAGCAGCTCTAGGAACGAGATCAATACGAAATTCGACTTGTCGAGGGAGAAGGCAACCCCGGCAAATCTTCAGGGAACACATTAGGAAAGTCTCTCACAATCATATTATATTTGAGTTTTTGCTTGTCAGCTTTCTTATCTACCACATTTGCCAAGAACGCAACAAGACCCTTCCGCAAGCACTTAGGAGCCTTCATGCAAGTAATAATCCTCAACGGTGTTCCACGCCTTTCCCCTTGTATCGAAAGAGTTTCACCACTCGTGAGAGGAATTTGAATTATTTTATCATCACAAACGACGACAGCGTGATGTATAGATAACCAATACATACCAACGACTACGTCAAAACTACCCAAGACTACCGGTAAGAGATCAATACTAAACTCTTGTCCACAAAGATCCAATGTATAAACTTTCGCCACTTCACTCATTTCTATAGTTTTACCATTGGCCAGTTCTATAGACTAAAGTGTATCTAGTTTACTAGTTTTCAACCTAAGTAATCGCTTAAAATCAACAGATACGAAACTAAATTTGCCACCAGCACCGATAACAAATTCCCGTCCGCGTGCCTGGTTGTTCAGCTTCGGGCACTCCCTCTTTCAATGCTCAAGCGATCCACATGCGAAGCATGGTCTCGCTTCACCAGTCTTGAGCGCTCCAGCCCTACAATCCTCAGCTTTGTGCCCCGTACGACAGCACTTCGAGCAAGCAACCTCATTTTTCTTCCCCTGATTTCCCGTCCTCCTTTCATTAGACTGACCAGTAGCAACATACCCTTTTCCCTTTTTGTTTTGGTTCCCAGATGACCCATCCTTCTTTCCCTCATTCCTTTTCCGTTTCCCAAACCCAGAGCAATTAGATCGCTTAACAGAACCAGAACCAACATTCCTTCGTTCAGTGTCCTTCATTTCAACAATCTTCAAACCAGAAACCTTTCTTATCAATGTGCCCATACGTATAGCATCTTCATTGAGACTCAAGGCAAGGTCAATAGTCTCATGCATGGTAGTAGACTTTGATGATGTGACCATGCTGCGAATCTGGGGTGCTAACTCAATGAGATACCTTTCAATCTTCCTGTTTTTCGGCGTAACCAACCATGGTAATATTCCATAACTCAGTTTGAAGTTTCTAGATTTCACTTGCAGCACAGTACTCACAAATCATGAGTTCTTTAGCTCTAACCAGGATAGAGAGTATGCAACATCGTCACCCAAAGATTGGACTTTGCTATTCAACCAAGTCAGAGCATAATCCAAAAACAAGTTGGTGGAATATATCACGGTTTGCCTAGGAGTGCAGCCACTGATGTGAATGACTGCTTCAGTCTTCTCAAACCACTTAACTAGGCCAACGAAGCCTTCAGCCCCATTGAAATTGATGGGCTTGTAGTCTGAGAATGCCTTGAATGTGCAACCACGCTCACGTGAATCAGTTTTTGAAATAATACGAAGATATGTTATTACGTGAAAGAAGCATCGAGACAAAATCCCAACATTTTACTTCATTTTAGATCACTTATGTAATATCGCAAATTTTTCCCCAATTTGAATTAATAAAATCACCACTTTACCCATATTAAACCCCTCTTTGTACAAAAATAATATCATTGTCTAATTTTTTTTTGTTTGTTATTATTTATTTCAAACATTTTTTTTAATAATAATAATAATAATAATAATAATAATAATGTTAATAATAATAATAACAACATTTGCTTTATATACACATATCACATAATATTTAACTAAACAAATAACCCAAACCAAACCCAATTACAAATTGGAGCCCAAAACTTTCTGAGCCCACACAAACAAACCCAAGTACCTGGCCCAACTTACCATCCTTCTTCCCTGCTGTTTTGTTGTAAAAAAAAAAAAAAACCTTGCTGCATACAAGAATCGAAACCCTGACATATGCTTGGGTGAGGTTAAACACAAACATGGACTACCAGCTGGGCCACATCCTTCTTTGGGAATATATCCCTACATAAATAAATAAATCACCTTCTTAACTTAGATCAGTCAAACAAAAGAAGTCAAAACCAGAGTCAACCAACATAAAACCTTCAAATTGGCTCATCATCGATATTTTGGAAACAATATTAATTGATTTTGACCAAAAACCATCTAATCGGCCATTAACCTGTCGTAATTCATTATAGACATGCCAATTTTAAGGATAAGAAACGCGTTCATAATAACTCTTTGGTCAACTTTCCAATTCTTTGCGTGAGTCTGTTATACTATAAATTCAGGCTCCATTACACCCTAAAAATGCCGAAAACAAAACCCTCACTCCCAATTTCTCCTAAAACCTCTTCATAATCTGCGAATCATCACGTTTAGACTTTTTGGTTGACTCATTATTCTGCTTCGATTTTGTTCGGTAAGTCGCATTTTTTTTACATGTTTTCAATCCTCGTATTCACACGATCAATAACCCTATAAATACAAGGGTTATTGATTCGTAATTTGATTAATTAGAAAAGCTAGGGTTCGATGTCTTGATTTGGGGAAGATGATAGAAACTGCGATTGCTTATATTTAAAACAAATTGAAACCCACCACCAACTGATCAGTAGACCAGTTGGTGATATCCTCTATGTTTAAAGTTTAGGCCGGTCTGCGTCGTGGGTTCAATACCAGGCACACACATTTTTTTATAACAATTCTAATCCAAGCCTAACCAGTCCTTATAATTATTTGAAATGGAATAAAAATGTTCTCAGGGTCCAGACCAGATGGTCTGGACTTGTGACTTAAAACACGAACCGGCCAGAGGCCCGGGTTCGATTCCTGGCAGCCACGATTTTTTTTTTTACCCTTTATCCTTATATTTAATCTAATTATCTTTTAAAAACAGTTTTAAAATACTAAAAATGCTTTATAAATTCTATAAAAATTATGATATGTTAATCTCATGACAAAATTTATTATACAATTTTTAGTTTTCCAAAAATTATTTATTTATTATATATAATAAATATTTCAAGTTTATTCCATTATAATTATAAAATTCTATAAAAATATCAAAACGATTTTATAAATTTCCACAAAAATTATTCTGAGTTTATAAAACAATAAACATTCCAGAAATGATTTTTATTTTCGAAAAATCATTTATTTAATATTTTTAATCAATTTTTGTTATTTTTAATCATAAATAAATCATAATAAATCCATTTTTCAATATTTTTGCACCAAAATTTTATATAAATTATTTCTGTCCATTTAGAACAGAAATACAAATTTTAATTTAAAAATTCTTTAATTTTAATATTTTTAGATATTAAAGTTATATATTGGCAAAATAGAAATAAATAGACTAAATATTCTATTTTTACGAAAATAATTTTATAAAAATTATTTTTATACTTAAAACCTTATAATGTGACCATATTTAATCTTAAGTCTAAAAAAAGACTTTTGTTTATTTATTTATCGAATTTCTTTTATTTAATAAACAATTTAATTATTAATCAAACGAATACCTATCTCCAAATTCGAAACCCTAGAACATATTTGTAGACTAGAAAGACTTAGACATATTTATTACCTTAATTATAGGGTAATACTTGGCATCGTTGGGCTACACTTATTCAATTTTCACGAGACGTAACATTTTGCTAAGGTGAGTTTTACATAGCCCCTTTTCTATTTCACTATTTTTGGGGTGAAACATTTTACAACATTCTATCTACAATTCAATCATAAAGTGTCTATGTGTTATTCTATGTTGCATTATGTCTTAAACATGACTAGGGTAAGCACAATATTCTAGCATAATCATTAACATTGATCAGCCGACGGTATACAATGATAGATCTATTGGACTGGCAATCCCACCCGGATACGTGTACCTCCTACATAGGTAGCGTGGGTGATTGTTATCGCATAACATAATCGAGTGAACCATGAGCGTATGGGATGGACCACAATATTCTAGTCACAAGGGTTGATTATGCACTCGATTTACTTGATAGTATGCTTTCACATATGGACTAGACTTGCCATGACACTTGAATTGTACAAGCTTTATTCGATTATCAAAACCTATGTAATTCTCACCAACTTTTGTTGACCCAAAATATTTTCAAACTTAACATGTTTCAGGTTATAGCTTGCTCGAAGATTAGAGTTAATGCTTGAAGATGCGTAGCTAGTATTATTTTTTTTTATCTTGATGTACAAATTCTTAGAACAACTGTATGTAATTTATTTAAATCATATATTGAAACTTATTATTTACCATGAGCTACTGAACAATCATCATTACGTGACACCTCGATGTTTCCGCCATCGGTTGGGGTGTTACAACTTACCAATGGGGGACCGATCACGGTGATCACTCCCAGTACGGTCTCCTGATCCGTCAATGCGTGCAGCATCTCGCTCTGCTATCGCTCGGTGATTCGTTCAAAGATCATCTGTTCCAGCTCGGCAGGGGTTGTGGGCAGACCCTCATGGCTAGAGTTACTCCTTGTGGCAGATGCCATTAACTTCAATAATGAATATCAAAGGTTAATTCAATGAATATTCATCCAAATATTGTCACGCACAACACATAAGTAACACCACAACGCATATATAATCGATAACATATCATTACAATACAATCTCACAATCACAAGATATAGAGTAGACACTCATCAGAAACAATCACATGATGAAAAATGTAATAACAACATATTTTACCATAACAATAATATTATTTTCATTAATTTCAAAGCAACGAGTACAATATTTGTTTCAACAATAACAAGACAACGGGTCACAACATCCCTTACACATCGTTTGAAATATAATAAAATATCATAACATAGGCTAGCACAACCCGCCCAGCTAGGTAAAATGCAAAAGTACTACTAATACTACATCCTGCCTAATAATGTACATATGTAATCCTGCCTCATAGCTGTGAATCCGCGTAGCTGACGTGTCTCTGCACTACTGAGGCGGGGGTGGCGGGTACTGATACTGAAGGGCATTTAGACTGATGGCCATACTAATGGTTGTAATACGGTCGTATAAATGTTGCCTATGGGTGAAGTGGCTATCGCCAGTGATACCCCGCATGGAATCCATGCGGAGAAGCTCGTCGGCATAGCCAGCAAGTGCATCTCGGGCGTCTATAATACGGGCCCACATCACACGCGCCTGGTAGTCCATGTGTGTAACGGTGCGCTGCATCGTATCAGCCAATGCCTTGAAATCTCTCTCCAGGGCCGACAGGGTGGTCAGGGCATGCCCAGGCAGTGGGGCCACTCAGTGAGGCTGGGACGGACCAGGTAGGTCAGGGTATGTCGGATGAGAAGGGCCGACAATGTCCGGTATAGGAAAAGGCAAAGGTGCAAATGGCTGAGGCAGTTCAGACGCCCCACGGTTAATGCGTGAGTTCATCAGGTATGGGTCACTCGCGCCTTGCGTGTATAACATCGGGGGTGAGGGCATGGTCACTGTGGGGACTGGTGGGGTCATGGTGTAAGTGGGGACCTAGGGTGGTATAAATGGCTCGGCTAGCGGTGCGATGAGAGGGTGGGTGGTGGTCACTAGCTCGGGGCCTATAATGACTGGAGTGTCTGGACTAGTAGGGTAAGCCTACATCCCCGCCCTCCTCAAAGCGGAGCTATGGGCTGGACTACCCTCCATCACGACACCAATGCGCCTGACAGACACTGATGCATCGTGGGGCGATGGCTCACGGTGGGTGTTAGGGAGTGATGGTGCGACCGGTGCCTCACCAGAAACGGGGACAGGGTGCTCGTCATGGTCTGGGGATGGGATGGGTGATATAGGCATAGGGGGCTCAACGGGGATAGCCGATATTCCGAGCACAACGCGTGGCCTCTGGAATCGATACCAGATGGACTGGGGGCCACAAACCGTGGGTACTACCGATGCTACAGACTCCTCGAAGTCTGATCGACCGCGACGTAGTCTCCTGTCAGGTGCGGACTCTCTGGGCTACAGAAACCCAGCGAGTACACCCTAACAAGAGGCACCAATACTCTGCTTGGGGGAATATGTATAGCTAGGGGTGGGACAGGGGTGTGGTCGACATGGGCATGGGGTCAAATGGTGACTCTACAGTCTAAGACATGGTTGGGGCTGGGAGAATAGGGCCTCTACATCCAAGGGGAAAATCCGTAAGGCTGGGACTGGGTGTGAGGGCAGGGGTGTAACTTTTCAGATTAGTTGTGGTCTGTAAACTTTTCATGCTTCTGCTAAACTTTTAAAATGCGTGGTTGTTTTCAAACGCAATCTTTTCTCATATAGTTTTCGTTTAGTGTGACTGTTGACTTAGATCCTGTTATGTCATGTGCTTCGCAGTAAAACCCCACACGTAGAATTTGAGGATGTGACATTTTAGGTCAAAACCAACCCATGCACACCCCTAGTGTACAAATTCAAAATCTCTTAACTATAACTATTCATATACTTTTAATTCAAAGATAGGGTTAGATCAAATGTAAATAACATTTTTTCTAGGAAGGATGAGAAGAATTGTCCCATTAATTTTAGATTTAAATGGTTGAAATTAGTTTAAGGGAAAATAAATATTAAATTAGAAAGAATGGAATAAAAGAAAAACTAGATTTATTAACTTTCTCTCTCCAATGCAAGACACGTACCAGTTTCCACCATCATTTTAAAACGTCTATAACTTTTAATATGATATTTGAAAAAATCACCATATTAATGAATGTTTTTTATCTTTAATATGAGTATCATGTACTGGATAAAATTTTAAAAAATACGTGTTAATTGGTTTTTTACCATTGTGTCTTCTACTCGTCATACCAGTATGCACATGTGTGTTATAAGCGTGCTTAGTGTTTTTTTAGTCTAAAAATGATTTAACTTTGTCCATTGTTTTTAGTATGATTTGGATTGTATTTTACATTGTTCATTGTGTTTTACGCGTCTGGGTTTGTGTTTCTAGTGTACATTGTGATTCACTCTATTGTTCATTAGGTTTTTAGTATGTTGTCTGTTGTGTTTAAGTCTTTTGTTCATTGTGTTTTATACCTATTGTTCGTTGCTCTTTGGTTTGATACTCATTGTGTTTTACATTATGTCCATTTTGTCTTACGCAACCGAGTTTTCGAAAAAAAAAATCAAAAGTATACTAATAGGGTACTTATATTAAAGATAAAAAGACACTCATATTTATTGTTTTTTTAGATGATGACAAATAAAATGTTACGTGCATCTAAAAAATTGAGGGGGTGGGGGTAGCGTATGACTAGCATGTGCATGTGACAAAACATGTGCATATTCTTGTTTTCCTCTTGGATAAAACTACAATTCCCACTTGCTTATTCCTAGTACACATGTCACTATTTAGTGGGTTTTTAGATTTCTGATTTCTTAGCATTTGTGTAGAATAACTTAATCCTGAAAACTTAATTATTGGGTTGATTGTTATTAACAAATAAATTCATAAAATGAACAACCAATTGGAATTTAAATAAATGAATATGGTCACAATTAGGTTGGGTTATAATAATATTAACTAGTTAAAAATGCACGGATAGTCCATGTGGTTTGACAAATTTCACCTTTAGTCCCCAACTATTTTAAATTACACTAATGCTCCTTAACGTTTGCTCAGTCGTCACTGGATAGTCTCTAGAGTGAATGACCGATATTTTTATCCAGTTAAGTGAGTGTGAAATGACACAGCTACCCTTGCAATTAAAAATATGACAACTAAAAAGATTTAAGAATTTATGTAAGGGCTACCCACTTCATCTTTCCCACTTTAAGGACATCAACATGTGTTTTACATGAATAGAAAACCATAGAAATGAATACAGATGCATGTTTCGATAATACTGATGCATGTTGCAATAATACCGTTACAGGTATGGATATGGTCCGGTCATGATTGGTGAGTTTCGTAATGACACTAGAAAAAAACGCTATATATATATATATATATTCAATAGTAATTATAAAAATAAAATAACATGTTTATGATGTGATTACTTGTATATTACTATTCACAAATTAGTTTCGAGTAAAATTTATATAGATATGTAGACAAAAATAAACACGTCACAACGACATACTCGAAATTTTGTAAAACATTGTATTATAAAAACAAGGGAAATTAGATTTTAATAATCTAAACTCTGCCTCGTTGGCCGACAGTGAACTTTTGTTAACTGAAAACTAGCAAGTTAGTGGACGTTGAGACGGCATGCCACGTCATCGTTCATGTCAGCATCAACATGCCATGTCAACGTCTATGTCATTATCTATGTCAGCGGTGGCATATCACGTTATCATCCAAGTCAACGTGAGCATGCCACGTCATCGTCCATGTTAGCATCCACAAATTAACTTACTTCTCTTGACCAATACGTTGAAAGTTGAGACTGTTGTTAAATATTTCTTAAGTACACATTATTCCTGACCAACGAGGCCAACTTTAGACTATTAAAATCAAATTCCTCTAAAAAAACAAAATATATATATAATAAAATAATTGTCTGTGCTTGTAAATTATATAAGTAACTAGGTTACGGATATCAAAACGTAAAGATAAATAGACATGTTATAACAGGATGCTCGAAAATGTATAAACCAACTTATTTTAAAAGTTATGTAAGAAAACACAATATGCTAGAAATCATATAAAAAAGTAACAAATCACTTCTTGTGGAGTTGTGTTCCTAACCAAATATGTCATTATTTTTACTGGTTAACTCAAAATTCATTATAAATATTCAGTATATAGGAGATATTCTTTAAAAAGTGAATTTTGCCTTAAATAACCTAAAAAGAGTTGTAGAGATAATATGTAGCACTTTTTATAATTAGGATGAATGGGCATTTTGGTTTAAAAATGCAAACATTTACACTTTATTTTTTTCTCAAAATCTAACACAAAAAAATCTAGTAAAAAGTCCAGTACAAAAATCCAGCCAAAAAAATGTTATACAACACCCTTTTTTGGTTATTCATTTTGATGTTTTTTTATAAAGCATTATGGTACTCAAATCATAAAAAACGCTCGACTTATAGTGCAATTTAAAAAATAGGGACATGTGAAAAAATTATGAACGTTAAAAAAATAGAGGGGAATATGCATGCGACTTTTATGTGGAGAGATAAAGTTAACAAAGAGATGTTACTTCAAAAATATCCTTACACTTTTTTCCCTATACTTTCATCTTAGTCATTGTTGGAACAATAAAAGGTCAAGATGATTTCTTACCGACAAAATCGACATTTTTTTTTCCTAACCCATAGTTGGTATATTATTATAACCAGTATTAACACTCTTTCCTCACGCACACTGCAACGGGGAAATATGAAATGACTAGTTTTTGTCCCGCGGGCGTTGCCCCGCGGACACGTATCTAACCTGGTAAAAATAGTGGAGCCGAATGAAGGAAGACGTAGTTAAAAGGTAGGCGCGCTACGAATTGAAGTAGAACGAACAGTGATCGACACACGATTCGTAAACAATACGTAAAAAAAAAGTTCGTACCTAAGAATAATCACGTAACAATGTTTTTTACGCCGTTAAATTGAGTTACTCTGGTGGTGATGGAGATGGTGGAGCTGACGGTTGCGATAAGGTTGTTGACGGGTGGCTACATTATTATAATAATAAAGATATTGTAGCGAGTTCCTATAGTTGTTGTAATTTATTATGGCTCCGTCTATTTCAACCCCCCCCCTTCTATTTTCACTCCCCTGAAGCGCCTCGCTTAGGCCTAAGTGAGGCGCTTCCTTTACTTTTTAACTACCTCAGTACGAGGTCAGAAAAAGCTGATTTTTGACTCGAAGCGCCTCGCTTAGGCCTAAGCAAGGCGCTTCGGATCAAAAAAAAATTTTTTTTTTTTGGTCTTTTGAGTTGGTTTTTTTTTTTTTTTTTTTTTTTTTTTTTTTGCAGTCAGACGTTTTTCAAAAGAACATTTTTTATGTCAATGGGAGTGTAAACAAAATCGTCAATCCGACTGTTGATTTCTTTCGGCAACAAGGAACAAAATGTCGGCTTTTTCCGCCACCTTTCAATCTCACTGTCCAACAACTGAATTTTACTTGCTTGCATGAAAAGTTTATTTTAATTGTCCGTTTGACAAACGCCTGGCTAACCTGTCCAGTTATCAATCTCACTGTCCAACAACTGAATTTTACTTGCTTGCATGAAAAGTTTATTTTAACGATGATCCATGGTCAACGATAGCGGTCAACGATGAAGACAACCTGAAAGTGGATACCATGGATCAGAGAGATTTAAGCTAATCAAACTCATATCTCAAGCCGGTGCAAGTTATGTTGTAGCATCTTTGATCATCTTCTTGTAATTACTTTCAAGTTTCTTTATAATCATTGAAGACAACTTTTCAGTTGTTATCCGAGAGATAGCGGTCAACGATGAAGACAACCTGAAAACAACCGGATGGTTGGTATCTATAGGTAAGAACATTGTGGATGAGGATTGTTTATCTTCCCATTGATTTCAAGTATGTTGCCTTCATCGTTGACACACAAGACGATTGTTGCAACATGAGTTCGACCAAGATGACACACGAAGCTTTAGACTCCAACCGGATCCAAGTATTACTGTAATGATCAGGAACATTCCAAATAACTGTTCAATTTCAGCTTTTGTTTAACTATTTTAGCAACTTCCATAGAGAAGTTATCAATCTCACTTCTCACTGTCCATGTTTACCTTCAACGTCCAACGGTAATGAGTAACCTAGTAACCTCTACAATGATGTGATTTGTTTTAGATAAGGAGGTATATGTACAATGAACTTTTCATGCAAGCAAGTAAAATTCAGTTGTTTTACTAATTTCATAGTGTTGATACTTTTAACAATCGGATCGGCGCTAACGATTAGTTTGATGAATCATTGTACGTGGTCTAATCAGGTATATGTACAATGATGTGATTTGTTTTAGATAAGGAGGTATATGTACAATGAACTTTTTTACGCTAAATAAAACCGATTAATGTTCTTTATATATGAATAGTGACCCTCTGGCAATCATCGTTGGTATTAATGGCAAGATATGTGGCTTTAGTCCTTTACGCAGGTTTGCCAGAGGGTCACTATTCATACACACAACATTTTGCTCTAGTGGTGTGCTCTGCCTTTTTGACAAACACCTGGCTAACCTGTCTAGTTATCAATCTCACTGGCAATCATCGTTGGTATTAATGGCAAGATATTTGGCTTTAGTCCTTTACGCAGGTTTGCCAGAGGGTCACTACTCATACACACAACTTTTATGTTCTTTATATATGAATAGTGACCCTCTGGCAAAACTGCGTAAAGGACTATATGTGGCTTTAGTCCTTTATATGAGTAATGTCATGCACAATGTGTACTCACAGTGACATCGAACACTTTATATGAGTAAAGCGATCGCTTTACCTTAAAACAACCGGATGGTTGGTAGCTATGGGTAAGAATATTGTGGACGAGGATTGTTTATCTTCCCATTGATTTCAAAGGAAATTCATGTGAGAATAATTTCGTTACTGTAATGATCGCTACGGTTAGTGGATACCATGGATCAGAGATATTTAAGCTAATCAAACTCATGGCAACCTTTGTTTGATTATACTCGTGTACACCTTTATCAACTTTCCATGATCTACCTTTACATTATTATTATTATTATTTACATTATTATCGTATTTGCAACTTAGTTCCTTTCTCTCGAAAAGTAATTAATAACACTTAAAAATGAATTAAAAACAATTGTTGCGAGTTAGGTTTACTCGGAGGACCACGTACAATGATTCATCAAAGTTGTACAAAGCTGGATGTTTTACTGGAAAACCAAAACGAGCAATTAACGAAGCGAAACGGAGAGATATAATTTTATTGGCTTGGAAACAACTTAAAAGAACCAAAAATGAATTAAAATTATTTTTTAGTGATTAACAGATAATTTTAAAGAATTAAAAGAAATTCAATTTTTTTTTAAAAAAAAGGCCAAAGCACCTCGCTTTGGTCAAAGCGAGGCGTTTGAGTGCCTCGCTTTGGCCAAAGCTAGGCGATTGAGTGGTTTGATTAGACCACAGGCGCCTCGCTTTGGCCTTTTTTTTAAAAAAATTGAATTTCTTTTAATTCTTTAAAATTATCTGTTAATCACCAAAAAATAATTTTAATTCATTTTTGGTTCTTTTAAGTTGTTTCCAAGCCAAGAAAATTATATCTCTCCGTTTCGCTTCGTTATTTGCTCGTTTTGGTTTTCCAGTAAAAACATCCAGCTTTGTACAACTTTGATGAATCATTGTACGTGGTCCTCCGACTAAACCTAACTCGCAACAATTGTTTTTAATTCATTTTTAAGTGTTTTTAATTACTTTTTGAGAAATGATAATTTTCAGATATTACAGATCAAGGTGTTACCAAGCATGTCAAGAAATGATAATTTTCAAATATTGCAGATCAAACATTTAAAAATATTTTACCAAACATTTAAAAATAACCTTTCATGCAAGCAAGTAAAATTCAGTTGTTTTACTAATTTCATAGTCTTGATACTTTTAACAATCGGATTGTTTTTCGAGAGAAAGGAACTAAGTTGTAAATACGATAATAATCAAACTCATATCTCAAGCCGGTGCAAGTTATGTTGTAGCATCTTTTGATCATCTTCTTGTGATTACTTTCAAGTTTTTTACAATCATTGAAGACAACTTTTCAGTTGTTATCCGAGAGATAGCGGTCAACGATGAAGACAACCTGATAGTGGATACCATGGATCAGAGAGATTGATTTCGTTACTGTAATGATCAGAAACATTCCAAATAACTGTAATGATTGCTACGGTTAGTGGATACCATGGATCAGAGAGATTCAAGCTAATCAAAACTCATGGCAAATCTTTGTTTGATTATACTCGTGTACACCTTTATCAGGTTCTTTTGGCCACAGGTACAGAAAGGTTATAAATGTTAATATCGTTTCAGGTTGCCTTCATCGTTGACCGATATCTCTCCGATAACAACTGAATTTTACTTGCTTGCTTGAAAAGTTGTACCAGTTATAGAGAGAAATCAACAGTCGGATCAACTGTTGATTGGTATATAGAGAGCAAACCGACGATCATTCAAAATTTAAAGTTACCGCTAAACTCTGTGCCATCATCGACTACAGCAAACCGACGTTCTTCCTCCACGGCACTCCTAATGGGCCTCTCTTTATTTCACGGTACGATTTGTGTTTTTGTTGCTTTTTAAATAATAAGTTTTGTGTTTATCAAACCCTAACGTCTGAGCAATGATTTATTATTATTAACTTATTTATTGTTAGTTTCATAAATCGTTTTACTAATTTTACTAATTCCCGATTCTTGATACTTTCATAAATCGTTTTACTAATTTCCGATTCTCGATAATAATAAATTATTATAATAATAAAACAAAGGAACTAAATTACAAATATAATAAAAATTATAATAATAATAATAATGTAATATAGTCATGGTTAATGCTCAAAAAAGTCAACCTTTGTTGACTCATAGGAGTCTTGAAGATGAAATGAATTTTACAAGATACTTGAAACAAGGTATGGATATAGAGAATAAATCTTTGACTATACGTGGTTGATGATGTCAAGTTTAAGTCGTTGATTCATTTGGATTGTTTATCTTCCCATTGATTTCAAGTATGTTGCCTTCATCGTTGACAGATATCTGGTCTTCAGAGTTTCCAACCCCTAATACATTCATCAAAGGATATTCATGTGAGAATGATTTTGTACAAGATTCCTATGCAAGCAAGTCATCTCATGTTGAATATTTAGTTCTCTTTGAACTTCAGCTTCCAAAATACGACGTCGTTGTAGCTCATATGTTATTATCTCTTCTCCTATTCTCTGTTTCTCTAGTTCTCGATGGATTATTGCTCTCATATCGACTCTCACAATTATTCACAATTTTATACATACAACACACCTTCATCGTTGACCGTACTGTTCTTCTTGATCTTGATCTTCACACTCGCTACGGTTTGCCTTCATCGTTAACCGATATCTCTCCGATAACAACCCTTGTTTGATTATACACTTTATGTATGAATAGTGACCCTCTGGAAAACCTACCTCTGTTTTGAATTTGTTGCTTCCATAGAGAAGTTATCAATCTCACTGTAATGATCATGAACATTCCAAATAACTGTATAATTTCAGCTTATGTTTAACTATTTTAGCAACTTCTAGAGAATGTAATGTCATGGATCCTTTGAAAGTGGATACCATGGATCAGAGAGATTTAAGCTAATCAAACTCATATCTCAAGCCGGTGCAAGTTATGAAACGACACATGCAGAATGTAATGTCATGCACAATGTGTACTCACAGTGACATGTGAGAATGATTTCGTACAAGATTCCTATGCAAGCAAGTTAAATTCAGTTGTTAGACCAACTTGAGATATGAGTTTCATTAGCTTGAATCTCTCTGATCCATGGTTAACGATAGTGGTCAACGATGAAGACAACCTGAAAGTGGATACCATGGATCAGAGAGATTTAAGCTAATCAAACTCATATCTCAAGCCGGTGCAAGTTATGTTGTAGCATCTTTGATCATATTCTTGTAATTACTTTCAAGTTTCTTTATAATCATTGAAGACAACTTTTCAGTTGTTATCCGAGAGATAGCGGTCAACAATGAAGACAACCTGAAAACAACCGGATGGTTGGTATCTATAGGTAAGAACATTGTGGATAAGGATTGTTTATCTTCCCATTGATTTAAAGTATGTTGCCTTCATCGTTGACACACAAGACGAATGTTGCAACATGAGTTCGACCAAGATGACACATGAAGCTTTAGACTCCAACCGGATCCAAGTATTGCCGCATTTAATGAAATTTAACGCGCATACCGCTTCATTGACTATACGTGGTTAATGATGTCAAGTTTAAGTCATTGACAATGATTAGGGTTATTACTTTGTTTTTTAAATTTTTTTAACTTTTTATAATTATTAAATTAAAAAAAAATAAAAAAAACCAACTCAAAACATCAAAACAACTACCAAAATAAATTACCCCCTCGAAGCGCCTCGCTTAGGCCTAAGCGAGGCGCTTCGAATTTAAAAATCAGCTTTTTCTGCCCCCTCGTACTGACCTCCTCGGAATGAGTTCAAAGCGCCTCGCTTAGGCCTAAGCGAGGCGCTTTGAAGGGGTGAAAATAGAAGGTGGGGGGTTTAAATATAACCACCCTTTATTATTTATGCAAATATCTTAATGTTGTATATGTGAAATCCATATGCATGGGTCCCAACTAGCATATCATGAAACAAACATTTCTTCAAAGAAGATAAAGAAGAAAAAAAAAAAAAGAAAAGAACAAATACTGTAGATGTTGGTGACGTTCGCTACAGTGGTTTTAACTCCCTCAAATGTTATATATAATAATGTCAAATTGTACCAATGCCACACCAATGTTATTAGAAAAACTCGTAAAAAGGGAAATAAAAAAAACAAATTAAATAAAACCAAATGAAAAGTAGATGTAAAAAAAGTTGTAACACGCATGTAAAACGTAAAACATTGAAAAACAATAACTAAGTCGATATATGACCCTTATGTTGGGATGGGGTTGCTAAATGGAAAAACGTTGGCATACACAAGCACGTTGTGACGTGTTAACTTAAAAAAAATTAGAGTAAAATGTAAAACAAAAAATTTGTAAAAGATGAAAAACATAGAGGACGTAACATGTATATGAAAAGGTATTTGGGTTACTGTGTAAATAATGTAAATGTATTATGGTTGAAAGTAAAGAAAACAAAGAATAAAAACATTACATTAAATAAAAAAAAATTATTACATTGTACTAACTAAAAAATACATTGCACTAAAAAAACATTACAATAAAAAGAGTTACACTAAAAAATAAAAATATTACACTAAAAAATTACGCTAAAATCAAAACAATAGCAAATAAAAAAAACTAACGTAAGGTTGAGCTTTAGCGTAACATTTGTCACGCCGAAACATGGTGAAAGTCATGTTCAACCTCTGAAACTGAAAGGTACTCCACCTGTATAAAAGCTAGTAGCACATTTTCTTTTTTGCTGGGGAGATTTCTAAAGACTTTTTTATACGCGATTTCGAAGTTTTTACACTTCGATTTCAGATCCCCATACTGGCGAGAGATCGAATTGCAGTTACGTTTGTTACCCCCGACATGGTTACCAAACTCCACTAGGACTTTTCCCCATTGTGGTCCGCGGCTTCGCGATCCACGGCTTGTCGAGACGCCATCACCGTGCACTTGATTAGACGCGATTATTAACGCTAGTTCCTCCTCCTCAGTCCATTACACCATGATTTTGAGGATGAAGGTTTGAAAATTGGGTGAATGTTTGGAGAAGATGAAGTAGAAGATGAAGAAGATTTGTAGTGAAAATGGTGGTGAAGAAGGGGTGGTAAATATATATTAAGCAATTGTAGTAAATGAAAATAGCAAAACAATTATTTTTTTTTAAATTTCAAACGGTCCATTGCCCGCTAACGGGCCCGACAGCCATCGCGTATGGTTGCTCGCGTGATCGCTGGCGCGTGATTGTTTTCATGTACGCGATCCACATGGCTAACGTTGTGGCTCAGACCAGACGAGTCACAACACATAGTCTTAGCCCTTCTATTAAAAAGTATTGATTTGATAAATTCCTTGGTATCAAATCAAAGATTTAAATCCTTAAAGTAAAAGATAAAAGATAAAATTAAGATGTTAAATATATATATATTTTAAATCGAACTTTTCGATTAGATTTTAAAATATTTTTTAACAATCTAACAAAGAATAGAAGGAAAGTAAATGTTTTTTTTAACGACCAACTAAAGTATTGCCGGGTACTTCGTACGCGGTCCTATTGGCTAAAGGTAGCCCACAAGATGTATCTTGTAGCGGCCCAATCCGCACTCACGAAGCCCTCTAGCCCACGCGTCCCCTGTTCCAAGGAAAACCCGGCTCGCATACCCACCCAAAAACACGACGGTAGCAAACTGGTAAAACCAAAAGGGATCAGCGTCAGCAAAAGGAAAGTAAATGTAGCATGGCCTTTTTGATAACGGTGCTTTTAAGGAACAATAATAATGTAAACATCATTGAGGACCATGTGTAGACATGTAGCGACTCACTAGTAGTGAGTAGCATGTGTCACCGCTCCCAAAAGCATTTAATATCTCCTGATCTAGTTTTTTTGGATAGTCCTACGATTGCATGCAGATCCCGCAATTATACTTCTTCCTCCGTCCCTATTTAAATGTCATGGGCCAAAAAACACACATATTAAAAAAATTTTACTTGTATTTTATAAAATGACAATAATATCCTCAAATCTTTTATTGTGTTTTGTCTTTTATGAACTAAACTGGAAATTGTATTTCTATTTTTGGAAATAGACATTTAATTTAGGACAACCAAAAATAGAAAGATGGACATTTAAATTGAGATAGGGGGAGTATGATGCTACTAGTTTTATAATATAACTAGGTTATATCTCGGGTAACACACATCGTAACAAATGAAATTCCTATAAAGTATTAAAGTATAATTAATAACGTAAATAATGGGAAAGTTTATATATATATATATATATATATATATATATATAAGTGTGTGGGCATGTGAGTGGGGGCAGGACCTGCAAGAGCAGGTGTGAAGTACTCTGCCACCTCCGAATGAGACCTTCACCTTCCAAATATATATATATATATATATATATATATATATATATATATATATATATATATATATATCTTTGTGTGTGTGTTAGAGAGAGAGAATTAAAGAAATTTTAACATACTTTTACCATATGCTTGTCATTTAAAGGTTCATAAGAAGAAGCAGGGGCGGACCATCATTGGGGCCAGGGGTGCCATGGCCCCTGCCGATGTGATCTTCAAGCTTCTCCACTGAGAAGAAGCACCAACTTTGTAAGACATGCTAGAAGGCGAAAGAAACATACATGTATTGAAAACATAAATTAACTTATAAGAATCATATATAAACAAAAATATAAACATACCCAATTCTTGTTGTACTTTATGGAAATTTAAACATGCTCGCTTCTTGTCAAATAAATTGTCTTTTTTTCTTTATTATCTGATGCAATACAGTATGATGATTGAGTAGAAAGTCGACTTTCCGCACAATGCTAAACAAATTTGGCCAAAATAGAAATGACGATTCAGAAAATTCAAAAGAAAAGACACAACATAGTTAAGACATAATAAAAACAAAGAAACCATACAAATGTACTAACAAAATAATATTAATCATCAGTCGTAATAGTTTCTTCAAAGTTTATCAGATCATCCATCTCATCTAGGAAAGATATGTATCATGTTTTGGATAGTTAGAAACCATTCTAATTATACGACACATCAGAAGGGTAAGAATAGTAAAAGTGAGTATACCATGATTTATAACCCGTGATATATTTTTATATTTTAATTGATTTTTTTATAATTAAAAGTGCAAAAAAAATATTAACACCTTACAATTTTAATTGTCAATAATTGTAGGAAGTTTACATGAAGATACAACCAACATTTTGATCGCTTAAGCATATCCGAATAAATCTGACAAAATAGTTAAATACCAAAATAAATTCATAAATAGACTTTTTTTATTTAAATTTTATTAGCACATTTTCTCTACAAAATCAAATTTTAAAAACAAACGAGTTACCTTGTTTTAAGCCTCAAATAACATATGTTCTTTGTAACATGTTTTAGTAACACATAATCCAGCAATAAAAAACATATGTTTTCACAACTTATCTCACAAAAATATATAATAAATTATTCCCCACAACAAAAACATATGTTTTCACAAACTTATAGTCTATAACATATGTTTTCTTGTAGTAGATGTAAATTATAGTCTATTACATAGGATAAACTAAACCCCAAACAACAAAAAACATATGAAAAATATAACACAAACACAAAAACATATGGTAAATTATGATCCCAAACAGCAAAAACATATGTTTTTAAATGAAAAACACAACTTTAATAAAAAAAACAAATCGATTTCTTCACAAAACGAACCAGTACCATCTTCAAACCCACCATCGGTTTCTGCATCGTCTTCATAAGAAAAATAATAAACCAGTCGGTTTCTGCATGTTCAAATCTGTATCGGCTTCAAAACCTCTTCAACATCTTCAAACCTTTTCAAAACCTCATCCATCTGTGCCCTCGCTCTTTTTATCTCTACCAAAACCGTATCCATTCTCTACAAAACCAAAACAATCCAACTCAAAATCTAATTATCTTATCACATACTTACAAATAAAAAAAAATTCAAAAAGCCAAGTAAACTCTACCGTCGATGTGTCGCTAATTGACGATCCATTAACAGATCGTGATGGTTTTGTCATTAGTGTTTTCTCATAAAAGGAAAACAGATCTAGATCTAAACTTTAAAAAGGAGATTTTAAGAGCATAACCTTCAAAGTTCATCGACCCTGGTACGATCAGATCTGAAACAACAACGACCCCTCCGAAGGTGGTTTACAAAACAGAAGATGTAAATATAAAGAAAAGCTAATGATCAGATCTGAAAATGTAGAGATTCGTACTCTGAAAATGTGAATA
Organism: Ambrosia x helenae; assembly: GCA_030844895.1. NCBI lineage: Eukaryota > Viridiplantae > Streptophyta > Magnoliopsida > Asterales > Asteraceae > Ambrosia > Ambrosia x helenae. Next base: position 59,388,022 of record CM061227.1, read on the forward strand.
TAAAGAAAAACTAACCGACAGAAAATGGGTTACAAAACAGATGATGGCAAAAGAGAGGATAGTTGCACGGTATGATAATGGTGGGGTTCTTCTCCTTCATTAGTGTTCAAATCGAAAAATCTTGTGTTGATGCAGTGAAAACAAAGAAGAGAGAGCAACAAGAAATAAGAAATAAGATGAGAGAGTAAGATGGAAATGTATAGAAATAGAATGATGAAAACAAAAGGACATGTAACTCTGTTTATAAGGGGAGAGAAGAACAATGGGCATTGTTAAATGTGAGAGAGAACCAATGAAGCTAGAAAAAAAAGGACATGTAGGTTAAAAAGGAAAAAGGTGTCAGGCTCAAGAAATATGAAATTGTGTAGTGCCTAAATTGCCCTTTGAGACAAAACTGAAAACATAGACGTGCATGAATATGGACCTTTAATTTGGGTTTTATTTGTTTTCTTAACTAAGAAGTGTTTTCAGTTTAGAATTGCTCTCTCTTTCTCTCTCTCTCTCTCTCTCTCTCTCTATATATATATATATATATATATATATATATATATATAGCTTTGATGTGTTTTGCATTGGAACTGTTGGTCATTTGGTTTAGGTGTTTGTGTATGTGTTTAGGAAAGTTCTAGAAGAGTATGTTTTCGTTAATATTAATCTGTAACTGTTATATCTTTGATAATTATTAATGAAAACATTTTGAAAATGAAATCTAACATGTTCTGATTACGGTTTATATCATTTTGCATGTGAATTAGGGTTTTCGCACCTAATTCATCTTTATTCGTGTGATATCTTGTGTTTTTTTGTGAAAATCCGATCCTACAAAGTGGTATCAGAGCTTGTGCTCAATCACACGACTGCAAATTGATATATATAAATTGTTTAGATTTCAGATCAAAATCATCAAAACCCTAGCTGTTTTCATTGAACATTGATAAAACATGGTTTTTGATTGATTTGAAGGTGATTTTACGTATAATATCAAAAATTCTTTCACAAAAGTTATTCTCCTTTGAATCCGAATCAAATTCGTCACTTTTACATTCAAATTCAACAACTTTTTGAAAAATCAGATCAAAATTGTGTGTTTTTGAAGAAAAATTAATTCTAAGAATGGGTTAGGTCGAATGTATTTGGTGTTTAGGCCGAATGGGTTTCTAGGTCTTCATTCGTGGTGATTTTCAGGTCGAATCAAACGTAGTTTCTTTCATTCTGGTCTTTTCAAATTTCATCTGGGTTACCCAATTTCATTCGGGTTCTCAACTAGGTCGAATCAGTTTGATACTTGTTCATTTGTGTTGTTACTTGGGTCGAACAAAAGGAATTTATTTCATTCAACCTCACGATATTCCGAACCAATCTTTTTGTTGCTGAATTTTTCTAAGTGTTGAGAATTTTTACATCATGGATAATGTTGGATCAGTATGTTCTTTAACAGTACTTATTCATGAACACTTATGTGTTGTAAATATATCAAAGCAGATTTGCACAGCGGAATAAGTAAAGTGTTCAAGTTAAAGTTTCACTTTCAATAGGAGTTATTACTCCCCCTGGATTTAATGAACTAAGGCAGTTAATGAGAATCTAAACAATTGAATGCATATAACAATTATAAGTATGATGAAAGATTCTCAGATGTGAAATGGTATTTCAATGAAAAAGCCTTTAAAGGATTTCAGTTAAAAATCGATGTCTAAAATAGTGGGATTAACCCATCTATTTATAGACTAGCAAATACATACAAGTTGATTCAAAAGTAATACTACAACAGGCTGTAATATTGAAACTTGTACAAAGAATTTAACAAAAACATAAAGTAATACTATAATACTAAACTACTTAAATACAAGGGCGGTGGGAAGCTTCTATCAGAACAGCTGATGAGTGACAAACTACTAATGAGTAGTTTGTCTTTAGTAGTTCTTCAGTTGACTTTTCTGGTTTGACTTCAGAACTTCTGATCATTACTCTTCAGCACTTGATGTATTCTTCTTCAGTACTTTCAATCTTCTTCTTCAGCAGTTTCTATACTTAGTATTTTTGGCAGAATAGGAATTAGACTAAGGCTTGCAAAAGTGGTTTCTTCAATCCTTTTTGTCCTTACAATCTCCCCCTGGATTGATGAAGCCAAAACCTTATCTAATCCTTTATTCTCTTTTTCTTCCTTCAAGCATCTTCTAGATTTCTCTGAACATGGAAGTCCTGAGTTGTTGTAGTTGTTCATTAGTGAGAGATCCTTGTTCTGGTTCAAGATGTTGGATTGTGAGAAGGTCTTTTGTAGATAGATTCTTTAGTTTAGTTATAGACTTGAAGACCTTGCTTGAACGATCTCTTCTTGTGATCAATACTGAGTTTGAATCAGTAAATGACCATTTCACTATATTCACTTTAGATTGGTCAAAGTCTAAAGTGTAGGGGACTAACCTGGTCTCCTAGGTTAATCCTGAATGTGGAATGTTTACCTTAGTGTGCTTTTGTCTGTTATTGTATGTTGTAATTGGTAAGCAAATGTGGAAGGATCCCTAAATTGTGTCAGCAGATACTTCTCTTCAACCATAAAGTCTCCTTGTACCACTGTATTGCCTTCTAGCAATACCATTTTGAAATCAGCCTTTATGGTCTCATCTGGCTTCTTTGTGGTAGCATGCTTTAATGTTGATTATCTTGCACCAGAAGATCTAACTACTGAAGTTTGTGATACTTCAGAAGTTTTGAACTTCTCTGGATTTGCAGCCTTATCAGCCTTGACTCTTTTATAAGTGTCATATAAGGTATCTTCTTTCCATTCTGACACTGAAGCTTTTGAACCAAATCCATTGGCTACCAACTCTTCTATGACCTCAGCTCTATTTGCCTTTCTTTCTTTTTTTGTGGCAAGCTTGTCAGATACAATCTGAGCTCTTCTTGTCAATTCATCCATAGAGAACCCTTTGAGTGAGTATTTCATTGTTTTGTTGTTCTTGGTGATGTAAGTCATTAGTTGTTGTCTTTTATCTTCCTCGGCAACTCTTTCTAACTTTTCTGACTCACCCAACTCTTCTTCATATATCTCAAGCTTTTCATTGCAGCTCAAGTCATCCCTTGCTTCTAGGCTGTTCCAAATCTTGTCTTCCTTGGCCTTCTTCTGTGCTGCTTTTAAACTCTTTTCCAGAAGTTCTTTTGACATTGATATAGGAGCAGGGTTTAAGACAGTTGTTTGAATGGGAGCAGGCCTTGGAATTTCAACTGGAATGGGTTCAGTTGCCTTATAAGGCTGTTCTGTTTGAATAAAGGAAGTGTTAACTACTGAAGTGTTGATCAGGCTATCAACTATTGAAGGATTGTCTTCAGTACTTTCTTGGACTTCAGCAGTTTCTTCAATTTGGCCTTGGGACTTCTCAACTGCTTCTTTAGCTTTTTTCAGGAGCCTTTCTTGATGTTCTTTCTATTTTTGGGCATTCTTTTGTTGTGCCTCTTTTTCCTTTGTACTGGCTTCAAGTGATACCGTTGGTTCCTTAATCTTCTCCCCCTTTTTTGCTTCACCCACTTCTGGAAACCAAACAGGTAAAGAAGTTGCACCAAATAATTTAGCAAGTTGTCTTGTGTTGTTGTCTATCTTCTTTAACAGCTCACTAATTTTGTTGTTGATCACCTCAAATTGAGTGTTGGTCTTCAACTCCAAAGCAGTTGTAAATGATTTGAGGTGTTGAGATATAAGGGTGTTCATCATCTCGTATAGGGGACCAGCTGGGCTGCATAGGTGGTTCAAGTCTATGCTTGATGACCCAGTGAATTGGGTAGGCTTTTGATGTGGAGGGGGTGTTTTTGGGTGATCTTCAGTATGAACTGAAGATGCCACTTTAGAGGAATCAAGGTTCAAGTGGTCTCTTGTGACCAGCTCTTTGAGCTTAGAGACATCAGATTCAGGACCTTCACAAGTAGCCGTCAATTCATGTTGTGGAGAGTTTGAATCATCATCCAAATCAATGCAATCATCTGAATCCCATGTGACATCCTCAATGAGGACATCATCTGTTTTATCATGAGCTAGGCCCAACCTAGTTTTCTCATGAACCTCTTTGTCTTGGTACTGAGGATTTCCTACCTCAGGCATAAAGCCTTCATTAATAGCTGCCACTTTTGAGGTCTTAGCTATGTTACTTTTGTCCTCAGATCCACCACTGGATGGTAAATGAGTAGTAGAAGCCTCAAATGCACCTAAAGTATCTAAGTTTGGGCTTAGACACCCTGGTTCATCCTCATCTCTTGGGATAGGGCTATTAACATCCACATCCATGTCAACTTCTGATGGTATATCCCCTGTTTGATGTGTTTGTTGGGGATTGACATGTTCATATGGGATTGTTTCTTTTAGCCCAGAGAGAAGTTTAGCAATTTCTATTGTGGTGTGAGATATTTCCGGTTTAGTAGTTTTAGGTAAAGGGTCAGCAGTTTCAAAGGAAGGGTCAGTAGTTATGCCCTTTTTAAGTTTCTTCCTAAGAAATAAAATTGTAATGGGTGCTCTTTTGTGGCTTTGAGATGGATGAGTCTGAGAGGATGTTTCAGATACATCTTTAACAAGTGCAGATTGCACATCAGCAGTTTCAGGCATCTCAACTTCCTGAACTGCCTTTCTTTTAGGGTTGGTGGGTTTTGATTTTTGTTGTTTGGGTTTCTTGGCCTTTTTAGATGAAGGTTTGGAAGATGTAGGTTCCATGGGGATTGGTTCGTGTTCCCCTTGGTCTTCTTCTGGCAAGGCTGCCAGTTTGTTATGCCTTGAGTATGCTTGTGTGGTTAATGGGTTTAAAACTGATATTTTAACCACAAGCACCTCATTTCCAAGTTCTTTAATTATGCAGTGCATGATAAATCTTGGATACAACAAAAATTTCTTTTTAGAATTTTGGTGATGCAACACCAACTCATTAAAGAAAAGTGTTGATGCCCTGAATTTTGTTTCATTCACAATGGAATGAAAAATAGGTTGAAAAGTAGAGGGCATCTGATTATAAGATCCTGTTTTGGGACTTAAACACATGATTATGTAATGAAACAAAAGTTTGTATTTTGGTTCAAAATATTTCTTATAGATTGTTGCATGTGAGAGAATACCTTGGTAACTACACTTCGTCTTATTCCCAAAGTTGCCAGTGTGATTGCCATAACCTTCCCTTGGATAGTTGATTTGAGGAAATCACTCTGTTTTTTAGTGTCACACTGCCTCGACGTTTGCCCAGAACTCATTGAGAGTTTGAGTGTGAATTGGGATTGGACGACTAAATCAATGATTTTGTCGTATTGAGACTAGGCTTCATCTTTCACAAAGTAGCCTTGTTGATTATGTCCCTGTTTTAGTGTAAGAGCCATGGTGTTTTGTGTGTGCGTGGATTGAACAGCACAATATTTTTTTTATACATGCCAAAGTGATGGAAAAAAAAAGAATATCTTTTACATATCCTCCGAGTTTGTCAACTTTTGGGGAAATGATAGCAAGAAGGATATCGTTGTCTACATTAGAAAAACCCTCCCCTGATGAACTATACACCGAGTGGCTTTATACCAATAAAGCGTTTTTGTTGTTTGCAGGGGAGGGATTATGAGTGTTTTTGAGAGAGAAGGAGGGAATTTTGCTTTTTGAAAAGATAAGAATGAGAAAAGGTGTTTATCAAAAGTTTATAACCGCCCTAGGTCAAACTCCTAAAATAGAAAATGTCTGATTTACCCTTATTAACAAAACTGTTGATGAAGAACAATATTCATCAGTAGTTCCCATATTATCAGTAGTATGTTAAACACTGATGAGAACGTTTATAAACACTATATTCATACCTTCTGAAGTTTATTTTATCAGAAGTTAATTATTTTCTCTAAAAATATCCCCATTCTGATGTTTTTATACATCAGTAGTTTCTCTCTTTTTGTTTTTTAGAAGTTTTGCGATAGATTAGTAACAATGTAAGTGAAAGTATATATGTGCAGGAAAATGAAAAACACTTACAATACTTATTCCAAATTTAGCATCCCAAGCATGGATACTAAGTTCTGAAATGTTGATGTGTCAAGGGGTTTGGTGAATATGTCAGCTATTTGATTAGCTGTTGTCACATGTTTCACCTCAATCTTGCCTTTTTCATAGCAATCCCTTATGAAATGATACCTGATTTCAATATCTTTAGTCTTTGAAAATTGAACAGGATTTTGAATTATGCTAATGGCTGATTTACTGTCTACAAGCAATGGGGTCTTGGTCTCTTTGATTCCATAATCAACTAATTGATATTAAAGCCATTGGATCTGTGATGTACAACTTGCAGCTGCAATATACTCTGCTTCAGCAGTTGAAGTTGCCACAGATGTTTGCTTCTTTGATTGCCAGGACACCAGATGTTGATTTTCTTGACATTTGCACCCTGCATAGTCACTATCTAAAAAAGCTGTTAATTTGGTATTGCTAGAAGCAGGATACCAAACTCCAAGTGTAGGAGTTCCTTTCTGATATCTGAAAATTCTTTTGACTGCAATTAGGTGTGATTCCCTAGGAGCTGATTGATATCTAGCACAAACACATGTTGAAAACATAATATCTGGTCTAGAAGCAGTTAGATAAAGAAGGGAACCTATCATACATCTATGCATGGTTTGATCAACCTGTTTTCCTTGATCATCTGGTTCAAATTGTGTGGTTGGTGTCATGGGAGTTGAACATGATTTACAATCTTGTAAAGAAATTTTTTTTAATAATTCCTTACCATATTTGGATTGATGTATAAAAGTTCCATTTGTTTGTTGTTTAATCTGCAGTCCCGAAAAGTACTGCAGTTCTCCCATTATACTCATCTCAAATTTTGATTGCATGAGTTTCTTAAATTCATCAAACAATTTTGTGTTAGTTGAACCAAAAATGATACCATCAACATAAATTTGAACAAGTAAGACATGATTTCCAACATGTTTGATAAAAAGTGTTTTGTCAATGGAACCTCTTGTGAAGTGGTTTTTGAGTAAAAAGTTTGAAAGTGTTTCATACCAAGCTTTGAGAGCCAGTTTTAGCCCATAAAGAGCCTTGTCAAGTTTGTACACCCACTCAGGATGAGAAGAATCCTCAAAATCAGGTGGCTGACAAACATGAACTTCCTCTTTTATTTTTCCATATAAAAATGCACTCTTAACATCCATTTGAAAAACCTTAATTTTGTTGAAAATTGCATAAGCCAAAAATAACCTGATGGCTTCAAGCCTTGCAACTGGAGCAAAGGTTTCATCATAGTCAATTCCTTCTTCTTGAGAATAACCTTGTACCACCAGTCTTGCCTTGTTCTTGATAATGATACCAGCTTCATCTTGTTTATTTCTAAAAACCCATCTTGTGCCAATTGGTAGCTTGTTTGGTGGTAAGGGACAAATTTCCCAGACCTGTTGCTTCTTGAATTGGAGCAACTCTTCTTTCATAGCTTGAACCCAATTGTTATCTTTGAGGGCTTCTTGATAACTCTTTGGTTCCAACTAAGAAATGAATGTTGAAGAAAAGCAGAAGTTGGAAAGCTGGTTTCTTGTGTTCAATCAATTCTTGTAACCCTGTGCCTGGAGAGGGCTCTTGATATTCTTCAAACAAACCACTGAGGTTGATAATATCTGGTTCAACTGTTCTTACTGCTTCAGGAGTTTGTGGAGCTGAATCAATAGTTTGATTTTGTTCATCGGCAGTTGTTGAAGTAGAAGTTTGTGAAACTTCTGATGGTTTAAAAGTTGACTTAATGACTGTATTAGGAGTCCATGATGCAGGACCCTTGTCATCAAACCCTTGATCACCATAATAAACAGGTTTAGATGAAGTAACAGTCATTTCAGGTTCGAAATTAAAGCTGTCAAGGTCAAATAGTTTAGCAGGATGTGCTGGTTCTTGAATTAAAAACCTTGTAGGCTTTTCTAGTGAAAGAATAACCAAGGAAATAACCTGAATCAACTTTTGCAGCAAACTTTGAAATAGAGTCTTTAATGTTTAGATTGAAACATTGACATCCAAAAGCCCTGAAAAAGAAGATAAGGGGCTTTATGCCATGAAGAACTTCATAGGCAGTTTTGGAATGTCTTTTGTTGACAAGGACCCTATTTTGAACATAGCAGGCTGTGTTGACTGCCTCAGCCTAAAAATACAATGGTAGGCCTGATTCAGCTAACATGGTTCTTGCTGCTTCAATTAGTGTTCTATTCTTCCTTTCTACCACACCATTTTGTTTAGGAGTTCTGGGAATGCAAAATTATCTAATAATCCCTTCAGACAAATAGAATTCATCCAGAGTTTTGTTCCTCAACTCTGTCCCATTGTCACTTCTAATGGCTTGACAAAGAGAGAATATTGTTTCTCTACTTGTAGAATGAAGAATTTGATGATATCAACTGCCTAATCCTTGGAATATAAGAAGAAGACCCAAGTGAATCTTGAATAGTCATCAATGATGACCAAGCGGTACTTCTTCCTACCAAGGCTCATGATATTGACTGGTCTAAATAAGTCCATATGGAGTAGTTGAAGACATGCAGTTATTTTTTATTCTTCAATAGACTTATAGGAGGACTTATGTTGTTAACCTTGAGACAGGATACACAGTGTTCTTTACACTGGTATTCCTTTAAAGGTAGACCTCTGACCAAGCCCATTTTTGTGACTTTATTTATGGTTTTAAAGTTCACATGGCCAAATCTCCTGTGCCAGAGATCAGTTTCAGAAGTTGATACTCTTGAGAAGAAGCAAGCTGTATTGTTCAGTACTTTGTCTTTCTCAATGTCCACTGCATAGACATTGCCACATCTTTTGGCTATCACCAAAGTATGATCTTCAATTATCTTCTCTATCAACTTTTGGCCTTCTGGTGAGATGATCTTGCAAGCAGTTTTGGTGAAAAAGGAAGAATATCCTTTATCACACATTTGAGAGACACTCGGCAAGTTATGTAACATCGTGAATATTCGGTACTATGTTTTTAGACAAAAACTAATACCCGGTTCTTTTCAAGTAGTGGTTAATAGATATTGACATATCTGATGCTATATATGAACCGATAAACGGGTTACACACATATAGAATGGCCTTAAAAAAAGATACCGGAAGGACCCGAGTGTGATTATTGAATGATGTTTTAATGTTACTTTGGGAACAAGGTAACATGTGGGGAAAATCTAGGGACCTGGATGTAAAATTGAGTATTATATAACATCTTATAGGAAACCCTAGGTTTCCTAGGGGTGTGCGACGCAAGGAAGAATGGAAGAGCGGCGAGAGGGACAACCATTTCATTCAGTCGACAAGTTCGTGGTTCCATTGATTTTGATCAAGCGGAATGACACGTGGTTTCACTCGGTCTTGAGGCACTACAGAATCACATACATTTTATGTATCAACTCTTACAATGGTCACGATTTCAATGGACCTTATGACACGGATTGTTCCATGACCTTGCCTAGAGTTTAACGGTTCCTTTAGACACGGTTCAATACAGAAGCACGCGTATATTCCCAACGTACTATGAGATGGTGAACCGGTTTCCATGTTGGTACGTAAGAGGTGGTTACGGTTGGGAGAGCATACCCTCAGCGCCACTGATCATCAGGTGTAGTGTGGACTCGCTTTTTTGGTGTGACCTCAGTCTTGAAATCATTCCGCAAACATCCCAGGTAACCTTATTTCCTCCGCGTGCTTGTTATTCGATGTGATACGGGATCGGGTAATCGGTCGCATAATGGTCTTGGTTGTGACTGTGGTGGAACATGATGGTCTTGAAGGTGATGGAAAATGATATTGACGGTGGCTATGTTGCATGGAGTAGATTACAAGGAAAACAAATTGCTTGTTTTGTGGGTCACGCATTAGTACAGGAGGTTTGTTTAGTGTTGTGTTTTTATTTAAACATGCTATTATATAAATGGAACATGGTCTTGGAGATTTCAAATGGTAATTTGAATGATATCGAGTTTTTTGACATGGGACCATGATTGAAGTTATATCTAAGTGGTGGGTGCATAGAAAACTTAGTGGGTATGGAGTTTCAAATGATAAGTTACCATTGGATATATTATTTCTATAGATCGACGAGGATGGTGACGAGATGCATGTATTCTAAAATGTTAATGATCTAGTCATTTAGATGTTGGAGTTTTGCATGGTGGTTTTAATGAATTCTATGAGACAAAAAAGGATGTGTGTGCTGTGGTGTTAGGACATCATGCACATGGATGACCCAAGTTACGATGTTGGAAGTATCAAATTATCAACAACTACTATACGTTGAGGTTGATGGCTCATGGTGATGGTTGGGTGTGCATGAAAAATCTAATAAGAAGTTAGTTAGAGTGTACTGCTCGTTATTTTTCAAAAAACATGGGAATTATTCTTTGGTCTTCGTTAGATGGCACGTCTTTAGGGTCATCAAGCTCGTTGTGAAGCGAGTAATAAATATGGTTTCATGGAAGTGCAGTTTGAGGCGGTTAGCTTGTGGATTTAGAAGCATTGCAAATCGGTGAGTTCTTGTGCCCACTCGTTTAGTTATTATTTTTCTAAATATTTTTGGGCTAACGTGCATGCTAAACTAGCAAGATTATTTTTATGAAGTCACAAAATATTTTTATAAAGTTATAAATATTTTTGTGGACTCATATATATTATTTTGGCATTAAACGTAAGTAGGCGGAATGCGCCTAATGCGTTATTATATGGCTTGAGTCATATGTGCTATTATATATATGAATGGACGGTTGTCTTGATTAAAGTGTGGCTTAAGTTTTTATTTAATAAGCGGAATACGCTTAATGTCCTGGCCACGTATTTGAAACCTTGCTTGATTAGATCGGGACTTGCCTTGAGGTATACTTGTTAGGTTAGATGTGTTACTATATTTATATATATATATATATATATATATATATATATATATATATATATATATATATATATATATAAACTGTGTATGACGGTGACCTGGTATTATAAATTGAGCTATGATAGTTTTACAGTATGTCTGCTTTGATTTATAGTTATGGTTTGAGTCTTAGTAGGCCACATGCGCTTATGTTGACTTGTTGTAGTTTTGTGACAAATAGGCGAAATGCGCTTATTGTGGTTTTAAAATAAAGTCTTATGTTAAGTAGGTGGATTGCGCTTATTCTAGACTTTACATTTTTGCTTAGGGAACAAATTGGCGGTTTGCGCTTATTGTTAACTCTGAGGTTGAGATATTTTTTAATTCTTAAATTGACAAACTACTTGTTTGTATAAATTTATAAAACTTGAACTCACTCAGCGTAGCTGATTTTTGAATACACGTTAGATTTATTTCAGGTAGTTGAAGAATAAAAGGGATGCTTTGGCATGCTGCAGGACTACTCAGAGGCGATTGACATTTCGAATAAGAAGAAGCTACTTTATTGCTAGAAAACTCTTTTCTAAACTTATTGTTTTGTTTTACAAATATGCTTTGACCCGTTGTGGGGAATTTCATGTTTGAATAACTTAAACCATTTACTTTCCGCTGCGTGTATTCTGATAATAATATAAGACTTCTTAAGTATTAATTATGGTTTTAGTCTTTGAATGCCAGCTGTTTGACCCGTCGGATTTGAGGGTCTTATAAGTTATACTCTAAATTTTCAACCAGATTGACTTTGTCAAACTGTATTTTTCCGGAGGAGACATTGCCATGTCATAGTACATATCCCTTGGCATTGTTCCCAAAGGATACAAATCCTTCTCTTTGACTGATAAAATTGTTTATCTGGTATCTGCATCCTGTCATGTGCATTGAGCCTCCACTATCAACATACCAAATGCTATTTAAGCCTCTGGAGACCCTTTGCACAAAATAGAAAATTAGTTAGATTTAGGAACCTAAGCCAATTTGGCTTTGGGTTTGCTCTTGAGAACAGGAACAGTCTATTCTTGACCAATTTGAGAAATCCATGTCTTTTTGGCAATGAATTTATCTTTAAGAGCAATTGTGACACCCCAGAAAAATCCCACATCGGCTGTGGCCAGGAGAGATCCTTGGTTCATAAGTAATGTCTTGCCTCTTAAATCACCAACGCGTTTTGGGGATGGGTGACCTCCTAGGAAGTCTCCACTGGGCAACCAAAAACAAATCCGTGAGCTCTGGATGGACGACCCATCGGGGCAAAGCGGACAATATTGGTGGTGAGAGGGGCCGGATGTTACAGCAATGGTGGTGTCCTTTTGAGGAACACCATCAACTTTGGTCATTAGTAGTTTTACCATATTCATGAGATCTTTAATCTCAGCAGTTTATGAAACTGCCGATGATGTAGGTCTAACTACTGAGGAAGAATTTTGAGAAAAAGGCTTTAGTTGAGATTTAATCTTTTTCTGAGAAAAGGTGTTGCTTGTTGGGATAAAAAGTTTCTTCAAAATCATGTTTGATTTGTTTTCCCACAACCAGTTGTGAAATGTTCTTGTTATACTGATTTCCTTTTCTATATCTACAAAATTCTGTTTTGTGGTTAAACAGACCACAAATTTCACATTCTTTTGTCTTCTCCTTTTCATCATAAGATGTGAAAGGCAAATTACTAACAATTTTGGTTTGACTTAGGTCATCAGTAGTTTTTAGGTTCTCAACTCCTGATGTAGATGAATCTACTGATGGCTTAATGTCAGTTTTGTTCAGTACTTCTGTAGAACTTTCTTTTTCAATTTTGAGAAAGTTTTGATGAAAAGATGTGTAGTGTTTCTTATCAGAAGTTTGATTTTGAACTATTCTACTCCCATCATCAGCAGTTTTTGTAGTAAAATCAGTTGGAGTTTTGGTATGATTGTACCCTATGCCAAAATTAACATTTGATGTAGTTTGTTTGTTAAGCAGCATTTGGTAACCTCTACATGACTCAACCCATTTTTCACAATCAACCTTGGTGTCAACAAGCTCTTTTCTAACATTTCCTAGGTCTTATATCATGATTTTAATTTGTGCTTGGGTTTCAATGGCATTATTTGTTAATTTAGAATTTTCCTTTGATTTTGCAGCAAGTTTTGTTTCTAAATCACATTTTATTTGAGTATTCTTTCTTTCAGAGTCATTGGCTTTGCCTTGTAGATGCACATTGGTCTCTCTTATGAGAGCAAAAGATTCTTTGCATGAAGTTGAACAAAGTTTTGACAAAGATTCTTTTGATACCTGAGATAAGGCAGATTTAGAGGTGCAACCCTCAAAGGCCATTAAGGCAAAATTCTTTCTGCCATTGTCAGGTTCTCCCCAGTTGATGTCAAACATTTTGTTGTTTGCATCTGGACTGCATTCAGATGTGTCAAAAGGAAGAATGCTCCAGTCAACATACCCTGAAGTAAAAAGACTTTGTTGAGAGGGTTGTTGAGTTTGTGGAGGTTGTTGAGCAGCTGGAATGGAAGGCATCAATTGTTGGCTCTGCATTTGATGAGTAGGCATCTGAACATATTGTACTTGTGGCACATATTTGATTTGTGGAGCTTGTGCCTATACAAAATGTACACTTCCCTGTGTTCCATTATTCCTATTATAACTGGAGTTAAACTGATTTCCAGACTATGGTTGGTTAAAGCCAGAGCTTCTACACTCTCTAGCAAAGTGTCCCAACTTTTGACACTTGTGACATCCAATAAAGGCTAATTTCATTATTTTCTCTTGATACATTAAAGAGCAAGTTATTATCGTGGTGGAATTGGTGTATGGGAAACATGGTTACATGGGTACCTTCTCTTCACAGTCCTTGAGGCTTGCGATTGAAAATTTTTTAGCTTCTCACTCAACTCCACACTCAACTCCAGTTTATGTAGTTTGTGTCTTAGATGAGGAGGATGTGAACCATCTATTTATCAGATGCGAATGGGCCAAAGATGTACGGAGACAAATAAATATTTCCTGCAATATCCCACAAGGCAATGCAAACTCGATGCAATCGATTTTGGAAAGCTTCACGAGTATTAGTTTCAAGCTAAAACCTAAAGAAGATTATGTAGCCTATATTCTTAACAACTTTGTTTGTGGTGCATTTGAAAATTCAGAAATAATTGGATATTTAGTGGGAAGGCACGCATAAGATCATGGCTGAAGTGAAAAACTTTTCATTTCTTTAGACAAAAAATGTGGAAAAAAAAAACCTTTAACTGGTTAGAACGGGTCACATGGTGTAAATATGATGTTATCAATAAATTGTAACCTGGCGATATTATTATGTACTAGTAGCTTGTATGGTATGGTTTGTTTGTTGATTAGGCTACCCGGTGTAATGGTGGCGCCCCTGCCACCTCAGGTTTTTTTTTCTAAACAATAGCTCCCCGCCCACTCACTGTTTCCTCGGCCCTATTGACCCCTCGCCACTACAATCACAAGCCCCAATGGGTGTTTGTGTAAGCCCACTTCAATATAACAAATAAAAAACAAAAATAGGGAACGGGCGCTATTTCATTTCATGAGCGTTACTAAAATGGGAAAATCAAAACCTCTATTGACGTGGTGTTGAGGTTTCCATTCTACACACTAAGCCTTATAGTATAATCACTTTTGTTGTTTAAAAATAATATCTTGGGTACACAAAATTATTATTAGTTTTTTTTCCTGAAATCGATGCCTATGCTCAAAGAGGAGAATCAAACGTGAAAAGGGTACAAAGAAAAAAACAAGTTGGTGCGAAATTTAGGAATTGATACGAAAAGTAGGACGTACTACGGATGGTACCACCACTAATCTTGTGGGGTTTAGTTTTGGTGGGTATTCATTGATTCAGCAAATTTTGGTTTGTCCATACCCTCATTCATGTGCTTCCTCACATGGTTTTCTGTCCTCTAATATTATAGGTTAAATATTAATAAATTTTTTTTAACTTCATAAAAGTCATGAATCAAGAAAATATTTTCACTAGAACTTTCAATTTGAAAAGCTAGAAATGTTGAACTAATATTTTTGTATTTGCTTCCTTTGATAAGACACTAATAGATAGACTAATAATATATATTTTGGATGGTAATTTGTATATATCATATGAAGGGAATTTTCACACTAGTTATTACAAACTTGTGTTTTCTTCTTTTATATATTATAGCATTAATATGCATGGTTGTCAAGATGTACAAAAGGTGTCCCTATGTACCATTAGGTCATGGGTGACCAGGTAACGCCTCGATCACGTCATCAGTCATCAGCGAACGTCATTTGAAAAAGGATTATTTTTTTGAAATTCCATTGTATAACAAGGCTATGTTTCGACATCATTTCACATTAGCTGACAAGTATTGTTACGAACGATGAACGATCTAAAGGATGTATTTACATTTTCTCAACAAAGGGAAGATGCTTGACGTCTTTTAGGTTTCACTGTAACACCCCAACCGATGACAGAAACATATAGGTGTCACGTAATGATAATTGTTCATTAGCTCATGGTAATCAAATAAACAATAATACTTTATTGATAATTCCAAATTATTCAAAATGTAACATTGTCTAAAGAAATTCCAATAACAATACATCGTAATGAAAAATAAATCCACAAAACTTTGAATAAATCTTCATGCAAAACTCATCCCTTTAAGCTTCATTATTCCCTGAAACATGTTAAGTTGAAAAATATTTTGGGGTCAATTAAAAATTGGTGAGAGTTACATAGGTTTGTATGGTGTTTCAAGAATATAAAGTTTGTACAATTCTAGTGTCATGGCAATTCTAGTTCATATGTGAAAACATATATGAGGTAAAGTATTTGCATAATCAAATTCCATAACCATATGGTTCACCTTTTGTGTTTATTGTGGTCCATCCCATATACATATGGTTCACCTGTTGTGTGTGGCGATAACAATCACCCACATTTCCCCATAACAATGGTCCACGTATTTGGGTGGAGTTGTCATTCCAATAGATTTATCATTATGTATCGTTGGCTTGCACGGAGTTAATGATTATGCTAGTTTAAATGTATCTACCAAAGCATGGTTTAACGCATAATGTAACATAAAAATCACACAAAGACATGTATGTTGAACTGTATATGTTGAAAGTAAAAGTAAACATCTTTGACCCCAAAAACCGTAAAAATGTAAAATGTGGAGCTATGTAAACTCACCTTAGCAAAATGGTTGAATTCTTAGAAATAGAATAATTGGCACTAAAGTTCCCGAGTATTACCTAGATTGGAAGACGAATTGATTGTCAATTGATGCAGATCGTATGTGACGGCCAAGATTCAAAATTCAAACATGAGGCTATGTTTGGTGTAATTAATGGAGGGTTGTGATGCAGAGGAGGCCGATTCACCGTTCTGAGGTTGTAATCGATTCCAATTTGTAAGCATGATATCGATTTGGCAAGGATAGCGATTTGGTAGATTGGGTTCTATATCGGGTAAGCTTTAATCATCGAATTGACCGTATTTAAGTCGATTAGAGCGCGTAATTCGAATGTGGAATGTCCTTTAAGATTAGATGTCATACGTTTAGCCATTGATTTGGTGAAAAAAGCGTTAAAGATACCTAATTGGATAGTGCCGTTCTTGAGGTTGTTTGGGTCGGGTCTGGATCCGAAAAGGGGGAATGGGTGAATGGGTGGGGTTGGTTGCAGACGGGCCAAGGCTGGTTCACAAGTAGGCTGTGAGATGTGGGACCATTAAGTGGGCTGAACTTGGTTAGAGGGAATAGGTTTGAGTTATTTATACATTGGGCTTGGTTATGGTGTGGTTTTGATTGTTGGTAAGTATATGAAAGAAAAGAAATAAAACAAATAAATTTTATAAACCTTATAATATTTCAAAACTAAAAATGTTTATTATTATTATTATTATTATTAATATTATTATTATTATTAGTATTATTATTATTCAAAATAAGTGATTAAAATATATAGTTTATTGAAAACTTGTATTCATATAAAATTTAAAAATGTGGGAAATTTCTAACTTTTGTATTGTTTACTTATTTTGAAACATAGAAATTTAAAGCTGAGCATAATTGTGTAACATAAATGAGAATGGGACAAATAGATTAAAAAAACAAAACTTTTTATTAAATAAAAACTGGGGAAAAATTCATCAGGTGCCACTCACCGCATTACAAAAATGCACATTTGCGGTAGTTAATTAGCGTACAGATCTTCTCAAGATGCGTGGGATGAATACATACAAATGTCCAGAAAATCATGTCGGGATAGTGTCCATAGTTTTTGAGACGATATTATTGTCAACAATTATTATTATTATTATTATTATTATTATTACTACTACTACTTGGTGGTGAAAATCCTCGGGATGATTTTACCTAATATCCTTAATATGATATCTTCTGGATGCTAAGGATATGACAGACTTCAGGATATACCTATGTTTCAACATGTGCACATCCAGAGGATGTACTAACGAGTTCTCTTTATATGATGTATTTGCAGGAACGACTAAGTTATGATATGGATCCGAAATTGTTTTCTAACGTCTACATTATCATGAATCAGTCAAAACAATTAATGAAGAAGGAGTTACACTTGTAAGCTAAAGTATAAGCTTAAAGAGTCAAGGATGTAACCGACACACATTAAAAGTAAGCGAAGAAAGTGGAAACCGTTGCTGCAACGTCTATCTGAGCAGAAACAGCCACAAACGGTCACAATGAAGACTTCAAGGAACATAACTAACCAGCTGATTACATGAGACTTCTTATTTACATTAATGTATAAATAGGGGAATGCTGGACGAGTATAGGACACATTGCTTTTACTAGAGCTATACACACACACTCAATTACTGAGAACACTCATGAAACATTGTAATATTAGATCACTTGTCCACTCATTCATCCATAGTTGTAATCCTTTTTAGCATTTTAATATTAACAAAAAAGGCAGGGGCCTAGTCTCCTCCCGAGATTTTCTGTCGGCGATCTATCATTGATCAAGGGCTTTCCTCGTACATCGAGTGTCGTTTCTCTATAGCATTTTACTTAAATTTATCTATCATAGCATAATTCACATTTCAGCCTGACAGTTGCATCCTTAGGATATAACTGTCCATCCTCAATTTTCTCATCATCATCCCGAGCATAGTTTTCATATAATAGCTTATTTTTATTAACAAGTCACCATCCTGAGAATAACACGTAGTTTTTATCAAACTAGCACTCTACCTCACTTTAACTAATTTGGAAAACAAGATTATTTTTAGTAGATAATTTTTTACCAAAACAATTTGGCGCCCACCGTGGGGCAAGTGGTGCTATTTTAACAAAAAACTTTGTTAAAACTTTTTTCCAAAACAACTTACTTTACAGAATTTTGACAACTATGTCTTCCTCACAAAAATTTGTTTCCTCAACCATGCCATCCACAACCTCTGCCAAAAATACTACATTGCCACCTCCACCTACATTTCCAAGAAGTTCTACCTCTCAAATCCCACCTAGACCATCAATAGGAGCATCTGGATCTACTCCTCCTATTTTTGTGTCAAATGATGAACTCCTTTCTATGTTTGCACTGATGAAAGACTCGATACATCAACAACAAGACACAAATCGGTTGTTGATAAGAGAGATACAAGCTCTCAAGTCATCCTCAAGAAGGCCAAGTGAAGACATGGGGACACCATTGCAGCCCACGGTGTTAGATTTTAATTCTAGCATCTCTGGGGGCGTGCACCAAGGAGATTTTATCCCCATAAGCACTGGATTTTCTGCTCCTAAAACGATTACTACACCCAGGATGACAACCACTAGGATCCAGGATACACACCTGTGCCATCCCAAGGATACAACAATAACGGTAACAATTTAAGTTCTAGTGCTTATACTGCTAATGGTGTTGATTGTTTGCAGGATACGGGTATAAGTCCACAACTAGCAAAGGAGCTACAAAAAATCAAAGATATGGTGTCAAGTGTACCAGGGATAGTACAACCTATCCCCGAAGTATCCTCAGCATCCCATAGGGTGTCTCGGTTTGCACTTCCTATATGTGATGCAAAGATCCCTAAAAGGTTTCAAACTCCTAGCATGAAGCTATATGATGGATCTACAGATTCTGAGGAGCATGTAGCTCAATATAGAGAAAGGATGGAGATAAATCCAATTCCTACCAACCTCAAGGAAGCGTGTCTATGCAAGGGATTTGGTTCAACTCTCACCGGTCCAGCCTTGAAATAGCTCCTAAGTGTTCCTCCATACTCAATTACTTCTTTTGCACACTTGATTAATATGTTTAATAACCAGTTTTCTTGCAGTCGAACATTCGAACGTTTGACAAGTGACCTATACAGGGTAACTCAACCACAGGGGGGGAATCACTAAGAGAATACATTACGTGGTTTGGAAAAGAAGCACCCGACATCCCGAACTTGAATGTCACAACGGCGGTACAAACATTCAAGATGGGGCTGCAAAGAGATTCACCATTCTACCAAGAATTGGTGATGAATCCTTGTAGAAACATGAATGAAGTCAGAAACAGGGTTCTAAGATTCACCCGACTTGAGGATGACAAGAAAATCCAAGAAATGATGGAATCATCCTCAAGATATAACCATCCTAATCGAAAATCCACTCCCACATACGAGCCGAACAGGCATTAACCATATGCTAGGCCTGATAATAAAAAGGTCAATGTGGTAGAGGATGATGATGAAGATGAATGTCCTAAATTATCAGATTACTGTTTTTTTGTGGATGTTACAGGTTTAGTGTATGCCATGATGGACCTTGGGGATAAAGCAAGGTGGCCTAAAAAGGATAACAAAGCAGCTTGGAAAGACAAATCGAAGTGGTGTGCCTTTCACGAAGACTTTGGTCACATCACTAAAGATTATATTGCCTTAAGGAAAGAAATTGCATATCTTCTTAGCAAGGATCATCTCAAAGATCTCTTATGCAAAAAGAAGTCAAGGGTTCAGGATGGCACCACCATCCCAGAAAGAGCAGCATCCCTACCTAAGGATGTTGTTATTATTAACTTTATTTCAGGAGGCTCAGATATTTGTGGAACTTCATATTCAACTCCTTCTACCTGTATATGTAGAAGGAGTTAATTTTATCCAAAGATTGTGTGTGATAGATTCCCTATCCTGTTATAATGTCATCTCGGGGAGACCCTGGATACATGACATGAAGGCAGTCCCTTCAACATACCACAGTGTATAAAGTTACCAACACCTTGGGGAGTTGTCAAGGTCAATAGCGATCAAGAAGAGGCCAATGATTGTTATACAACATCCATGAAGGATTCATCACGACAAGCGTAGCAATTACAGAAGGATGCACAGTTCCATCCTTAAGATGTCAAGGCACATCCTGAGCAGGATGTAAAGGTTGTTTGCCTTGATGACAATAACAAGGATATTACTGTGCTAATTGGTAAGAATATTCCTCATTACATTGAACAATCACTAATTTCATTTCTTAAACGCAGGATGTCTACCTTTGCATGGAAGCATGAAGATATGACTGGCATCTCTAAGGATGTCATTACCCATAAGCTTGGGATTGATAAGAGCTTCAAACCCATCCAGCGAAAACGAAGAAAGTTTTCTCCAGAACGAAATATCATCATACAAGAAGAAGTGGATAGGCTCCTTAAATCTAACATGATAAGGGAAGTAAAATTCCAAGGATGGCTTGCCAATGTGGTGGTAGTTTAAAAGAAAAATGGTAAATGAAGAGTGTGTGTAGACTATACGGACCTCAATAAAGCCTGTCCTAAGGACCCATTCCCATTACCACATATAGATTCAATGGTGGATGCTACAGCAGGTCACGAAATGCTGACATTCATGGATGCATCCTCAAGATTTCAACAAATTCAAATGGAACCAGACGACCAAGAGGACACAACATTCATGACCCCATCAGGTATATATTGTTATATAGCTATGCCATTTGGACTAAAAAATGCAGGTGCAACCTACCAAAGGCTAGTGAATATGATGTTTAAAGAAAAGATTGGGGACACAATGGAGGTGTACATTGATGACATGATGGTTAAATCCAAAAAGGCAGAGAAGCATCTTCAAGATATTAAGGAGGCATTTGACATCCTGGACGCCTACAATATGAAGCTGAATCCGTCAAAGTGTCACTATGGAGTTGGTGCTGGAAAATTTCTTGGATATCTAGTCACCAAAAGAGGGATAGAAGCCAGCCCCGAACAAATAAAAGTCATCCTCAATCTTAAAACTCCAAAAAATATCAAGGATGTACAAAGGCTAACAGGCAGGATAGCGGCCTTAAACAGATTCATTTCAAAATCCTCAGAGAAGTGTAAGGAATTCTATGATATCCTGAGGAAAAATAGTAAATTCGACTGGGGACAGAGACACGAGGAAGCATTGAAGAAGCTGAAGGAGTATCTAGCAGCAGCTCCACTCCTGATGAAACCTGAGGATGGAGAACCTCTGAAGCTATACTTTGCAGTTTCTGGGAATGCTATAAGTGCAGTATTGGTAAGAGACTTCGAGGGGGAACAACATCCTTCTACTATGTAAGTAAAACTCTACTAGATGCTGAGACCAGGTATTCTCATCTCGAAAAAATTCTTTTAGCTTTGATAATGGCATCTACTAAGTTAAGGCATTATTTTGAAACACATAGGATACACGTACAAACTAACTATCCCATTAAAAATGTACTTAGAAAACCAGAAATGTCAGGAAGAATGGCTAAGTGGTCAGTGAAATTAAGTGCCTGTGACTTAGTATACGAGCCTAGAAATGCAATCAAATCTTAGGCTCTAGCAGATTTTGTGGCTGATTTCAGTAGTGACATCCTAAGTGAAGTAGAATCTGAAGTACAACAATTAAAAGAAAACTTAGGAAAATGGATTTTATATACTGATGGTGCTTCAAATGCAAAAGGAACAGGTTTAGGGATACTACTAAAATCGCCCTAAGGGGACAAAATACCCCATGCTATTAGATGTGCATTTCAGACAACCAATAATGAGGCAGAATATGAAGCCCTCATTGTTGGTTTAGAACTTGCTAGAGACATGCATATTACTAATATTGAAGTATTTGTTGATTCTTTATTGATTGCTAATCACTTTAATGGATCTTATGTAGTAACAGGTCAGAAATTAGCTGTTTATCTTGAAAAGGTTAAAAATTTATCAACTTCCTTTGTAGAATTTTCACTAACACGGGTACTTAGAGAAGAAAATGTTGAGGCTGATGCTTTGGCAAATCTAGGATCCTCCTTAAATCTACCTAAAGGATCTAAGATTCCCATCATCCACATCCTGAAACCAGCAATTGAAGAGTGCCATCCTGAGGATAATAAAGCATATTCTGAGGATATTACTAAACATCCTGAAGATAAAGCAGTGCATCCTGAGGATAACACTATTTTGGTCACTCAGACTCAAGAAGATTCATCTTGGATGACTCCTATAGTAAAATATCTACAAGAGGATGTTATTCCAGAAGGAGAAAATGCAAAAGCTTTCAGGATGAAGGTAACAAAGTTCATTATTATACATAATATTTTGTATAGAAAATCTCTTGCAGCTCCGTATTTAAGGTGTCTCAACAAGGAAGAAGCAAATTAAGTGCTCAAAGACATCCACGAAGGAAATTGTGGAAACCACACAAGAGGAAGATCTCTTTACTCAAAGGTCTTAAGAACGGGATACTATTGGCCTACAATGAAGAAGGATGCCATGCAATATTCTCAGAAGTGCGATCCATGTCAAAGACATAGCAACATCCTTCATCAACCTGCTGAACCACTACATCCTATTATTTCACCATGGCCATTCATGAAATGGGGGATGGATATAATAGGAAAGTTACCTGTAGCTCCTGGTGGAAAGGTGTTTAAATTAGTAATGACTGATTACTTCTGAAAATGGATCGAAGCTGAAGCATTTGTACAAGTTAGGGATAAGGAAGTGGTCTCAATCATCAAGAGAAACATCCTAACAAGGTTTGGAGTGCCAGCTAAGATCATATGCGACAATGGTTCTCAATTCATTAGCAAAAGAACAACTGACTTTTGTGAAAGCTGGGGAATCAAGATAATAACGTCAACACCAGTCCATCCTTAAGCTAATGGACAAGCAGAATCCTCAAATAAAATTATTGTCATCAATTTAAAGAAGAAGCTTGGGGAGAAGAAGGGAAAATGAGCAGAAGAACTTGCATTCGTACTTTGGGCTGATAGAACTACTTCGAAGAATGCAACTGGGCAAACACCTTTCTCCTTGGTTTTTGGAACAGAAGCAATTCTACCTACAAAGATGGTCATGCCTACAGCAAGGAAACATATTCAGGATGCAACTACCAACACAGAAGCATTATTGCAAGATATAGAAGTAGTGGACGAACTCAAAGATGCTGCTAAATTTAGAATGGCTGCTCATCAACAAAGGATTGCTAAAGCTTACAACAAAAATATAAGGATAAGAAGATTTCAAGAAGGGGATTTAGTATTAAGGAAAGCCTTCCAAAATATGACCAAACCAAGTGATGGCAAGCTAGCTCCTAAATGGGAAGGTCCAGATTTAATAGATTCTGAAGCTGGCAAAGGAGCATATTGGCTGTCGACCATGGAAGGAGAAATTCTAACAAGGGCTTGGAATGCTATTCATCTGAAATATTATCATGCCTAGGGATGCATGTGACTAATCTCTCTAGAAGAGAAATTATAGTCTGAATCACAGCTGGGAAGAAGGTGAAGGCTGATAGAGATGAATCATCTCCATATGTAAGTATTCTTAACCTATTTCGATTATTGATTTTAGCTAAGAATAGTACATCTCGAGAATTTTGCAGTACCATCTTGAAGATGGAACATTTTGAAAACTAGAGTGTTGGCCACCCTCTCCTCCGTTAAGGTGTCCGACACATTCCTAAGGTTTAAAGGTTTTCACCTTTCTCATTGGGTTAGGAACCCCGCCTGGAGCGCACGTTGTTCATATATATTTTCAGGATGGTGGGACTAGTCCATGTAAAAGTGGCTGACAATTTTATCATTTTTGAGATATGTATTGA
This sequence comes from Ambrosia x helenae, assembly GCA_030844895.1. Taxonomy (NCBI): domain Eukaryota; kingdom Viridiplantae; phylum Streptophyta; class Magnoliopsida; order Asterales; family Asteraceae; genus Ambrosia; species Ambrosia x helenae. Next base: position 59,411,992 of record CM061227.1, read on the forward strand.
ACTCTTAAGGTTTAGACATTTTTCAATGTCTCTTACGTATTTAGCCTAGTCGCCAGGGCCTTGTCGCCAGTTATTCCTAAGATATTACATTGGGCCTTGCCGCCAGAAATTCTCAAGATGCTACGTGTTGGTTTTTTACCAAATTATTCTAAATAGGCTTGACCTCAGTTCATTTAAGGGCCTAGTCGCCAGTATAATAACAATGATTGCTTTTATACAGGTTGTTCTTAAACATTCCTTGAAAAAGAAAATAATCTCAAAGTCCATCTTGAAGATGTTATACTGGCGACATCCTCAGAATAATGAAGATCATCCTGAGGATGACAAAGAAAGAAGAACTGGGGACATCCTTAGGATAGTATCATCCTAAGGATGACTAAGCAGAATGAAGGGCATATTCAAAGATTATCTTTAGAAAATAAAGGTATCATTTATATCAATTCTTTAAATCTAACATTTGTTAATGTTTGCAGAATATCAAAAGAAAGGAACACAAGGCTATATTATTAAGAGAGTAGTTGTATTTTTTAAATCAAAAACAATTTTAACCCCTGGTTTCATCCTAAACCAGGACTCATCCACCAAGGGTCGACATTTTCAGGTCAGGTCAAGGCAAGACTTTAGGGCTTCGTCTTGAAAATCAAGATCCCTCCACCCCAAAGACTTTCATTGTTCATACAGACATAAAAGGAAATTGTTTAGAATTGTTCACAAAACCAACCAAATATTATAAAAAAAGTGGGCTCAGGCCTAGTCATCTCATCCTTCATTGCCCACTGGTTCTTCAACCTGAAAATCCTTAGCCACTTCAGCTTCCGTCACTTCAAGCTCCGTTGCTGCATCCTCAGGATCAACAGTAGGGAAGATTCAGGCACCACCTCTTTTCCACCAAGACTAAGGATCTTCTCTTGCCAAGCTTTGACATCCCAATCCTCCGGCTTAAAGTTAGGATCCCTAGCCTGCAAAGCCATCCTCACCCTATCTTGAAAAACAGAGATCATGGCAGACTGCATCAAACCCTGCTTGTATTCTTCCATTTCCTTTTAATGATCCTGTGTGCTTTTAGCCTAAGCAGACTTGGCCAATTTCAATTCAGTATCAACCTTGGCCAGTTTCTTCTCGAGCCGTTTACCTTTTTCAAGAGCAGATTTCTTTGCATCTTCAAGTTTGGCCTTAGTATCAGCAAACTCCTTGTTAACATCGTCCAGAGATTTCAGGAGATATTCATGTCCCTATGGATATAAAACATGTAAGTCTTTAACCCCTTTATATGCTAAAAAAATTATTATAAAACATCTTCAGGATGGAAGCATACCTGAAGGATAAATTGCGGGATCTTGCCCAAGACGGCATCACAGCTGAGACCTTCAAAAGGTGAGGTCTCTTGAGCAGAAGAGCTAGCTGCCTTCCTTTTCTTAGAAGGAGCCTTAGGTTTGGTTGTAGGAGGAGGACTCGTCATCCTGGAACTGGAAAGTGAAGTGATCTGTGGAGCTTTAACGTCCAGACTATCAATCTCATCAAGGTCAAAAAAGGCAGGCTTCTTTGCTGAAAAAGAAAAAAAAACACAGGTTCATATAGAGATCAAAACGTGAACATCCTCAGGATGTGGTAACTAAAGACTAACCAGACATCTCTGTAGCTTGGCTTGTGGTAAAACTTTCTTCTATCTCGAAAGTCCTGGCCGCAGAGGGTAAGACTATTAGTTCCTTGCGTCTGATAAAAGCAGAATCTAAAGGAGGCACGAGTTTTGGAAAGCAAGCACCTATAAGACAAAGATCAGTACTTTAGTAACTTTTTCAGGATCTTACTACTATTTTTATTTGTTATCCAGAAAAAGTATTTACCACTTCTTAGCCGGGAAATAGGGATATCATTCCCATAAGGAATGGAATCTCCTCTAACAAAAAAGAACTTAGATTTCCAAGGCCTATCAGATTTTATGACATTATAAAAGAGAGGGGGTTTCTTGTTAATAAGCTGAAGGACATAACGATTTGACCCGTGTGTTTTCAATTTATAAAAATATGGCAGGTCCCCTATTTCAAGATGAATGTCATGATTTCTAGTGATTTTGTTACAAACCATTAAAATTCTCCAGATTTCAGGCATGACTTGGGCAAAAGCATCCCTATTGCGTCAAAAAAATCCTTGATAAAATCTGGGAATGGATATCTCAGACCTATCTGGAAAGGAAGAAAGAAAAAGCAAACCCAGATAGAAGAAGCAAAATCAGATTTCACACTTGGGTCATAGGGACGAAAGACAGCCGAACTAGGGAAGGCCCCAGAGTTCTTAAGGGCTTGAATATCCCTATCACTAAAAGTGCAAATTTCTTGATTAGGTTCTTTGAGCAAATTCTGTGGTGTGAAATCCTTAGGGATTACAACACTCCCAGATGCCCTTATTGATTTCTTGCTCATTCTTAAAATATTTGTTTTAGAAAACTTTTTGCAGGATCAGAGAAAAGAAAAAAGCAGGAGATAAGGGAAAATAATTACCTTTTCTAAAAATCTTGTGTGATTATAAAGAAGAAAGGGAAACCTAGATATAGGCGATAAGATATGATGGATGTAACGGTCATCACGAAGTTATAGCCTAAAAAATAGCCGTTGCAACCTCGAAAAAGGTTGAAACATGCTTATCCGAGAAATTGATTGTGAAAAATATTTCTAACGTTAAGAAATTAACGATAACATATTTTTGGGGACAATTGTTGGTGGTGAAAATCCTCGGGATGATTTTACCTAATATCCTCAATATGATATCTTCAGGATGCTAAGGATATGATGGACTTCAGGATATACCTATGTTTCAACATGTGCACATCCTGAGGATGTGCTAACGAGTTCTCTTTATATGATGTATTTGCAGGAACGACTAAGTTATGATATGGATCCGAAACTGTTTTCTAACGTCTACATTATCATGAATCAGTCAAAACAATTATTGAAGAAGGAGTTACACTTGTAAGCAAAAGTATAAGCTTAAAGAGTCAAGGTGTAACTGACACACATTAAAAGTAGGCGAAGAAAGTGGAAACCGTTGCTGCAATGTCTACCTGAGCAGAAACAGCCACAAACGGTCACAAAGAAGACTTCAAGGAACATAACTAACCAGCTGATTACACGAGACTTCTTATTTACATTAATGTATAAATAGGGGAATGCTGGACGAGTATAGGACGCATTGCTTTTACTAGAGCTATACACTCAATTACCGTGAACACTCACGAATCATTGTAATATTAGATCACTCGTCCACTCATTCATCCATAGTTGTAATCCTTTTTACCATTTTAATATTAACAAAAAAGGCAGGGGCCTAGTCTTCTCCCGAGGTTTTATCATTGATCAAGAACTTTCCTCGTACCTTGAGTGTCGTTTCTCTAAAGCATTTTACTTACATTTATCTATCTTAGCATAATTCACATTTCAGCCTGACAGTTGCATCCTCAAGATATAACTGTCCATCCTCAATTTTCTCATCATCATCCCGATCATAGTTTTCATATAATAGCTTATTTTTATTAACAAGTCACCATCCTGAGAATAACACGTAGTTTTTATCAAACTAGCATTCTACCTCAGTTTAACTAATTTTGAAAACAAGATTATTTTTAGTAGATAATTTTTGACCAAAACACTACTACTGCTATTGTTGTTGTTGTTGTTGTGTAATATTATTTTCCTTCTTATTATTGTTTAATAGTATTATTATAAATATTTTTAAATGTGTAGTTGATCTGTACTACTGGAGATACTTAAGAAGGCCAACATTTAGTGACATCTAGCAAATATACGAGGGATATGAAAATGTATACGACTTTCCTGTAATGCTTGGTAGTATTCATTGCATATATTGGAAGTGGTATAATTGTCCAAGTGCTTGGTGAGGTCAACATGATCTTGGTGATCATGATGGCCCGACCTTAATACCCAGGGGCGTGGTGTCATATGATCGTTAGATATGGCAGGTATACTATACCCGACACGAACACCAATATTAACGTCATAGGGCAGTTGAATACCTTCGATTACGTGATTGATGGAGTTGCACCTAGTTCTTCATTTTATGTTAATGGTTCTTATTATGATCACGTATATTATTTTACCGATGGCATATATCTAGAATGGGCCATGCCTGTCAAAGCATTTTCATACCCGAATAATGAGAAAAGAGGATATCTCACTAAAAAAACAATAAGTGGCTACTAAAGATATTGAGCATGCCTTTCGAGTGTTGAAGACAAGGTGCAGTAACATTGCACGACTAGTACATTGGTGGTACAAGAAGAAATTAAGAAGCATCATGTACACTTGCATCATCCGACACAATGGATCTTGGAAGAAGAGGGAAGCCTGATATGTCAATAGTACGAAGGGAGCATCGTACCGGATGCGACATCCGTCACCTTTCACTTTTATCTATATTCTTCTTTTGTCCCTAATGTTTTCTTGTTTTGGCACTTCTAGTACTTTTAATTTGAAGTTATTATCAAATAATATAATCCACAAATTTACTCCATCATGGTGTGTTTCTTTATTTATTTTTCCTTATATTGGTGCCTAATTATCAATTTATTTATTTACTTATTTATTTGTTTATTGATTTTTTATTTTTATTTTTTATACCATATCCGAAAATATAATAATAATAATAATAATAATAATAATAATAATAAAATACATATAAAGTTTGGTTATTTAAAAACCCACCACCATATAAAACCTACTACTTATAATAATACCTAAACTCACCCTTAAAACCATTCCATCAGATACAGCCCAAGCCCAGATGCAGCCCAAACCCATTTCCCTCTTCTCCTTCTTCATAAATCGGATCACCGAGGTCCGACCCGGACCCGCACGCAAGCAACCACCAAAAGTAGCTCAAAAACGCGTCCAAATTCGAATTCAAACCTCATATTTTCAGCGCCTCTATTTCGTCTACCTTCCATATTTACATATTTGACTAATGGACGTGTTTAAAGCATTAGTTTTGATGATTCTTTCGGTTTATAACTTTCCAAAAACCCCAATTTTGAATCAGTATAAATACCCATGTTTTAGGACAATTAAACCCACACCTACATCCTAAAAGTTTTGAAAAACATTTCTCCCTCATCACCTTTCACTTTCAAACACTCCAGCTCTCGAATTCGTGTGCTTTTGATCTCGGTTTAGGTTCAAGAATTCATACGTTTCTGGTACGTTTTGTTTCGATTCTTTTATGTTTTATGGTCGATTTAGGATGAGGAATAAAAGCCCTATGCTTTCGTTTGTTATATGCATCATTTTTGGATTCAATTGAAGGGATTAAGAATTAGGGTTCATAAGCTTTGAAATGGGGATTTTGTTTTAATCAGATAGTTTATAAATATCATACATAACAGTTAAAAATCAACAACACCCACCCAGATCGACTGGTCTGGGAGTGTCTATGTTACAGATTAGGCCTTGAGTTCGATCCCTGTCTATGGCTGGTTTTGTTCTTTTTTTTTTCCTGATTTGTACTTCCATCATCTTAAAGTAAATATTAATCTTTAAATCGCAAAACACATAACAAACTATATTAGGATCTGAGTTTGATTGTTTTGATTTGTTTAAGTAAAGATGAGAAGAATGAAGTGAACTATAAATGGAAAGTGTAGCGGAATGATAAACTATAATTAAAAACAAGAGAATAATTGTTTTCAATCGAATGCTTTCATTAATTGAAATATTACAATATTACAAGTACTCCCCCTCAGCCTGATCAATTTGTGATTGTTTGTCTTGAGAGAATGTTTTGAGTGATGAATAGAACAGTACAAGCACTATTCTATTTATAGACAAATCTAAACCACTGATGATCTAAGCTGATGTCACATAAGACAGTGACCTCTAACAGAATAACAACATAAAACATCTGTTAAATACAAACTACTGTTACATTATAAAACACTGTAAGGTAAACTTCTGTTGGGGAAAACTCTAATGGTCTTGTATCATCTGTTGGAGCCTAAGTGTTGTTGGCTCCAACAGACCTTTAGTCTACAACACTTTAGTCAGCAGTTGTTCTTCATCAGACCTTTAGTTAGTAGTTGTTCTCTAGCAGTTGTTTATCCAGCAGTCCTTTGCAGCAGCAGTTGTTTCCAACAGTTGTTGAGTACAGCAGATGTTAGGGTCTACAGTCTTTTGGGAGAAGTATCTTGTAAATGATGTTTATTTCTAAGGATCAACTGAGTAGTATATTTTGGATTTCCAATCATCTGTTCTTCTCCAGGTCAGCAGACCCAACAATCTCCCCTTAGAACAGATGATGCCAAAACTAACCTTTATTCTTGATCTTTATTTCCTCATCGGACTTTCTCTGATTTGACCTTTGAATTGTAACTCAAAGTTCAATGAGTAGAGGTCTTCTGCATCTCTTTCAAGCTCAAGGTTCAGCAGTGTTTGGAGGTCTTCTGCACACAGGCCATATGCATCATCCATGCTTAGCTTTTGAGCTTCTCCATCTGATCTGAGCAGAGTCAATTCATGGGTGTCTTTGTTGACCTTCCATTTTAGAATTTTCGAATCAGAGGATTTGCTGAGATGCACTTTTATTCTGGATGAGTTTTTCAGAATAGAGGCCTCCCAATGAGTTCTCTGAGTTTTTCAGAAGTGAGATCAGAGAAATAGTGTACTTGATTGTAGAAGGCCTCCTTTATAAAAGTATCAGCAAACTTCTTCTGATCTTCTTCAGACATTTCTTTATTCCTTTTGAACTGTCTTCTTGCGGCAGCAGATAGATCCGAAGTATCAAGTAGGTTGTCTAATGTAAAATCCTGTTAAGGTCTCTTCATCAAGGGTTCATCAGAGTAGATAGGTTTTCTAGGCAAGGTAGGCTCTTTCTTCCTGTTTTCTTCCAACTTCTTGTAATTTTCAACCAGCCTCAGCTCTGACGATCTTGCAACAGACTTCATCTCCCCATACTTTGCAGCCACAATCTCTTGTCTCATTCTTCTGAATTTTAAGGCTCTGGCTGGATCTCTGCCTTTACTGAAATCTGGGGCAGAGACCTTAGTTGGGGGATTCTTAGACATGTCCTCAATTTTTATGAGTTCTTCTTTGAGAGCATGAGTGGTCCAGCCTGCAAACTGTTTCTTGTTTGCTTTGTAAGGCATGGTTGCCAAGATCTGTTCAAGAAGTGATTCCCTAACCTCCCTTTCCATGTCACTGCTGAGAGGCGTGGTAGACATGGAGTTGCTCAGGGTCTTAGCAAAATCTTTAATCCTTCTCAGTTTGCTAAGCTCTGCTGAATGGATGCCCTGAACACTCCTGTCATCTTTCCCTCTGCATTTCTCTTTGATGATTGCATCAGCCTATTCAGCCTTGTATTTAAGATATTTTCTATGTTTAGGGGAACATGAAAATTTGGAAGAGATGGGAAAGATCTTTCAGATGGTTGTTCAGTATTGTAGAAGGATTGCATTTCCCCCTTGAGTAGATCAAGTTCAAGAGGATACTGAACAGCCAATGGTGTAATGGTTGGTGGTGGTCTATGGGATGTAAATTGTGAGGTGTGTGGTGAGAATGATGAAAGTGGAATGGCAGATATGGGTGTAGATTGTTTAGTTGAAGTAGTAGGTGGTGATGTGTGAATGTTTTCATCCTGTACCACAAAGGTAGATTTTCTCTTCCTTTTGTACAAGATTTTTGGTGATGATGGTGTTGAAGCAGTGGTGTTAACATCTGTTGGCACTTTTTTAGAACCAGCAGATGTTTTGGATTTGGGTGGTTGAATGGTTGTAGGTGGTGTATTGGTGGTTGTGGTAGTAGGTTCAGTGGTTGGTTTGGTAGTTGTAGTGATAGGTTCAGATGTTGTGGTGGTATCAGTGGTTTTGGTAGCAGTGGTTTTAGCAGCAAGTTTGGATGGTGGTTGTCTGACATGTTTGGCAGGCATTTTCTTCCTTTTAGAGGAACCCACATCTTCAACTTCTTGCTGTTGTTTTTCTTCAATTGCACCAAAAACTCTGCTTTAACTTCCAAAGTGTAAGCCCTCTTTTGATTTTCCTCAGCAACCTTTTCAGCTTTTTCATTAGCAGAGGTATCAACTTCCTTTGCTTTGCTGGTTTTGGCAGTTTCAGTAGCAGCAGAGGTTTGAACATTTAGTTGTTGTTGTTTTTGTGGTGTTGTATGGGTAGACCCTGGTTTGTTGGCAGACTTTGATTTTCCCTTTTGTGAGGGTGGACAACCAATGGGATCTATCTTTGGCAATCTATCTCTGCCACTCTCCCCCTTTTTGGCATCATCAGCAGTGAAGTCATCATCATCTTCATCTCTGAGAATTGTGTAGGGGCAGAGCCAGTGGTCTTCAGCAAATGATCTTTGATGGCTTTAATGTCAGCTTGGGTATCTTTGTACCTAGCATCTACCATAGTTCTGATTTGAGCCATATATGTTTCATGTGTCTGATCTGCTAGTTTTCTGTGAGCTATGATGATGGGGGAAATTCATAGCTCACTAGCAATATCAGCTGTGGATGGTTGACTCTTGGTAAGAGTAGCCAAGGATCCCAATATTGTCTTGATATCTGATTTGATATCAGCAACAGAGGGTTCTATGGACTGTACTCTGTCCGTCAATTCTTGGTATTTTAACCCATCACCTAAGTGAATAGGATCATCTGGATTCCTACCAGTGGTAGTTGTATCTGGTTCAGTCCTAGGAGGTGAGTCCAAAGGATGAGAACCAGATGCCCCTTTTTCTTGGTTCTGGGGACTTCCAACTGATTTTGGGGACACTATAGTGGCCTCATCAGTTGTTTCCTTCAAGGAAGTCTTAGCTATGTAACCACTGTCCTGTTGTGAGACAATGGTCTCTACATCAGTAGTGGCTGCTTCACTTGAAAACTCAACTAGAGTTTCATTAAACTCTAGGGGTGTAACCTCCTCTTCTGCTTGTGGGATGGCTGATTGATTTTCCTCAGTCCCAGTCACTTGTGGAGGTATACTCTCATTGATTGGTGAAGGAGAGGAACTGGGATTGTCCTGAGTTTTATCAATAGCCTCAACAGAGGTTGCATGGTTGGAGGGACATGTTTTGGTGAAGGTGGAGGAGTGAAAAGAGAATTATCCCTGGGAGAGGGGCTTGTGAACATATGGTCAAATGACTCATATGCATCATGATGTGCTTCCCTTTGGCTTACAACATGATCCTTTTGTGAGGATTCATGAGGAGTTTGTTCAGGTTGAGATATATCCATCTGTTGTGAGGAAGTAACAACAGTGGTTTCTTGTTGCCTTTGTGTTGCAACAGGGTTTTCCTCTGGTATCTCATCTTCTAGAGGCCCCTTTTTGGTTTTAGTGGTGGTTTTTGTGGATGGACGTTTTCTTTTGGAGGTGGCTGGTGTGGGTTTCACAGCACTGGATGTAGTGCCATGATCACCAGGAGCAGTGGGCTCAACAACAGAGGTTTGGACAACAGTTGTTGTCTTAGTCCTCTTTGTTTGTATTTTTGAAACTTTTGATACTTTTAACACTTTATCTTGGGTGGTTGAACCCAACATTATTGTGAAAGTTTCATCAATTAAACTTTTCATATTAACAGACTCACCCTTTTTAAAATCTTTTTCTGGTAAAACCTTTTGTAGGATTACACTCAAAATTCTTGGGTAAAGTAGAAAAGCATTATTTGACCCAGACTTTATGTACTTCACATTTGATACTAAGTCCATAAACAGGCCCTGAAATAAATTGAAGTCAGAGTCTGACAGCATAGCATATCCCAAGTACTGAATCCTTAATGGGATTTCATTGAAGGAAGTAGACATAGCAGAGACACAGAGAAGGAGGGTATGAAGGAAAATTTTCATGACTGGTGGGAAAAACTTTTTAAACAGAGTTGATCCAGTCATTTATGCATCATAACCTCTTTCCTAAAACTCTGTGTGAAGCTCTGCCTTAGGGAAAGAGTCGTTACCTGACAGGTCATTGAGTGAAAAGGTTGTGGATATCAGTTCAGGGGTAATGGCGACATTTGTGTCTCCAATTTTTGAGATTATGGTTGTAGGCTTTTTGTCTTGAAGAAGAAACTCAGCGTTTAACCAGAATTCTTGGAGTATGTTGAGGTATATGGGAGCATCAGCGGTTAGGATTGTCAGGTATTTGGACTTTAGAATGATGTCGATGGTGGAATGGAATGGAACGTTTTCATCTGTTTTCACCAGATATGGGAGATAATTGTGGGTGGCTTTTGCTTGAAGATCCATTGTAATGGATTCCGAGTGTGAGAGTGAGAGGAATTTGAGTAAGGGTTTGAGGTTGAAGAAGGCAGTTTCAGTATTTTGAATACAATGAGACAGTGTAACGACTGTTGTGGTAAAACAGGGTTTTTATAGGCTCTGGTGAAACCGCTGATGTGGCCAAAACTCTGCTTTTGGGAGCAGACGTGGCAAACATCTGATGGCCAAACATCTGGTGGCATACAGCTGTTGCCAAAGGTCTGATGCAAACAGCTGTTGTCTTACCAAAGTGCTGATGCTAACAACACTTGGTTTTTTTTATAGATAGATATATGTATATATTTATATAATGAAACAGTCATTTTATCTGATCAGAGGTTTGAAGCAGATTTTTCAACCAAACAGTGGTTGTTTTATCTGATCAGATGTTTGAAACAGATTTTTCAACTAACAGTGGATAGAGTGGATGAAACAGTGGTTGTTTTATCCTTAATAGATTTTTCAACCAAAATGCTATTTTTAAGGATGAATTTTGATTTTTCTGAAACATTTTAATGTTTTTATTTAAAACATCTTTGTTGTTTAGTCCATGTTTAGCATACCAATTCTAGAAATCAGATTTGTGAAGGTAGATGTGTCTAAAGCTTTTGTCAACACATCTGCCAACTGATCCTCTGTTGGAACATGGTGCAGAGAAATCAAACCTTTTTCATAGCTATCTCTGACTAAATGATGTCTGATGTCGATGTGCTTTGTTGTTGAGTGAGATACTGGATTTTTGATGATATTTTCAGCAGCTTGACTATCCAACATGAGTGGAGTTCTTAGTGCAGTTATCCCAAAATCCAGCAGTTGATTTTGAAGCCACATAAGTTAGGTGATACAGCTTGCAGCAGCAATGTATTCAGCCTCAGCTGTTGAAGTTGAGACAGTTGCTTGCTTTTTGCTTTGCCATGAGACTAAGGCATTCCCTAGAAACTGGCACCCTCCTGATGTAGACTTCCTTGTGGTGTGGCAGCCAGCAAAATCACTATCTGAATAACCTGAAAGCTCAATGTTTCCATTAGCAGGATACCAGATACCAAGTGTGGGAGCACCTTTTAGGTATCTAAATATCCTTTTCACAGCAATAAGGTTTGACTTTCTGGGTGAAGCCTGGGATCTAGCACAAACACAAGTGGCAAACATAATGTCTGGCCTAGATGCAGTTAAGTACAATAAAGACCCAATCATGCATCTGTAATGTGTCTGGTCAACCAGTTCATCCTTGTCATCAATAGTGAGTAGCTTGACTGTACTCATGGGTGTACTACATGGCTTAAAGTCATTCATCTCAAATCTAGTTAACAAATTTTTCACATATTTGTTTTGATGAATGAATGTGCCATTTTGCAGCTACTTCACTTGGAGACCAAGGAAACACTGAAGTTCACCTATAGCACTCATTTCAAACTATGTTGTCATGAGTTCCCTAAACTCTTCACACATTTTGTTACATGTGGATCCAAAAATGATGTCATCCACATATATTTGAACAATCATTAAGTCTTTCCCTCTCCATTTTAAAAATAAGGTTTTTATCTGTTAGGATCTGAGTTTGTTTGTTTTGATTGTTTAACTAAATATGGTAATAATGAAATGAAAATAGAATGAAAGTGCAGCGGAATAATAAACTGTTAATCAAAACAAGAGAGTAAATGTTTTCAGATCGAAAGCTTTCATTTATCCAAAAGATTACAATCGTACAATTACTCCCCCTCAGCCTGATCACACAGTGTTTGTCTGAGAGAATGTTTGTGTGTGTGATGCAATAGAACAGTACAAGCACTGTTCTATTTATAGACAGACTCAAAGCACTGATGACTTAAGCTGACGTCACCTAAGACAGTGACCTCTAACAGAATAACAAACATAAACATCTGCCTATTACAAACTACTGTTACATTGAAAGCACTGATATTAAACAGCTGTTGTAGATAAACTCTGATGGTCTTGTATCCACTGCTGGAGCCTAAGTGCTGTTGGTTCCAGCAGTGCTTTGGTCTTCAGTACTTGTATCAGCAGTTGTTCTTCATCAGACCTTTGGTCAGCAGTTGTTCTTCATCAGTTGTTTACTCAGCAGTTCTTTGTATCAGCAGTTGTTGAGCAGTTGTTTGGATAGAACAGTTATTAGGGTCAGCAGTCTTTTGGGAGAAGTAAGTTGTAAAGACTGTTTATTCAAGGATCAAACTGTTAGCATATTTTGGCTTTCTAATCATCTGTTCTTCTCCAGGTCAGCAGACCCAACAATCTCCCCCTAGAACAGATGATGCCAAAACTCAGCTTTATTTATTGATCTTTATTTCTCATCAGACTTTCTCTGATTTGACCTTTGAATTGTAATTCAAAGTTCAGAGCAAACAAGTCTTCTTCATCTCTTTCTAGGTCCAGATTTAGCAATGTTTGGTGATCTTCTGCACATAGGCTGTAAGCATCATCCATGTTGATCTTCTGAACCCTTCCATCTGACCTGAGCAATGTCAATTCGTGGTTGTCTTTGTTGACTTTCCACTTTAGAATTTTTGAGTCAGTGGATTTGCTGAGCTGAAGCTTTATTCTTGATGAGTTGGGTGAAGGTGGTCTTCCAATGAGTTCTCTTAGCTTCTCTGTTGTAGGATCAGAGAAGAAATGGACTTGATTGAAGAGCCCTTCTTTGATGAATGTATCAGCAAACTTTCTTTGATCTTCCTCTGACATTTCCTTCTGTTTCTTGTACTGTCTTCTTGCAGCAGTTGTTAGGTCAGAGGTGTCAAGTAAGCTGTCCAAGGTAAAGGTCTGTTGGGGTCTCTTCATCATTGGTTCATCAGTGTAAATTGGTTTCCTTGGCAGGCTGGGATCCTTCTTCCTATTTTCTTCCAGACTTTTGTAAGTTTCAACCAACCTTAACTCAGACCATCTGGAAACTGACCTCATCTCCCTATAGTTGGCAGCTACAATCTCTTGCCTCATCCTTTTGAACTTCAAGGCTCTGACTGGGTCTCTGCCTTTGCCAAAGTTAGGAGTAGAAACCTTAGCCTTGGGGTCTTTGGCCATTTCTTCAATTCTGAGTAGTTCTTCTCTCAAAGCATGTGTAGTCCAACCATTGAACTGCTTTTTGTTTGCTTTGTAAGGCTTGGTTGCCATAATCTATTCAAGAAGAGATTCCCTTACCTCCTTTTCCAAGTCTACACTGAGAGGCATGGAGGACATGGAATTGCTCAGGGTCTTAGCAAAGTCTTCAATCCTTCTGAGTTTGCTAAGCTCTGCTGAATGGATGCCCTGAGCAGTCCTGTCATCCTTCCCTTTGCATTTCTCCCTGATGATGGCATCCACCTGTTCACCCTTGTATTTTAGATAAGTATCAATGTTGAGAGGAACAGGGAAGTTTGGGAGAGATGGGAAGGATCTATCTGATGGCTGTTCAGTATTGTAGAAGGATTGTAATTCCCCCTTAAGTAGATCAAGTTCAAGGGGATACTGAACAACCAATGGTGTAATGGTTGGTGGTGGTCTATGGGATCTGAACTTGGATGTGTGTGGTGAGAATGATGTGATTGGAATAGCTGTGATGGGAGGAGTGGATTGGGCAGTTGAGGTGGTGTTTGGTGATGTGTGTATGTTTTCATCATGTACAACAAAGGTTGATTTTCTCTTCCTTGTGTACATGATTTTTGGTGATGGTGATTTGGTAGCAGTGGTTGGAGTAACATCTGTTGGCCTTTTAATAGAACCAGCAGATGTTGGGGTTTTGGCTGGTGATGTAGGTTTGGTAGTTGTTTGTTCAGGTGTGTGTGTTGGTTTGGGTACAGTGGTTTGGGAAGCAGTGTTTTGGGTAGTTTCAGTGTTTTGGGTGGCAGTGGTTTCAGTAGCAGTGGTTTTGTCAACAGAGGTGTTTAATTTAGATGGTGGTTTTCTAACATGCTTAGCAGGTCTTTTCATCCTTTTAGAGGATCCCACATCTTCTATCTCCTGCTGTTGTTCTCTCTTGAGATTCACCAGTAACTCTGCTTTAGCTTCCAAGGTGTCAGCCCTTTTTTGTTTGGCCTGAGCAGCCTTTTCAGCTTCTATGTTTGCAGAGTCATCTACTGCTTTATTCTTCTCAGTGGTTTGTTGTGGTGGTGCTGTTGGTGTTGCTTGTTGTTGTTGTTGTTGTGGAGCTTGTTGTTGTGGAGCTGATTTGGTAGACTCTGGTTTCTTGGCAGACTTGGCTTGGCCTTTTTGAAAAGGAGGACAACCAAAAGGATCTAGTTTTGGTAGCCTATCTCTGCCACTCTCCCCCTTTTTGGCATCATCAGCCGTGAAAGCATCATCATTTTCATCCTTGAGGATGGTGGTAGGGGCAGAGCCAGTAGTCTTCAGCAGGTGGTCCTTGATGGCTTTAATATCTGCATGGGTATCTTTGTACCTTGCATCTACCATATTCCTGATCTCAGCCATGTAAGTCTCATGTGTCTGATCAGCCAGTTTTCTGTGAGCTATGATGATGGGGGAAACTGATTTCCATAACTCACTGCTATATCAGCTGTTGATGGTTGACTCTTGGAAAGGTCTGCAATAGAGCTCAGTATAAGCTTGACATCAGATTTGATGTCAGCTACAGAGGTTTCAATTACAGAAACTCTGTCCGTCAATTCTTGGTATTTTGACCCATCACCTAAATTAATAGGATCATCTGAGTCCCTACCAGTGGTAGTTCTACCTGATTCAGGCCTAATAGGAGAATCAGATGCCCCTTTTTCTTGGTACTGGGGACTTCCAACTGTTTTTGGAGACACTATAGTGGCTTCAACAGTTGTTGCCTTCAAGGGAGTCTTAGCTATGTAATCACTGTCCTGATGTGAGACAGTGGTCTCTACATCAGTAGTGGCTGCTCCACTTGAAAACTCACCTAGAGTTGCATTGAACTCAGGTGGTGTAACCTCCTATTCTGTTTGTGGGATAGCAGATTGAATATTCTCAGGTCCAGTCACATGTGGAAGCATACTCTCAGTGACAGGTGGAAGAGAGGAACTGGGATCTTCCTGAGATTTTTCAATTGCGTCAAACAGAGGTTGCATGGTTTGTGGGACATGATGTGATGGTGAGGGTGGAGGAGTAACAAGAGAATTAGCCCTGGGAGAGGGGCTTGTGAACATTTGGTCAAGTGACTCAAATGTATCATGATGTGTGTCCCCTTGGCTTACAACATGATCCTTTTGGGAGGATTCATGAGGAGTTTGGTCAGGTGGAGATATATCCAACTGTTGTGAGGAAGTAACAACAGTGGTTTCAGATTGCTTTTGTTGTGCAACAGAGGTTTCTTCTGGTACCTCAACATCCAGAAGCCTCATTTGTGGTTGAGTGGTGGTTTTTGTGGATGGATGTTTCTTTTTGGAAGTGGCTGGTGTGGGTTTCACAGCACTGGATGTAGTGCCATGATCACCAGGAGCAGTGGGCTCAACAACAGAGGTTTTGACAACAGTCTTTGTCCTCTTTGTTTGTGTTTTAGAAACTTTTGACACTTTAGACACTTTTTCTTGGGTGCTTCCACCCAGCATTCTTGTGAAAGTTTCATCAGTTAAGCTTTTAATTTGCATAGCATCACCCTTTTTGAAAACTTTTTCAGGTAAAACTTTTTGTAAGATTACACTAAGAATTCTTGGGTAAATGAGAAAAGCATTGTTTGACCCAGACTTGACTGCTTTCACATTTGATACCAAGTCCATGAACAATCCCTGGGAAAGATTGAAGTCAGAGTTTGACAACATGGCATATCCCAGATATTGCATCCTTAATGGAATTTCATTAAAGGATGTGGACTTAGCAGAGACACAAAGAAGAAGAGTATGGAAGAAAAATTTCATGACTGGAGGGAAAAACTTTTTGAAAAGAGTTGATCCAGTCATCTGACCATCATACCCTCTTTCTTGAAACTCAGTGTGAAGCTCTGTTTTAGTAAAGGAATCCTTACCTGCCAGGTCATTCAGTGTGAAGATTGTAGATATGGTTTCAGGGGTAATGACGATACTGGATTCTCCAATTTTGGAAATAATGGAAGTAGGCTTTTTGTCTTGGAGTAGAAACTCAGCATTCAACCAAAATTCTTGGAGTGTATCAAGATAAATGGGAGCGTTAGCGGTTAGGATGGGTAAGTATTTGGAGTTAAGGAAAATGTCGATGGTGGAATGAAATGGAGCGTTGTCATCTGTTTTAATCAGATAGGGGAGACAATTGTGTGTAGCTTTGGCTTGAAGATCCATTGTAATGGATTTCGAAGGTGAAGATGATTGAATATTTGATGGAGGGTTTGAGAATGAAGAAGGCGGTTTTCAGTATTTTGAATACAATGAGACAGTGTAACGTCTGTTGTGGTAAAACAGGGTTTTTATAGGCTCAATGAAACCGCTGATGTGGCCAAACCTCTGCTTATATGAACAGATGTTCTGAAACAGATTTTTCAACTAACAGTTGTTTTATCTGATCAGATGTTTTGAAACAGACTTTTCAACCAACAGTGGATATGAATGAAACAGTGGTTGTTTTATCTGATCAGATGTTATAAACAGATTTTTCAACCAAACAGCTATTTAAAAATTTGATTTGCTGAAACATTTTATTAAGATTTATTGAAGATTTATTTGTTTAATCCATGTTTAACATACCAATTCTGGAAATCAGGTTTGTAAAGGTAGATGTGTCTAAAGCTTTTGTTAACACATCTGCCAACTGATCCTCTATTGGAACATGGTGTAAGGAAATCAAACCTTTTTCATAGCTGTCTCTGACAAAATGATGTCTTATGTCAATGTGTTTGGTAGTGGAATGAGAGACTGGATTCTTGATGATATTTTCAGCAGCTTGGCTGTCCAACATGAGTGGAGTCCTAAGTGCAGTTATCCCAAAATCCAGTAGTTGATTTTGAAGCCACATGAGTTGGGCTGTACAGCTTGCAGCAGCAATGTATTCAGCTTCAGCTGTTGAAGTTGAAACAGCTGCCTGCTTTTTGCTTTGCAATGAAACTAAGGCATTCCCTAGAAATTGGCACCCTCCTGAAGTGGATTTTCTTGTGGTGTGACAGCCAGCAAAGTCACTATCTGAATAACCTGAAAGCTCAATGTTTCCATTAGCAGGATACCAGATACCAAGTGTGGGAGCACCTTTGAGGTATCTGAATATCATTTTCACAGCAATAAGGTTTGACTTTCTGGGTGAAGCCTGGGATCTGGCACAAACACATGTAGGAAACATAATGTCTGGCCTAGATGCAGTTAGGTACAATAAAGACCCAATCATACATCTATAATGTGTTTGATCAACCAGTTCATCCTTGTCATCAATAGTGAGCAGCTTGACTGTACTCATGGGTGTACTACATGGCTTACAATCATTCATCTCAAATCTGGTTAACAAATTCTTTACATATTTGTTTTGGTGAATGAATGTGCCATTTTGCAGTTGTTTCACTTGAAGACCAAGGAAACACTGAAGCTCACCCATGGCACTCATCTCAAACTCTGCTGTCATGAGTTTTCTGAACTCTTCACACATTTGGTTACATGTGGATCCAAAAATGATGTCATCCACATATATTTGAACAATCATTAAGTGTTTCCCTTTCCATTTAAGAAATAAAGTTTTGTCTATTTTACCTCTTGTGAAGCCAATGGATAAGAGAAATGTGGAAAGAGTTTCATACCAGGCCCTTGGTGCTTGTTTGAGTCCATACAAAGCTTTGTTGAGCTTGTAGACATAGTCAGGATGGAATGTGTCTTCAAAACCAGGTGGCTGACATACATAGACCTCCTCCTGAATTTTGCCATAAAGGAAAGCACATTTGATGTCCATCTGATACACCTTTATGTTGTGGTTGACAGCAAAGGCTAAAAAGAGTCTGATGGCTTCTAGTCTTGCTACAGGAGCAAAAGTCTCATCATAATCTAATCCTTCTTCTTGTCTAAAGCCTTGAACCACAAGCCTGGCTTTATTCTTGACAACAATACCCCTTTCATCAGTCTTGTTTTTGAAGACCCACTTTGTTCCTATAGGACAAACATCCTTAGGAAGTGGTACAAGCTCCCATACTTGTTGTCTATTGAATTGAAGGAGCTCTTCCTGCATGGCTTCTACCCAACTGTTGTCTTTCAGTGCCTCTTGGTACTTGACAGGTTGTGTGAGGGATAAGAAACCTGCAAAAAGACAGATATTTGAGGATTGGCTTCTTGTTAGCACACCCTCTCTGATGTTGCCAATGATCTGGTCTGGTGGATGAGCTCTTAAGTAAATAAGATCTCCCTGATATGGAACAATGGCATTTTGAGGTGATGGACAAAGGTTTGGTGACTCTGTTGGTGTAACATCTGTTGGTACTTCTGTAGTGCCATCAGATGTTTGGAATGGTAATGGAGGAATGGGTCCAAGTGGTGTGAAACTTGACTGACTTTTGTCAACAGATGATTGACTTTTGTCAACAGATGATTGATCAGTGGTTGTGAGGGGTGAAGCAGTGGTTTGAGGATAAGACTGGCCAACAGTGGTTGACACAGCTGTGGCAGAGTTTTGACAATTGTTTTGAACAGCTGCTTCCTCTGAGGCAGAATAGACTTTGTAGTGACTAGGGATCACAACATCTGTTCTGTAATCTTGCTGTGGAGACTGTGGAATACCTGCATTGTTAGCATTAACAGTGATATCTTCAAATTTGAATTTATCTAAATCAAATAATTCAGCAGGATTTGCAGGGATTTTTAGAGATGAAAGTTCATTGAACTTTACATTCAGAGTTTCTTCTATTGTCTTAGTCCTTGTGTTAAACACTTTATAGGCCTTAGCAGTAGAAGAATATCCCAGAAAATAACCACAGTCTACTTTGGCTGCAAATTTTGAAATGGAATCTTTGAGATTTAAAATGAAACATGGGCAGCCAAAGATTTTGAAGAATGAAATTAATGGTTTGATTTTGAACAAAATTTCATAAGCAGTTTTTTGATGTCTGGGGTTGATCAAAACTCTGTTTTGAACATAGCAAGCAGTGTTTACAGCTTCTGCCCAAAAGGACAGTGGCAAACCAGAATCTGCTAGCATGGTTCTTGCAGCTTCTATAAGAGTTCTATTTTTCCTCTCAACCACCCCATTTTGTTCTGGTGTTCTTGGGATGCTGAACTGCCTCACAATCCTTTTGACACACAGAAGTCATCCAACTCCTTATTTTTAAACTCTGTTCCATTGTCACTCCTGAAGACTTTTACTGGCAAGTCATATTGTTTTTCAACTTTGGTGACAAAGTCCTTCAATATACCTGCAGTCTCATCCTTAGAATGTAAAAAGTAAGTCCATGTAAACCTAGAAAAATCATCAACTATGACAAGACAAAATCTCTTTCTTCTTAGACTCATGATTTTAACAGGGCCAAACAAGTCCATGTGCAACAGTTGTAGACACTGACTAGTTTTGGACTCATCAATGGATTTGTAAGAGCTTTTATGTTGTTTCCCTTTTAAGCAAGAAACACAATGCTCATCACATTTAAATTCTTTTGATGGTAAGCCTCTGACAAGGCTTTGTTTGGAGAGTGTCTTGATAGTATTAAGGTTGGTGTGACCCAATATCCTATGCCACAATTCTGTCTCCTTAGTGGAGGTAGCAGAAAACAGACAGACATTTGCCATAGGATTGTCCTTCTGGTTTTTCAAGAACAATTTTCTTACCATTTGGTTCGGTGATTTTAATCTCTTGACCCTGCAGGTTTGTTGGTATTACCTCAACAGACTTTTGACTCTTTTTATCAGTGTTTTCAAAAGCTGGAGCAGTGGTTTCAAAACCAAAGCCAAACTTCACATGACTTTTAGTCTGTTTGGTGAGTAACATTTCAAAACCTCTACATGATTCCACCCATTTCTCACATTCAACTTGGGTGGACTCTAGCTCACTTTTGCAACTTTGATATTTTGCTATCATAGTTTGGAGCTGGTCTTTGGTTATGGTTGCTTCATGTTTTAAGCTGCTTATTTCAGACTCTTTTGCAGTTAAACTTGTTTTCAAATCTTTTGTAAGTTTTTCAAATTTAACTTCATCATCCAAAATTTTCTTTCTAAGGTTTTCATTCACCTCTTTGATGTTGGCAAATGCTATCACACATTTTTCAGAACACAACTCTTTAAGAATTTGAGGAGATACCTTAGCAGCAGCCATCAATGCACAATCACACTTGCACTCACAGTCATCAGATGCACCCCAGGGATCTGTGAGATTCACAACCTCTTCTTTAGGTTTTTCACCTGTAACAACTTCACTAACAACATCATCAGTCACAACATCAGATTCAGTTACCACCTCCTCAGATTCAATCTCATCCACCATGGCCATGAAACAGAAGTTTTCTGGTTCATTTTCAGCTTTGGCAACTAGTGCAAAAATTTCATCTGTTAGCTCATCAGGTAGACTGCCCCAATCAACAAAGCCTTGTGTAAAGAAGCTCTGTTGACTGGTCTCTGCAGGAGCAGAGGATGGAGCAACAGTCTTTTGCACAGGTGCTTGAGCAACAGGTGTTTGCACATAGTGGATCTGAGGAACAGTGGTTTGGACATACTGGACAGGAACAGTGTTTGAGGACTGTGCAAAATGAGCAGTGTTTTGCACATTTGGTCCAGGGGCATTATAGGAATTCTGATAAGTGTTGGTCTGTGGTCTTTGATTTGGGTAGGTTATCATAGGTGTACCATGTTGACCCCTACACTCCCTAGAAAAATGACCAAACCTATGACATTTGTAACACTTGATCTTTGATTTATCCAACCCAACCTTAGATCTGCCAGTCAATCCTGGAAACCTTCTCCCAGTTTTCTTGTAAAAATTATTAGTTCTTACACTGAGAAGGCCCAATTGGTGCATAATGTCCATCTCTTCCAAATCATCAGGGTCAAAGTATTTCAGGTCATCATACTCAAAGGATATATTGTCAGATGCCTGGATATCACCACCACTTGTTGTGAAAGCATAGTTTGGTGAATAAGAATCAGAGTTAAAACCTGAGTTAAAACCTGAAGTTATGTCAATGAAATGATGATAACTCTGATCCTTAGTGTTTCCAGGCACCTCATCATGACCCAAAAGTGCTGTATTCCCAAATACATAGTCATCAGACACTTTTCCAGAGTCCTGGAGCTTCTTTTTCTGGTTAAGCTCTCTCTCATAGGTCAAGAGCTTACCATGAAGCTGGGTCAATGATAGGTCTTTAAATCCTATTGAGTTTCTCATCACAATAGCAATAGTGTCCCATTTGTCTGGTAATGATCTTAAAAGCCTATGGTTCAAGGTTGAATGAGGGTAAGTAAGACCAACCAATTTTAGTTCACTAATTAAGCAATTAAATCTCTCAAACTGTTGAGTTAATGACTCTCCTTTGACATGACTGAATGTTTCATATTGTTGGTTAAGTATTTCACGATTGTTTTCAATAACCTCCTCAGTCCCGCCAAACTGTTCTTTCAGTGCATCCCACAACTCCTTTGCACTGTTACAGTGTAACAACCCAGCATATATATCATTGGGTAGAGCCATGGCCACAATACTGAAGGCCTTAGCATCTAGCTCAATTTTCTGAAAATCCTGGTCGGAGTAGTTTTCAAGTTTCTTTGGCTAAAACACTTTGGGATCTTCAGTACTCGGCACAGTCGGAACATGTGGTCCGAAGATAACCGACTTCCAACACCCAGTGTTTTGTTGAGCTAGAACATGGCTCATCCGACGTTGCCAGATATTGTATTCAGATCTGACAAGCATCGGTGGCTTGTTGTTCGTGCCAGTGTTATGTGGATCGTGATTGATAGAAGCCATTCTCTGATTTTTCAAAAAACAAAGTCTGTTTAAAAACGGTTGAAACGAAATTAAACTATTACTCTGTTTTCAATCTAACAGACAAACGATATCAATAATTGTGAGCTAATTATTAAATTGATTTGTTAGATCGAATTTAATTGACCAAGCTCTGATACCAATTGTTAGGATCTGAGTTTGTTTGTTTTGATTGTTTAACTAAATATGGTAATAATGAAATGAAAATAGAATGAAAGTGCAGCGGAATAATAAACTGTTAATCAAAACAAGAGAGTAAATGTTTTCAGATCGAAAGCTTTCATTTATCCAAAAGATTACAATCGTACAATTACTCCCCCTCAGCCTGATCACACAGTGTTTGTCTAAGAGAATGTTTGTGTGTGTGATGCAATAGAACAGTACAAGCACTGTTCTATTTATAGACAGACTCAAAGCACTGATGACCTAAGCTGACGTCACCTAAGACAGTGACCTCTAACAGAATAACAAACATAAACATCTGCCTATTACAAACTACTGTTACATTGAAAGCACTGATATTAAACAACTGTTGTAGATAAACTCTGATGGTCTTGTATCCACTGCTGGAGCCTAAGTGTTGTTGGTTCCAGCAGTGCTTTGGTCTTCAGTACTTGTATCAGCAGTTGTTCTTCATCAGACCTTTGGTCAGCAGTTGTTCTTCATCAGTTGTTCACTCAGCAGTTCTTTGTATCAGCAGTTGTTGAGCAGTTGTTTGGATAGAACAGTTATTAGGGTCAGCAGTCTTTTGGGAGAAGTAAGTTGTAAAGACTGTTTATTCAAGGATCAAACTGTTAGCATATTTTGGCTTTCTAATCATCTGTTCTTCTCCAGGTCAGCAGACCCAACATTATCAATTTTACCTCTTGTGAAACCAATGGATAAGAGAAAGGTGGCAAGAGTTTCATACCAGGCCCTAGGTGCTTGCTTGAGTCCATACAAGGCTTTGTTAAGCTTGTAGACATAATCAGGATGGAATGTGTCTTCAAAACCAGGTGGTTGACATACATAGACCTTCTCCTGAATTTTGCCATATAGGAATGCACATTTGATGTCCATCTGATACACCTTGATGTTGTGGTTGACAGCACAGGCTAGGAAGAGTCTGATAGCTTCTAACCTAGCTACAGGAGCAAAGGTTTCATCATATTCTATCCATTCTTCTTGTCTGAAGCCTTGAACCACAAGCCTGGCTTTATTCTTGACAACTATACCCCTTTCATCAGTTTTGTTTTAGAAGCCCCACTTTGTGCCAATTGGACAAACATCCTTAGGCAGTGGTACAAGTTCCCATACTTGTTGTCTTCTAAACTGAAGGAGCTCTTCCTGCATTGCTTCTACCCAACTGTTGTCTTTTAGTGCCTCTTGGTACTTGAAAGGTTGTGTGAGAGATAGAAAGCCTGCAAAAAGACAGATATTTGAGGATGGGCTTCTTGTGAGCACACCCTCTCTTATGTTGCCAATGATTTGATCTGGTGGATGAGCTCTTAGGTAGATTAGATCTCCCTGATATGGTATAATGGCCTTTTGAGGTGAAGGACAGAGGTTTGGTGACTCTATTGATGTAACATCTGTTTGCACTTCTGTAGTGCCAACAGATGTTTGAAATGGAGGTGGGGGAATGGGTCCAAGTGGTGTAAAACTTGACTGACTTTTATCAACAGATGTTTGACTTTTGTCAACAGATGATTGAGCAGTAGATGTAATTGGTGAAGCAGTGGTTTGAGGGTAAGACTGGCCAACGGTGGTTGACACAGCTGTGACAGAGTTTTGACAGGTGCTTTGAACAGCTGCTTCCTCTGATGCAGAATAGACTTTATAGTGACTTGGAATCACAACATCTGTTCTGTAATCTTGTTGTGGAGATTGTGAAATACCTGCACTGTTAGTTTTGACAGTAATATCTTCAAATTTGAATTTATCTAAATCAAACAACTCAGCAGGATTTGCTGGGATATTTAGGGATGAAAGTTCATTGAAGTTTACATTCAGAGTTTCTTCTATTGTCTTGGTCCTTGTGTTAAACACTTTATAGGCCTTGGCAGTAGAAGAATATCCCAGAAAATATCCACAATCTACTTTGGCTGCAAATTTTGAAATAGAATCTTTAAGATTTAAAATGAAACATAGGCAGCCAAAGATTTTAAAAAATGAGATTAATGGTTTGATTTTGAACAAAATTTCATAAGCAGTCTTTTGATGTCTTGGTGTGATTAAAACTCTGTTTTGAACATAGCAAGCAGTGTTTACAGCTTCTGCCCAGAAGGACAGTGGCAAAGCAGAATCTGCTAGCATGGTTCTTGCAGCTTCAATGAGAGTTCTATTTTTCCTCTCAACCACCCCATTTTCTCTAGTGTTCTTGGGATGATGTACTGCCTCACAATCCCTTTTGACATGCAGAAATCATCCAACTCCTTATTCTTAAACTCTATTCCATTGTCACTTCTAAAGACTTTTACTGGCAAGTCATATTGTTTTTCAACTTTGGTGACAAAGTCCTTCAAGATACCTGCAGTCTCATCCTTAGAGTGTAAGAAGTAAGTCTATGTAAACCTAGAAAAATCATCAACTATGATAAGGCATAATCTCTTTCTTCTTAGACTCATGATTTTAACTGGGCCAAACAAATCCATGTGCAACAATTGTAGACATTGACTTGTTTTGGACTCATCAATGGATTTGTAAGAGCTTTTATGTTGTTTTCCTTTTAAGCATGAAACACAATGCTCATCACATTTGAATTCTTTTGATGGTAAACCTCTGACAAGGCTTTGTTTGGAGAGTGAGTTGATAGTTTGAAGGTTGGTGTGACCCAGTCTCCTATGCCACAATTCTGTCTCTTTTGTTGAGGCAGCAGAAAACAGACAGACATTTGCCATACGATTGTCCTTCAACATATCAACCACATACACATTGCCACTCCTGTGAGCAACAAGTTGTGCTTTGCTCTCAGCAATGATGGTATCAATCTTTTTCACCACTTCTGGCCCAATAATCTTACAAGTTTTCTTAGTGAAGAATGAGCCATACCCTTTGTCACTCATTTGTGATACACTAATAAAATTAAATTTAAAATTATCAATAAGATTGACATTTTCAAACTTGAGTTTCCTAGCCTGAATAGTCCCTGAACCCAACACCTTACCTTTTGAATCATTACCAAAGGATATATCACCCCCTCCATGAGCTAAGAAGTCCAGAAGAAGGGCTCTACATCCTGTCATGTGCCTGGAGCCTCCACTATCTACATACCAAAGGCTATCTAAGCATGCAGAAGCTCCCTGCACATTAGTAATTGATTAGTTTTGGTGAGTGTCCAAAGCCAAGTTGGCTTTGGATGGGTCCACAGACTTTTCAGCCTCAAGCTTAGGAAGGTGATCAGTGGCTTGAACTAGTTTTTGAATCAAGTTCAACAACTGTTGCTGACCATTTTCCAGTGCTTGGATGTCAACACTTGGTGCAACAGATGTTTGATCACTTCCTGACAGATGATAGTATCCATAGGGATTTCTGTTCACTCTTGGTTTAGAAGGTCTTTTGGGTTCTTCATAAACATGTGACAGATCATGACAAGGTGGTTGTTTATATCCCCTTGGGTACTTGTTGATGGGTGGAGCATCTGTTACTTGAACAACCCGGGAAGCAGATGTTTCCAAGTTTTTGGTAACAAATGTTTGAACTGGAGTAAAAGTTTGTTTGGGTTTTCCTTTTGAAGTACTCACCACTTGGTTTGCAAGAGTTTTAGCCTTGTACTCTTGTATTTTGACATCAAAATTTTTGAGATACAGGCACTCTTTGGTTTTGTGATTCTTCTTACCACATATTAAGCATGTGGTCTTAGAATCACACACACTTGTTTCTTTGTTGATATCATATGCTTTTAGAAGAAAACAGTTTTTAGTAACATGATTCTTCTTTTCATAGAAATCACAAAACAAGTGAACAAACTTTTCTTTCTTTTTCCCTTTTTCAGTCTTCTTTTCAACAGATGTTTGATCATCTACTGGAAGATCTATCAAAGGAATGACCTTTGCCTGTGGTGCTTTCTAACCATCAGGGGTTCTGAATTCAACTGGTTTGAAGTTCTCAAGAGTACCACACTCATCAGACCAAGTAGGTTTAAATTCATATTTTTTAAGTTCAGTAAATGATGAGGAACCTTCTGGTTTTTCAAGAACAATTTTCTTGCCATTTGGTTCAGTGATTTTAATCTCTTGACCCTTCAAATTAGTTGGTACTACCTCAATAAACTTTTGATCCCTTTTGTCAGTGTTTTCAAAAGCTCGAGCAGTGGTCTCAAAACCAAAACCAAACTTTACATGACTTTTGGTTTGTTTGTTGAGGAGCATCTCAAAACCTTTACATGATTCCACCCATTTCTGACATTCAACTTGGGTGGTCTCTAGCTCACTTTTGCAACTATGATATTTAGTCATCATAGTTTGGAGCTGGTCTTTGGTTATAGTTGCTTCATGTTTTAAACAGCCTATTTCAGATTCTTTTTCAGCCAATTTTGATTTTAACTCTTTTGAAAGTTTCTCAAATTGAACTTCATCATCTAAAATTTTCTTTCTAAGGTTTTCATTCACCTCTTTGATGTTAGCAAATGCTATTACACATTTGTCAGAACACAAATCTTTAAGGATTTGAGGAGATACCTTAGCAGCAGCCATCAATGCACAATCACACTTGCACTCACAATCATCAGATGCACCCCAGGGATCTGAGAGACTCACAACCTCTTCTACAGATTTTTCACCTGCAACTACCTCATCAACAATATCATCAGTCACAACTACTGATTCAGTTACCACCTCCTCATATTCAACTTCTTCTACCATAGCCATGAAACAAAAAATTTCTGGTTCATTTTCAGCTTTGGCAACTAGTGCAAAATTTTCATCTGTCAACTCATCTGGTAGACTGCTCCAATCAACAAAGCCTTGTGTGAAGAAACTCTGTTGACTGATCTCTGCAGGGGCAGAGGGTGGAGCTGCAGTCATTGGCACTTGTGCCTAAGCAACAGGTGTTTGCACATAGTGGATCTGAGGAACAGTGGTTTGGACATACTGGACAGGAACAGTGTATGAGGACTGTGCAAAATGAGCAGTGTTTTGCACATTTGGTCTAGGGGTATTATGGGAAACTTGATAAGTGTTGGTTTGTGGCCTCTGATTTGGATAGGTAATCATAGGTGTACCATGTTGACTCCTACATTCCCTAGCAAAATGACCAAGTCTATGACAGCAGATGTTAGGGTCAACAGTCTTTTGGGAGAAGTATCTTGTAAATGCTGTTTATTTCTAAGGATCAACTGAGTAGTATATTTTGGCTTTCCAATCATCTGTTCTTCTCCTGGTCAACAGACCCAACAAACTAACACCCAAACCAACTAGTCTGGGCGAGATACATGCATAGCACTGGTCTCAGGTTCGAAACCCATAGGTACCAAATCAGTTTCCATTTTTTTTATTTCAGTTTTCTTTTTTCTTAATTAAATAATTATTACAAGTCCATTTTAATTATTAAAAATAGTAAATGTAATTCAAAATTTTTGTGAAAATTATCCTAGCTTCTTAAAACCTTCAAGTTTTTATTCATAATTTATTTTTCAGAAAAATATTTATTTGTTATTTATAATGTATTTTCTTATTTTAACCATATTTAATTCATTAAAAATCTATTTTTCATCATTTTAATACCAAAATGTTTCTAGAATTATTTCTAACCATATAACACTTTTTAGTGATTTTGTTTCTGTAAAAAAAATTATTTTCTCTATTTCAACTATTTAACTTTGTTTAAATGACTATTTATCAATTAAAATTCTGTTTTAATTGAAAATAAATGGGAAATAATTTAAAAAATTATTTTTCACCTATAAAAAGTATTAGCCTCTGGTTTCATATAAATATAATTTATTTTTCACTAAGAATCCCCAAATCTAGCCTAAAAAACCCTAAGTCTTTAATCCTAGATGTATTAGACTTTAAGATCATTTCCCTTACGATTGCTTATCCCTTTTAGGTTAATCATTTGGGATCATTACTATTTAACTTTCACCGTTCGGTAGATTCAAGCCTCTACACAAACAGTGAGTATACTTACCCCCTTTTGAGTTCTTACACTTTTGGGGTGAAACATGTACACTTATTAAACATACATGTGCACTCATTCAAAAATGTTTACATACAATTCATATACGTGTAATGCTTGAAATCTTGTGCCTTATGCTTAAACGTAAATGTAGTATGCTTACAAACGTAAACAAAATCATTAACTTAGCTAGCCGACTTTAACGATGGATAGCGTTATTTGGATTGACAACCCGCCTGGTTAAAAGTACCTATTTGTGTTGGAAGTCCTAATTCATTGTTCATTCTTTTAATCTTTGTCAACGTTTAGGTTTGATTTTGTCCAGTATGTATAATTACGTGTTTTTCATAATTGCCTTGATGAAACGTGACACTTGAATTGTAAAACATTTTTTATACTTACACTATACGTACGAAAACTAAGTGTACTCGCTAGCATTATTGTTGACGTCTTATTTTTGTACATGTTTCGGGGAACGCTTGATGATTGTCACTTAGGCTTTGACTTAGACTTAATAAATAAGCTTTATGTTTCGTTTTGTTTTGTTTTGAGAATTGATGTATTGGTATGACTTTGATCATGAATTTAATAATATTTTACACTTTAGTACCATGAGCTTTTGAACAATCATCATGACGTGGCACCTCATTGATTCCGCCATCGGTTGGGGTGTTACAAATTGGTATCAGAGCCTTGGTTATAGGGAACTAGGTTATTAGATAAAATGGCCTAGACTATAACCGAACTTCAACTTTCATGCATAATATTCCCTAAATTTCCAATTCCTTCCTTCCTCTTATTATCTTCTTCTTTCTTCTTTGTCCATTCTTCTTATCCTTCATCATGGTGCTTAGAGGAGGTGCTTTACAAGGAGTAGAAATCTACCTCATCATATAACGGGAGCAGTACTTTTCATGAAGACACTCTTAAGCATGATGCCTACTTTAATTCATGATTTTATTTTAATCCTTTAAAGTGTTGAGGTTTAATGTGTGTGATGGAACACGTGCAATCTAGAAGAGTGGATGCCTGTACACTGGGTTTTCTGGCATAGGCAAGCATAGCTCATAAATCCGAATCAACCGATGGACTTGTTATGCTTACTTGGGGATTCCTGGAGTGAGTGTCCACTTATAGGCTAAAGCATGTCTTCTTTGACCACCATTGGCTACAATTTCTTGGAAAAGTCAACGTTCTTGTTGGGCTTTATTGCTAGATAAGGGCAATCCAAATGTTTTATGCAAGTTTTCAATGACGCCCTCTCGTTTTCATCATATCTTATCCAATGATTTATATTTCCTGATTTTCATTTTGATATTTTGTGTACAAGTTCATACTTTTGTGATCATTTGTGCAATTATACAATAAATTTATATGCTTTATGTTTATTAAAATATTATAATAACTCATTGATTGCCTTCTAGATGTCTGCACGCTGCATGCTTTGTGATTCTAGCCGCCGCACTGTCCGTGCTACTGGAGAACGTTCTGATCTTCTCCTCGCAGCTTTAGTTGCTGAGGAAATCGCAGCACTGATCCCAAATCTTGTTAATGAATTAACCCAGAACAGTAGCAGTGCCAACACAGGGGGTGCAACTCCTTTTCGATACACCTTCAAGCACTTAAAATCCTTAAACCCAACAAATTTCACAAATGAAGAGGGTGCTACTGGCCTTCTTAAGTGGTTTGAAAGAATGGAGAGCAACTTTGTAAACAGAGAATGTCCTGACGAACTCCATGTTCGTTATGCCACCAGTGTCTTTCAAAAAGGGCACTAACTTGGTAGAACGGTGAAAAGCGTAATCGGGGTGCTGATGTTGCTCTATCTTTATCTTGGGCTGAGGTTAAGGAACTCATAATCTCCAGGTTCTGCCCTAGAAACAAAATCAAGAAACTGGAAAATGTGTTTTATAAGTTGAAATAAGACAGCGGAGATTATAATGCCCACAATACTCGTTATCATGAACTCAGCTTGTTGGTTTCACACATGGTTACCCTAGTCACTCGAGCAATTAAGAAATATATCGAGGGACTACCTGACCTAATTCAAGATGTAGTCACTGGAAGCAAACCCACAACCGTGGAAGAAGCCATCCAGCTTGCAGCCTCTCTGACTAACAAGCACGTGAAAAAGGGAAATCTGGTTAGGAAGGTTACGAAGAAGACTACTGAGAAAACCACCAATGATGCTGAATCTTCCAAAGCTGCATCAGCTAAGTCTGCCACTGCCTCTTCCAACACCAAGAAGCGTAAGCGTAATGGCAAGACCTATGTTGTTGTAACCCCTGCCGCTGCTACTACTCAACCAGCTATTAATCGAGTGTACACTGGTGTTCATCCTTTATGCAACACTTGCAGATATCACCATCCAGCTAATACTTAGTGTTGTTAGTGCACTAGGTGTGG
This sequence comes from Ambrosia x helenae, assembly GCA_030844895.1. Lineage (NCBI taxonomy): Eukaryota > Viridiplantae > Streptophyta > Magnoliopsida > Asterales > Asteraceae > Ambrosia > Ambrosia x helenae. The sequence goes on from CM061227.1 coordinate 59,442,547, forward strand.
AAGGTGGGTTCATTTGGCTATCACTTGCAGGGTGACAATTAGACCTCAACGAAATCCTACACCAGTCGTTCAACCAACTGTGACACCCGGCATGTTCGGCTTAAACATTTTGGTAAAACATAAGTCAACCTTAGCGAGAAACATTTATAAACGGATTTAACTAGGTTAGTTGAGTCGGGTCATGATAGGATTGTCCAGAGTTCAATGATCTGGAGGATCATTGGGAGTCGTTTTGGGAATACACTGGTACCGGGTCCCGTTGGTGAAATTACATGAACTGAATCAAGCAGGACAAGTAGATTATTAACATACGTGTAACATAACATGATAATACGTGCTACAAAGGTGTGAACATGATTATACATACCTATATATTCTTAACAAGTGTTAGAATTACATGTTCATATGTTAGGGTGTGTTGCGTTAAAACGACAAAACTGGAAAACCTAGGAAACATAAGTCCTGGTTCAATCCATAGCGTGGGGGCAAACCTGGAAATGGGTCTTGGTTCGACCCATGGCAAGGGGGCAAACTTCGACCCTATATAGGGCGAATGTGGAACTAGTATAAATACCACACTTTGTCATTTTTCACCATTTCACAAACCCTAAACGCCTGTAAACACACTCAAACGATTTTTATCACTGAGGAAGGAGTTTTTGCTCTCGTTTTTCATAATCTAACCTACAAACAACATCTAATCAAGAATCCAAGGTGTGTTCTTAATCCTATACCCTTTTTAAAGCATTTTGATTCGTTTTCATCTAACCCTAAATGTCCAGATCTGTTCTAAGGATGTTTTTATGATTAAAAACCGTTTAAACATCTTCCTAAACCTAAACCTTATCATTAAACATAGGTTTTCATATCAATAAACATATGTTAATTATGTGTTATGTGACATTATGTGTGTTTAATGATTTGTTGTTGTCCTAATAATAGAAACATGCTCTAGGGCTGCTATTACTGTGAGTATATGATTGTTTAAGGTTACAATTAGATGAATGATTATGTCATGTCGAATTTGGGGATTTTGATAAATCTAGGGCTTGTTGCATTATAGTATTATCAATAAAACTATTGGGGGTTTTTATATAAACATTAAACTGAGCATGTTAAGATGATTATGAAAGGATTTTGAAAAGTTTCCAAATTGGGTAAAGATTTCATGCATGATGTGACATTTCCATAATTTTTGCCATTTTGGGAAAGGGTTAAAACAAACAGGTTTGGAGGCAAAATTGGTGGGGTTTTGTGGGGATATGTTATTCATACTTGACTGCTGTGATTGGTGATGTTTCGTGATGTCTTCGGATGTTTTTGAAGCGTTTTGTGGAAAAGTACTCTGCCAGGGTCGAACCTGGGAACCTTCGACCAGTCGTGGGATCGAAGAAGGACTCTAGGGTCGAACCTGGACATCAGATTGGTCGAATCTGTTCAAAAGGCTCGAATGTGGCTCAAAAAGGGTCGAATGTGGCAAAAAGGGGCGAACATGGAACTGTAGAACTCTGTTTCGACCCTATACAATCAAAAATGAGATTTTTGATGCAAACTAAGTGTTTTATGCTTGAACCTTGTGTGTAATCTATGTATACTTGATTAGTTTAGGTAATGGGTCACCAACGGGATGTCGGGTCAGTCTAGTGTGTCGGTTGAACATTCAAACACGTTTTAAAAACATACTTGTTCACGATCTGGACAATCGGGTACTAGATAATCTTATGGTTATTAGTCGGAACACTTATGTGAACATTTTGATAGATATCCAGTAGTTGGGATTATCAAGGGCTTGGCTTTTTCTAATTAAACTTGAAGAACACAATCTAAGGTGAGTTCACGGCCCCACTTTTACTGCTTTAACTTTTGGGGGAGAAAACATGCGCTAAACTTGTTTTGGTAACATATGTCATACTATGGTTTAACTTTGCGTGGCTATACGATCTTTGAAAGTCCTGGGGGAAACCATGAATGTGCGGGGATGCACAACGGGGGAAATGTGGATAGATCTATTGGGTTTGACAGGTCCCACCCGACGGCTTGGAGGGCCGGGCGGGTGCATATTGTTTCGAACTTGCTAAACATTGCTGAACACTCGGGCTGAACACTGGTAACAGTCTAGTAATGGTTTTCCAATCGTAGTAGTAACAAAACATACGCCTAGCTAGCATACTTTGGTAACATTGGTATAGTATGTACAGGTTGGCATTGGGTAACATTTTGTAACGCTTTGGTAACATTTTGAACAAACATGTGAACTCACCAGCATTATATGTTGATGTCATTTTGGCATGTTTTTCTCAGGTCGCTAAGGTAGGACAAACGGACTAGGCGCACGAGTTTGCATTGGCGTCTAGGCTTAGTATCATGTTTTGAAATAAATGTTTCGAATAAGTTGGCACATGGTTTTGTACTGATTAAATGCTTCCGCTACGGTTGTATATAATATGACAACTATTTTCTGAGTTTACGTATTTCATATAGTGTTGTTTATTGTGACCGTTGACTTGGATCGCGGTAAAAATCCGCAAGTGGAAATTAAGGGTGTGACAGATTGGTATCAGAGCCAATGGTTATAGTGAACTAGGACTGCATGTAGAGTCTGGTCTATAGCCGAGTTACACACACTAGACGGTCACATACTTGAGTCGGTTGTGGATATGTATTAACTTTGTCGGGGTGTCCTTACATCATCATCGCACTTCTATGTTACATCATCCGTTCTTACTTGGACTTTGCCTACCCTTATCTTCTTTTCGGGATTGAAGAAGAAGGAACTGACTAGTTGAACCTTGCATAGCAGCGTCGTGTATTGGAGTGGTTTTTGCGTACTCTTGAGATCTGTCCAGGATTCGAACATGTCCCCTTTATGCTCCAATAGACGCACTTGCTTACACATGTTCTTGTACACATATGCTTGTAGTAGCATGTTACTAGGTACCAGTATTTGGTGATTTGAGTTCAAACTGGGGGAAACACTTGGAGGACCATGTAGAGCAGTTTATCATTTCGGGTGCACAAAAAATCATAAACTTAAATGCATGAAAATCTCAGTGGACTATAAGTTTGGATGGATAGTCCTGGATTGGACCTAGGTTTAACTTTCGTAACCTCTAGTAGTTGACACTAGTGGTGAATCTGAATCTATCAATTTTTGATTTGTCAGATCATGTCTGGTGTTCGTGGTAGTGGACGTCGTGGTGTGGTCATGGCGGCGATGGTGGCCGTGGCGGCGGTGGTGGTCGTGGTAACATCAACATGACCCAAGAGGAACTGAACAACTTGTTGCAACAACAAGTGAATATGGCCTTGGCTGCTTTCCAGGCCGGACACAACATTCTAGGTGGTGTTGTTGTTAATCCACCTCCACCTCAGTGCTCTTATAAGAAGTTTCGGGACTGTCAGCCCCATAACTTTGCTGGAACTGAGGGAGCGGTGGGACTGCTCCGATGGTTGGAGAAGGTTGAGTCCGTGTTTTTGATGTGTAACTGTCCTGCTGGAATGCTACTGCTCAGAACACAGGCTTGGGGGAAGCTCATGCTATGCTTTGGGCGGATTTCGTGCAGCGTTTGAAGAGCGAGTACTGTCCTAGGGAGGAGGTGCAGAAGTTGGAACATGAGGTCTGGAACTACAAGATGGTTGGGTCTGAGATAGAGGAGTACACCGTGAGGCGTAACGAGTTGGCGGTGTTGTGTCCTGAATTGCACACACCTTAGTACAGGAGGATTGAGCACTACATTTCAGGGTTGGTTCCGGAGATAGCAGGGTTGGTGGCTGCCGGAATCTTCCCACACTTGCTGAAGTTGTCCGATCGGCTCATCGGGTGACTAACCAGAAGGTGGCAAAAGGTGTTTTCCCTCCTAAGGGTACTATTGTGAAGGGTTCTGAGGGGAACAAGAGGAAGTGGGATAACGTGGGGAAGAGTGCCGTGCCAGCACCATCTCAGCCAGTGAAGAAGTTTGATTCATCTGGGTCGTCTACGGGGCAGAAGTCGGGTGGGTATGTTGGGAAGCATCCCAAGTGTAACAAGTGTGGTTATCATCACTCTGGGAGTTGTGAACGGGCTCGTTGTCATCAGTTCCATCAGTTGGGGCATCTTGCTAAGGACTGCAGGGTGACACTTCCCTCGACTCAGGCTCCTGCTACTGCTGCTGCTACTGCTCCTGCTCCTGCTGCTCAGGGGACTCCAGGAAAGCAAGGGTTCTACAACTGTGGTGACACGGGGCATTTCAAGCGTGATTATCCCAAGCTGAGACAGGGCGAGAATGGAAAGGGCGGGAACGGTAACGGGAACAACAAAGGTGGCGGCAGGATTGCGCGTGCTTTCATCATTGGCTCTGCAGAGGCCAAGCAGGATCCTGACACAGTTACCGATACGTTCCTTCTTAATGATCGCTATGTTTCTGCCTTATTTGATTCAGGTGCCGATAAGAGTTTCATATCTGTGGACATTAGTCGATTGCTAGATATAGTACCCACACCTTTAGAGGCTAAGTTCTTGAAAGAATTGGCTGATGGTAAGAACATTGAAGCGACGCATATTCTTAGGGAATGTCGCTTGGAACAGTCGGGTTTGTCTTTCCCCATTGACCTTATGCCGGTATCCTTGGGTAGTTTTGATGTCGTTGTGGGCATGGATTGGTTATCGTTGTATTGTGCGGAGATCGTTTGTTATGATAAGGTCATTCGGATCCCTCTCCCCAATGGAGAGACTGTTTCGGTTCATGGTGAGAAGAGCGGTGCTCCGCTGAGTATCATTTATAGAATAAAAGCCCTTAAGTATCTTTGGAAGGGTTATTCGGCCATTCTGGCACTTGTTTCTGTTTCGTCTGATGATGAGAAGAGGATCAAGGATATCCCTGTGGTTCGTGACTTTCCTGATGTGTTTCCCGATGATTTACCTGGTCTTCCCCCTCATTGTCAGGTTGAGTTTGGTATTGATCTTGCACCTGGTGCAGCACCTATTGCCCGAGCCCCGTACCGTCTTGCACCTCTATAGATGCAAGAGTTGTCCAGCCAGTTGTAGGAACTCTTGGAAAACGGTTTCATCCGACCGAGTTCTTCCCCGTGGGAGCTCCTATCTTGTTTGTGAAGAAAAAGGACGGAAGTCTTCGCATGTGTATCGATTATCGCGAGCTAAACAAAGTGACCACCAAGAACCGCTATCCTCTTCCTCGTATTAATGATCTCTTTGACCATCTCCAGGGCTCTAATTACTATTCGAAGATTGATTTGCGGTCTGGTTATCACCAGTTGCGCGTTCAGGAAGCCGATATTCCGAAGACTGCTTTTCGTACTCGATATGGCCATTTTGAGTTCTTGGTCATGCCTTTTGGTCTCACCAACGCATCGGCGGTGTTCATGGATTTGATGAACCGCGTTTGCAAGCCTTACCTTGATAAATTCGTCATCGTGTTTATTGATGACATTCTGGTTTATTCTAAGAATAAGACGGATCATGAGGAACACTTGCGATTGGTTTTGGAACTTTTGAGACAAGAGCAGTTGTATGCTAAGTTCTCGAAATGTGACTTTTGGTTACGTGAATTTCAATTCCTAGGGCATGTGGCTAATGAACTAGGAATTCATATTGATCCGGCTAAGATCGAAGCCATCAAAGACTAGGAAGCACCAAAGACGCCATCGGAGGTGCGGCAATTCCAAGGTCTTGCAGGTTACTATCGTCGTTTCATTGAGAGATTTTCGAAGAATGCTCAACCCCTCACCTCTCTCACCCAGAAAGACCAAAATTTTGACTGGGGTGAACTACAGGAATCGACATTCCAGATGCAGAAGCTTAAACTTTGTTCTGCACCTATCCTATCCTTACCCGAGGGTACGGATGACTTTGTTGTGTACTGTGATGCTTCTATTCGTGGTCTCGGTTGTGTGTTGATGCAACGCGAGAAAGTCATTGCTTATGCTTCTCGTCAACTTAAGGTTCACGAGAAGAACTACACTACTCACGACTTGGAATTGGGTGCGGTGGTTTTTGCATTGAAAATCTGGAGACATTACTTGTACGATACCAAATGCACCATATACACCGATCACAAGAGTCTTCAGCATATTTTCGACCAGAAGGAGCTAAACATGCGGTAGCGTCGCTGGGTTGAACTCCTAAACGATTATGACTGTGCTATTAAGTATCATCGTGGCAAGGCGAACGTTGTGGTGGACGCCTTGAGCAGGAAGGAATCTATGAAACCTCGTCATGTTCGAGCCTTACAGCTCACCATCCTTTCCTCTTTGCCTGACCGAATCCGTTCTGCACAACTGGAAGCTTTGAAGGGGGAAAACCTTAAAGCCGAAACTATGCACAGTGCTGACAAGCACTTGAACTTAGGTCCGATGGCCTACATTACTTTGCAGAACGTGTTTGGGTTCCCTTGTTCGGGGGATTACGGGAGCTTGTCTTGGATGAGGCTCACAAATCCGGTATTCTATTCACCCTGGCTCCGATAAGATGTATCAGGATTTGAAGATACTTTATTGGTGGCCAAACATGAAGGCTGATATAGCTTCATATGTGAGCAAATGCTTGACTTGTGCTAAAGTCAAGGTGGAGTATCAGAAGCCGTCTGGTCTCCTACATCAACCAGAGATTCCGGAATGGAAGTGGGAATGAATCACGATGGATTTTGTCACCAAGCTACCGAAGTCACCAAGTGGTTACGATATGATTTGGGTGATTGTCGACAGGTTGACAAAAGCGGCGCGTTTCATACCCATTAAGGAAACTGATGGGCTCGAGCGGCTAGCTCGACTTTACCTTAGGGAGGTGGTTTCTCGGCATGGGGTGCCTATCTCTATTATCTCTTATCGTGATTCTCGTTTTTCTTCACATTTCTGGAAGGCTCTGCACAAGGCTTTGGGTACTCAATTGGATATGAGTACGGCTTATCATCCGCAAACTGACGGACAAAGTGAGCGGATGATTCAAACCTTGGAAGACATGCTTCAGGCATGTGTTATCGATTTTGGCAAAAGTTGGGAGATTCACCTACCGTTGGTGGAGTTCTCTTACAACAACAGCTATCACACTAGTATTAAGGCAGCTCCGTTCGAGGCTCTTTACGAGCGGAAATGCCGGTCCCCTCTTTGTTGGGCCGAGGTGGGCGAGAGCCAGCTCACTGGTCCGGAACTGGTGTACGAAACTTCGGAGAAAATCATACAAATTCGTAACCATTTGGCAGCCGCACGGGATCGTCAAAAGAGTTATGTCGATCGCCATCGCAAACCTTTGGAGTTCTAGGTTGGGGACAGGGTACTTCTGAAAGTTTCACCATGGAAGGGCGTCATACGCTTTGGAAAGCGTGGCAAGCTTAACCAGTTAACCCCCGTTATGTTGGACCGTTTGCAATCCTGGAACGGATTGGACCGGTGGCATACAGACTTGACTTACCGGCGGAGCTCGGTAGTGTTCACAACGTCTTCCATGTGTCTAACTTAAAGAAGTGTTTGGCCGATGAATCTCTTATTGTACCACTGGAAGAGATCAAGGTTGATGATCGTCTTCGCATCGTGGAGGAACCTGTTGAGATTTTTCGACTATAAGATTCGTAGCCTTCGCCGGAGTAAAATCTGCATCGTTAAGGTTCGTTGGAACTCGAATCGTGGACCGGAGTTCACGTGGGAACGAGAGGATCAGATGAAATCTAAGCATCCTCATCTTCTTCCGAAACGCGCGTTCGAATCTAGGCATGTTACCACTGAAGCTGAATAAATCTCGAGGCGAGATTCCATTCAACGTGGGGATGATGTAACAACCGGTAAATTTTCTTTTCATTTACTTCCTTTTTATCTCTTTCAGTTTTGGGCTTCGTGCAATTTTCGGGACGAAAATTCTTTCAAACGTGGGGATGATGTGACACCCAGCATGTTCGGCTTAAACATTTTGGTAAAACATAAGTCTACCTTAGCGAGAAACACTTATAAACAGACTTAACTAGGTTAGTTGAGTCGGGTCATGATAGGATTGTCCAGAGTTCAATGATCTGGAGGATCATTAGGAGTCGTTTTGGGAATACACTGGTACCGGGTCCCGTTGTTGGTGAAATTACATGAACTGAATTAAGCATGACAAGTAGATTATTAACATACGTGTAACATAACATGATAATACGTGCTACAAAGGCGTGAACATGATTATACGTACCTATATATGCTTAACAAGTGTTAGAATTGCATGTTCATATGTTAGGATGTGTTTAAATGCGTTAAAACGACCAAACTGGAAAACCTAGGAAACATAAGTCCTGGTTCGACCCATAGCGTAGGGGCGAACCTGGAAACGGGTCTTGGTTCGACCCATGGCAAGGGGGCGAACCTGGAAGAAATAACAACATTAGCTCATTCGACCTTGTAGAAGGGGCGAAGGTGGCACCTTCGACCCTATACAGGGGCGAATGTGGAACTAGTATAAATACCACACTTTGTCATTTTTCACCATTTCACAAACCCTAAACGCCTCTAAGCACTCTCAAACGATTTTTATCACTGAGGAAGGAGTTTTTGCTCTCGTTTTTCATAATCTAACCTACAAACAACATGTAATCAAGAATCCAAGGTGTGTTCTTAATCATAAACCATTTTTAAACCATTTTGATTTGTTTTCATCTAACCCTAAATGTCCAAATCTGTTGTAAGGATGTTTTTATGATTAAAAACCTTTTAAACATCTTCCTAAACCTAAACTTTATCATTAAACATAGGTTTTCATATCAATAAGCATATCTTAGCCATGCGTTTTGTGATATTATGTGTGTTTAATGATTTGCTGTTGTACTAATAATAGAAACATGCTCTAGGGCTGCTATTACTGTGAGTATATGATTGTTTCAGGTTACAATTAGATGAATGATGATGTTTTGTCGAATTTGGGGATTTTGATAAATCTAGGGCTTGTTGCATGATAGTATTATCAATAAAACTATTGGGGGTTTTCATATACACATTAAATTGAGCATGTTAAGATGATTAGGAAAGGATTTCGAAAAGTTTCCAAATTGGGTAAAGATTTCATGAATGATGTGACATTTCCATAATTTTTGCCATTTTGGGAAAGGGTTAAAACGAACAGGTTTGGGGGCAAAATTGGTGGGATTTTGTGGGGATATGTTATTCATTCTTGACAGCTGTGATTGGTGATGTTTCGTGATGTCTTCGGATGTTTTTGAAGCGTTTTGTGGAAAAGTACTCTGCCAGGGTCGAACCTGGGTACCTTCGACCAGTCGTGGGGTCGAAGGTGGACTCCAGGGTCGAACCTGGACATCAGATTGGTCGAATATGTTCAAAAGGGTCGAACGTGGCTCAAGAAGGGTCGAACGTGGCTTAAAAAGGGTCGAACATGGCAAAAAGGGGCGAACGTGGAACTGTAAAACTCTGGTTCGACCGTATGCAATCAAAAATGAGATTTTTGATGCAAACTAAGTGTTTTATGCTTGAACCTTGTGTGTAGGGTTGTACACGAGCCGAGTCGAGCCGAGCCAGGCCCAGCTCCAGCTCGAGCTCGAACTTAAACCGAGCCAGCTCGGCTCGGCTCGTTTTTCTGGTCGAGCTGAAAAGTCGAGCTCGAGCTCGGCTCGTAAATGTTCGAGCCGAGCTCGAGCTGGCTCGAGCCAGCTCGTTATATTTTTTTATTATTTTTTTTACAAATATTTATTAAATAAAAAACAATAAAATTACACATAATCATGTATATTTTTTTTTCTTTTTCTAAGTTATGGTTTATTTATTATGAAAAGATAGGGTAGATAGGTAGTATGAGCGGGATTTTCAAATTTTTAATTTTAGAATTAGGTTTGGAGCCAAAATATATTAGTTTCATCTATATATTAATTACACATACACAAGCCTGAGTCGAGCCATATGTCGAGCCATCGAGTCGAGCCACGAGTCGAGCCATCGAGCCGAGCCACGAGCTGAACACCCCTGGCTCGAGCTCGGCTCGATTACAAAACGAGCCAGCTCGGCTCAGCTCGAAAACAAAACGAGCCTCTTCGAGCCGAGCTTTTTTCGAGCATTTTTCGAGCGAGTTTTGAGCGAGCCGCGAGCTTTTTGTAGACCTATACTTGTGTGTAATCTATGTATACTTGATTAGTTTAGGTAATGGGTCACCAACGAGATGTCGGGTCAATCTAGTGTGTCGGTTGAACATTCAATTAGCCTCTACCAAACCCATATTCCTAACAGTAGAGTTCCACCAAGTCAAAGCGGGACCCTCAAAAGTGCCCGAAGCATACTTCACGTGGTTTTCAGCAGGACAACCACACATAGCAAAAGCTGACTCAACCTTCTCCAACCAATGGAGTAATCCCATGGCTCCCTCAGGCCCAGCAAAATTATACGACTTGCAATCCATAAAAATCTTATAAGTGCAAGCAGGAAGAGGTGGGTTAGCAGCATTACCTGTATCAACAAACCAGATAAACAAAATGGATATACCACAAAGATATAAGAAAACAAGAGTAGCAGTAATCAATTTACCACCAAAACCTTGCTGACCAGCCTGAAATGCAGCGAGGGCAACAGTCACCTGTTGCTGAATCAAGTTGTTCGGTTCGGCTTGAGTCATAGTGACATTCTCATCACCACGACCCCCACCACGACCACCACCGCCACCACGGATTCCATGACGGCGTCCACCACCACGAGCAGCTGACATCTTCTGGAATACAAAAGAACAAGATGTTCAGATTCGTCACTAGTATCAACCGCTAGCAACAATCAAAAAGAACCATCCTGATCCGACCAATCCGTATTAACCACGAATCATCCAATCATGAAACCAAGCGTATAAGAATCCCTGAACAAATAATCAGTCCAAGGTGTACAAAACTAAGTACAAGTGCAAGATAGTGTGTGCAAGCAAGTGTGTCGATTAGAGCATAAAAGGAAGATATCCGAATACTGGAGAGATTTCGAAGGTACGCCGAAGCCACTCCAATGTACAACACCGTCGTGCCAAGAATGAACAAGTCAGTCCCTTCGTCTTCAAATCTCGAAGAAGAAGATAAGATAGAAAATAGGTAAAACCCAAGAAAGAATAGATGATGTAACACATAAGTATGATGATGATATAGACATCCCGACAAAGTTAGTAAGTTTCCCACTAAAACGACTCATAAACATGTGACCGTCTAGTGTGTGTGACTCGGCTATAGACCAGACTCTACATTCAATCCTAGTTCACTATAACCATTGGCTTTGATACCAATCTGTCACACCCTCAAATTCCACTTGCGGGGTTTTACCCCGAGGCGCGTGACATACCAGGATCCAAGCCAACGGTCATAATAAACGACAACTATATGATATGAAAATGACGTAAAATAACCAACCATGCAGTTTAAAAGTTCAAAACCGAACTAGACAGCGGAAGCATAAAATGTTTACAAAACCAAAGTTTCAAAAGCATGCAATTAAACCAAACAAGGTTTACTTAGTGAATGCAAGACCAGACGCAGTGCGACTCCAGTGCGCCTAAGACTCCCTGCAACCTTAGCGACCTAAGAAAACATGCAAGTTAGTCAACACATACAGTACTGGTGAGTCACAGAGATATAGTTGCAAGAATTTATAAGTTTGTAATCCAGACCCAACAATCCTTACATCTATACATGATGCTAGCTAGACATTGTTACATGATACTATAGTGTTGTGAACCACTGTCGAATGTTAGAATGCCTCTATACTCGTCACCGGTTCATCACCCAGTGCCGTAAGTTTGTAGGACAAATATGCACCCGTCACCGACCTCCAATTGGCCCGAGTGCGGCTTGCCAGGCCCAATAGATCTATTCACAATTTCCCCGCTATGTATCCACATATTAATGGTTCACTAAGTTTGAGAGGTCTTTACCGATGAATAAAAGTCACTAAGTATCCATGTGATATACTGTAATATGTTGGTCTAACAGCTTGTAAGTTCGTACCGCATGTTTCTCCCCCAAAAGAATGAAAACAGTAAAGAATTGGGTTGTGACACTCACCTTAGTTTGCTTCCTTTAAATATAGACACAATCTTGATAGTCCCAAATACCGGAAATCTATCATAAAAGTTTGCATAAGTGTTTTGACTAATAACCCTTAGGTTAACTAGTCCCCGATTGTCCAGATCATGACTAAGTATGTTTGAAAACGTGTTTGACTGTTGAACTGACACACCAGACAGACCTGACATCCCGTTGGTGACCCATTACATAAACTAATCAAGTACATATAGATTACACACAAGGTTCATGCATAAAACACTTAGTTTGCATAAAAAATCACACATAGCAAGGTTTAAGGTCGAATCTGGTTATTTGGAAGTTCATTCGACCCATATGGGTCCTCATTCGACCCATATGATGTTCATTTAACCTAACATATGTTAAGTCAACCTAAGCACATGTTCATTCAACCTAACACATGTTCATTCGACCTAAACACATGAAAATTCAACCAAAATAAGGTTCATTCGACTGAAATGAAGTTGGTTTGACCTCCTTGAACCTCATTCGAACCCACGAAGGGTCGAATGGGTTTGGTTAGTTCGACCCAATGTTGCCAAATTTCATAAATTGCATCTAAACAGTTCGAAACCATCACGAAACGCCACAAATCACAGCAATCAAACATCATTAATCTATCCCCACAAAACCCGACTAATTTTACTCCAAAATCAGTCTGTTTTACAACTTATCCAAAATGGCAAATTATGGAAATGTCACATCAATGCATGTAAACTTTACCCAAAATAGAAACTTGTCAAAATCACTTAACAATTAGCTCAGTCTACTAAAATTATCATGTCTATGCAAACCCCTAATCGTTTTATTAACAATAGCATCATGAACAAACCCTAGATCTAATACAAAATCTCCAAAAGGGGCAAAACATCATTATCCAACAACTTATAACCTAAGTTAATCATAAACCACCATATATATCAGCCCTAGATCATTGTTATAACATCTAAACAACATTCAATCACTAAACAACACAATACACATCATTAAACACCATTAACACATGTTAATTTTCATAAAAACTCATTTTTAACGATGATATTTTGTTTAGAAAGATGTTAGAAAGGTTTTTAATCAAGAAAACCATCTTAGAACATATCTGGACCTTTGGGGTTTAATAAAAACGAATGAAAATGCTTGAACAGGATTTTGGATCAAGAACACCACTTAGATGTTCTCTTGTTTATGATATAGAAGGTGTTTGTATGTTAGATTATGAAACACAAGGTCAAAAACTCCTCCCCATGTGTTTAAGGTTGAGAGAGAGCACTTAGAGGCGTTTAGGGTTTGTGAATTGATGAAAAATTACAAAGTATGGTATTTATACCCCATCTTCATTTGCACCCTGCGGGGGTCGAATGAAGATCAAAATAGGTCGAATGAATGCATAGGATATTCGTTCGAACCCCCTATGGGTCGAACCAGTTTCCCCATTTTTCCAAATTTCCAATTTTGTCGTTTAAACGCGTTTTAACACATCTTAACACATGAACATGCAATCCTAACATATGTTAAGCATATATAATCATGTATAATCATATAAACACCGTCAAAAACACGTATTTGTACATTATATGTCATATATGGATCAATCTATGTATGTCACTTAATTCAATTCATGTAATTCACCAACAATGGGACTCAAGACTCGTGTGTACATAAAATAACCCCAATGATCCTCTGAATCATTGAACCATGGACAATACGTAATGTAACCTGACTCAACTGACCTAGTTAAGTACGTTAATAAATGTTATTCTCTAAGGTAGACTTATATGTTTGTAAAATATTAAGTTGAATATGACGGGTGTCACATAAAGCGTTCCAAAAGTGTACCAAATTCAATCCCGTCAATACTATGTCATGTGTACGCTAGCTAGGCGTAAGTTCTGCTACTACTATGATTGGAAAGCCATTACTGAACACGCATTACATGAATACGAATACAAGTATACTCCTGTCTGAATAATGAATACAAGAATACATAGCTCGAGACAATATGCACCCGTCCAGCTCCCAGCCAATGAGTAGGGTAGGTCACACCCAATAGATCCATCCACATTTCCCCCGTTGTGCTACCCCACACATTCATAGTTTTCTCTGGGACTTTAACAAACCATATTGTAACCAAAAGCCGACCAGAGTATGAAATAAACTTTTAGAATACAGTTACATGGCATTTTCTCCACCGAAAGTAAAACCAGTAAAAGTGGGGACGTGAAACTCACCTTAGATTGCGTTCTTCTTAATAAACAACAGACAATGCAATGATAGTCCCTAGTATTGGCGACCTATCATTAAATGCGTATGAATACCTGGACTATTAACCCGCAAGTCAACTAGTCCCTAAGTGTCCAGACCATAACCAAGAGTATTTGAAAACATGCTTGAAAGTTAATCTGACCACACCAGAAAAGATCGACATCCCATTGGTGACCCGATATCCCACGTGTTAACCACAAACAAGAAATCAAGTAATCATATGCAACTATGCACTTTACATACACAATAGTCCACCAAGTCTTGCATATAGTTCGCATATTGCATATACGAGTCCGAACACGTGTTAACAGGTTCCTAAGCATGCCACGGGGTTCTAATTGTGTTCCTAGGTGTCAAACCATGTTTTGGGATCTTAAAATACACTTATAGCAGCAGAACACACGATTAGGCATCAAAACACGCGATTAGGAATCAAGCAGGCAATTAGGATTCCTAATTGCCCCTACTTCTGGCGAGTAGGGGCCTACTCGCCCCTAAAACAGGCGATTAGGATCCTACTCGCCCCTTGGACAAGATTCGCCCGTTGCAGTCCAAAAGCACTTTTCGCACGTTTAACCCTCCAAATCAGATCCGAAACATGTAAAAACACCCAACATCAATCCAAAATCATCAAGCAAGATATCCTAAATGAAAACCCCCAATTTATCCTCAGTCTAACACCATAATTTCAAGCATTTCCCAAAATCGAATAATATTATGAAAACATCAAATCAAAGCATGCATAACTTACCCTAAATGGCAAATAATCAGATTTCATCACATAATCACATTACCAATCGTCATCCTACTATTACTACATCATCCTAGCATAAACCCTCACATCATACAATCATCAAATCATATCATAACATCCTAAATCTTTCTAAATCACTCAAACAGGTCAAAACGCATATTATCATCAAAACACATCAAATAACATTAAAACTCCTAGATAAACATCCTAACAACTTATCCATATTAGTAAAACATTAAACACATAAGAATCCCCATGTTTTAATCATAAATATCCGTTTATTTGCATGTATACTTCACAAATAATTCATATAAGGATTAGACTTGTTTTCAAACTGTTGTTCAAAGGTTTCCAAAGACACAAACTTTACAAAACTAGGTCTGGACCTTTAACGATAAAAAAACACAACATGATTAAAGCTTAGGATGAATAACACACCTTAGATTTTGCTAAAGAGAGTGTGTAGAGCTTGAAAATGGTATGTTTTAGGGCAAAAACTAGTTCCAGAGGTTAAGTGTGGTGTGAGAGAGGTTTGGGACGAGTTAGGGTTTCACAAATGATGTTCTACAAGTCAAGGGTGGTATTTATAGCTGATCCTAGTCGTCCATGCTGCTACAAGAGAGTAGGGTTCCTAATCACCCCTGTTATAGGCGATTAGGGTTCTACTCGCCCGTGCAGGTGGTGATTAGGAATCCTAATCGCCCCCTGCAGTGTGTGGAATTTCGGCGCGTTAAACACTTTTTTAACATATATAAGCACGTATTCACATATCGACAAGCCATATAATGATTATAAACACATAATGCATGATAACTAACATGTTCACATTCGTTCACCAATCTCCGGGACTCGAGACTTGCGTGTGTGCATTAAATCCGGTGATCCTACAAATCACATATCCTTTGTACACATGGTTTTGGACCGACTCCCAATGATCCCCCCGGATCATTGTAACTACTCCCGATGATTCCCCGAACCATCATAGTGACTCAACTAACCCAGTTAAGTATTATGTATACATGACTCGCTAAGGTAGACTTACTAGTTTGACCAAAGTTACTAACCTAAGTTTGTTGGGTGTCACATCATCCCCTTGTTGAAAGAAATTTCGTCCCGAAAATTGCCCGGAGCCGAAAAGGAAGAGACGAAAAGAAAGAAAATTTTACCGGTTGCTACATCATCCCCCTGTTGAAAGGAATCTCGCCCCGAGATTCACTTAGCTTCAACAGTAACGAGTGTCGACCTAAGTACTTGCTTAGGTAATGAATGAGGTTACCTAGATCCCATCTAGTCCCCTCGTCCCCCACAAGAATTCTGGTCCGCAACATGAACCCTAACGAACCTAAACAATGCGAAAGATGATCCCTACACATAACCAACCGAGCACCCAATGCTCAAGCAACGCCTCCCCCAAAACACGAAATGAAACGAGAATCACGAATCAGAGATGATAGAAACAAGCATTTTAGGCCGAGGAACCACTTCCTCAAGATGAACTTGAGGTAACTGCTACCGACTGCCACACGATTAACCCCTCCTGGTTAAAAATACGCCGAAGACTCTTGTGATCGGTATAAACGACGTACTTGGTACCTTACAAGAAGTGTCTCCAAATCTTCAAAACAACCCAAAACGCACCCGTCCCAAAACATGGGTGATGTAATTCTTCTCGTGAACCATAAGCTGACGAGAAGCATAAGCAATAATCTCCTCGCGCTGCATCAACACAGAGCCGAGACCCCGGATAGAAGCATCACATTAGACAACGAAATCATCTGTGCCCTTAGGCAAGGATAAGATGGGTGCAAAATAGAGTTTGCGCTTCAACAACTAAAACGACGACTCTTGAGAATCACCCTAGTCGAACTTTCGGTCATTTTGGGTAAGAGATGTGAGGGGTTGAGCAATCTTCGAAAATCCGTCAATAAAGCGATGATAATAACCCACAAGACAAAGGAATTTCCACACCTCAGATGGCGTCTTTGGTGCTTCCCAGTCCTTGATGGCTTCTATCTTACCTGGATCAACATGTATCCCTTGTTCATTAACCACATGTCCAAGGAACTAGACTTCTCGCAACCAGAAGTCACACTTCGAGAGCTTAGCATAAAGTTGTTCCCTCCGCAAAAGTTCCAAGAAAATCCGTAGGTGTTCCTCATGGTCCACCCTGCTCTAGGAATAGATCAGAATGTCGTCAATAAAGACAATGACGAACTTATCAAGGTAAGGTTTGCAAACGCGGTTCATCAGGTCCATGAACACCGCCGGTGCGTTGGTGAGACCAAAAGGCATTACCAAGAACTCACAATGGCCATAACGAGTACGAAAAACAGCCTTCGGAACATCGGCGTCATGAACTCTCAATTGGTGGTATCCGAACCTCAGATTGATCTTCGAATAAAAACCAGAACCCTGAAGCTGGTCGAAAAGATCATCAATACGTGGAAGAGGATAGCGGTTCTTGATCGTCACCTTGTTCAGCTCCTGGTAATCAATGCACATACGAAGACTCCCGTCCTTCTTCTCAACAAACAAAATAGGGGCTCCCCACGGAGATGAACTAGGCCGAATAAATCACTTTTCCAATAACTCCTGTAACTGGCATCTCGGGAGGTGCAAGTCGCTAAGGGGCTCGAGCGATAGGGGTTGCACCAGGTGCAAGATCAATACGAAACTCAACTTGACGTTGAGGCGAAAGACCATGTAAATCATCAGGAAATACATCAGAAAATTCACGCACAACGGGAATGTCTTCGATCTTCTTCTCTTCAATAAATGAAACAGAAACCAGTGCCAGAAGGGCTGTATAACCCTTCCGAAGATACTTGTAGGACTTCATGCAAGAAATGATATTCGGTGGGATACCGCTCTTCTCACCGAAAACCAATAAAATCTCACCATCAGGAAGAGGAAATCGAACGATCTTATCAAAACAGACAATCCATACCCACGACAACATCAAAACTACCCAAATCAACTGGCATAAGATCGATAGGGAAGGACAAACCCGACACCTCAAGGTGACACTCCTTAAGAACATGTGTAGCCTCAATTCGTTTACCATTAGCCAATTCTATCAAGTACTTAGCCTCTAAAGGTGTGGGTACTATGACTATCTGTGACACCTGGCATATTCAACTTAACACTTTGCAAACATATAAGTCTACCTTAGCGAAAAACATGTATTAACGTATTTAACTGGGTCAGTTAAGTCGGGTTATGTTACGTATTGTCTAGTTTTCAATGATTTGGGGGATCATTGGGGGTTATCTTGTGTACACACGAGTCTTAAGTCCCATTGTTGGTGAATTACATGAATTGAATTAAGTGACATACTTAGATTGATCCATACATGTTATATAATGTGCAAGTACGTGTTTTAACGGTGTATATATGATTATACATGATTAGATATGTTTAACATGTGTTAGGATTGCATGTTCATGTGTTAGGATGTGTTAAAACGCGTTTAAATGACAAAAGTGGAAAATCTAGAAAAGTCAGAAACTGGTTCGACCTTAAGGGGGGTCGAATGAGCAGATAGTATAAATACCATACTTTGCAATTTTTTATCATTTCACAAACCCTAAAAGCCTCTAAACACTCTCTCTCGACCTTAAACACTGAGGGAGGAATTTTTGACCTTGTTTTTCATAATCTAACCTACAAACACCTTCAATATCATAAACAAGAGAATATCTAAGGTGTGTTCTTGATCTAAATCCTTTTTAAGCATTTTTCATTCGTCTTTATTAAACCCTAAAGGTCCAGATCTATTCTAAGGAGGTTTTCATGATTAAAAGAAAAAATTACGCCGTTAGTCCCTGTGGTTTCCCTCCAGTTGCAATGTAAGGTATTAAGGTTTTATTGTTTCACTTTAAGGTATTAAGCTTTTAATTTGTTTCAATGTCAGGTATTAAGGACTAACATAGTTAAAACTTAACTGAGTTTGAGGGTATTATGGTCCATTCACCTGTTTATAAAGAAACAAAATAAAAACCAAAACCTAGTTGTACAAGACTCGAACCTGGGACCTTGGCTTATTAAAATAACATGCAAACCAGCTGATCTAAGCTACCAGATGGTTATTATTTCGATCAGAATCTCTATAAATGAAATCGATGCAGGTCATCTTCCCCAATTCAACTCATCATTAAGGTTCCTTCCTTCCTTCTAACTATATATATTAATTAAAAACCATTACTGTATATCATAATAATAATAATAATAATAATAATAATAATAATAATAATAATAAAAATGTTTTAATGTTCTTTAGTTGATTTCAGAAGGGAAACAATTGACGAGTGTTTTTCAAAGGATTCCGTATAAGAAATTCTAGAATCATTTGTAAGTTTCCAATTTTTGGGCATTTTAACAATAATATCATTTTGCATACTGTATAAATGTATCTGTAACTTCCACAGGAAGCCGAGTCAAGGAAGGAAGGAAATGGATGGATTGTACCCGTGCTTAAAGGCTTAAAAAGATCGTCTCCAACTGGTTTAAAGATAACACTTAAATCGGTATTAATCTTCTTTAAGATAAGGAACATAAGTTCAGAATATCAAACTTTGAGACTGTTTTGACAGCTTTTTTACTTGACAGATTCGTGATGGGAGGAAGCAAACATTATCAGAGTGATTCTAAAGCAGATGAAAAACAGAGTGACGAAACGGAAATTGAAAATGTTAGTGTGAATAACGCTGATGCTACCATTGCTGCAAGTGATGATGATGCAAGCATGCCGATGGTGAGGTACATGAACCCAGTCTCTATTCGGAACAGTTCACACCCTCACTGGGGCCTAGAACGTGACCTATAAGAGGAGGAAGTACCAGCAGAACCACGATTAAAACTTCATTAAACAGCGCTATTAAGTCGATATTATGATGGGAAATAATCATTTGGGGTGAAGAAACGTAAACCCAACCATTTAATCGAGATGAAACACACTAAAACTCAAAATCTATACTCACCGGAATTTTACTCCGGTGACCGAATCTGATCGGAATAACAAAAGAAGAGGGAGGGAAGGTTTAGTTTTAAAACTTTGAAAACTTGACAGGTTTAGTCCCTCAAAATCTATAATATATGTATTAATTGGTTAAAAGAAATAAACAGGTGAATGGACCATAATACCCCTCAAATTTAGTTAAGTTTTAACTAGGTTAGTCCCTAATACCCTACATTGAAACAAATTAAAAGCTTAATACCTGGCATTGAAACAAATTAGAACTTTAATACCCCAAAGTGAAACAATAAAACCTTAATACCTTACATTGCAACTGGAGGGAAACCACAGGGACTAACGGCGTAATTTTTTCTGATTAAAAACATTTCTAACACCTTTCTAAACAAAACCCTATTATTAAACATGAGTTTTCATACAAATTAGCATGTGTTAATGGTGTGTTATGTTGTGTTATGTGTTATTTGATGTTTGGATGTTGTTAGATGTTATAACAATGATCTACGGCTACCATTGATGACGATTTATGATTATCTTAGGTTACAAGTTATTGGATGATGATGTTTTGTCCATTTTGGGGATTTTGTGTTAGATCTAGGGTTTGTTCATGATGTTATTGTTTATGAAATGATTAGGGGTTTTCATATACATGATAATCTGAGCATATTATGCTAATTGTTAAGTGATTTCAACAAAGTTTCCATTTTGGGTAAAGTTTCCATTTTGGGTAAAGTTTACATGCATTGATGTGACATTTCCATAATTTGCCGTTTTGGGTAAGTTATAAAACAGACTAACTTTGGAGAAAAATTAGTAGGGTTTTGTGGGGATAGGTAAATAATGTTTTACTGTTGTGATTGGTGATGTTTCGTGATGTTTTCAAACTATTTAGACGCGATTTGATGCGTTCTATGAAGAATGTGCAGCCCAGGGTCGAACCAGAAACCCATTTGACCATCGTGGGGTCGAATGGGGTTCCTGGGAGATCGCACCAACAAGGGTCAGGGTCGAATGAACTTCAAAATGGTCGAATGAACATGTTTTAGGTTGAATTAGCATGTGTTAGGGTCGAATTAACATGTGTTAGGGTCCAATGAACATGTGATAGGTTGTATGAACTCGTGTATAGGTCGAAGGAACTTCATGAAGGTCGAACCAAGACCCATTTGGGTCGAACCAACTTCCAAACAATGCTGATTCGACCTTACAGCTTCATATGTGCAATTTTTTTATGCAAACTAAATGTTTTATGCTTTAACCTTATGTGTAATCTATGTTTACTTAATTAGTCTATGTAATGGGTCACCAACGGGATGTCGGGTCAGTCTGGTGTGTCGATTTAGCAGTCAAACACGTTTTCAAACATACTTAGTCATGATCTGGACAATCGGGGACTAGATAACCTTAGGGTTATTAGTCAAAACACTTATACGAACTTTTATGATAGATTCCGGTAATGAGAATTATTAGGACTTGTTGGTAACTCTTTTATTTGGAAGACGCAACCTAAGGTGAGTTTCACGGCCCCACTTTTACTGGTTTTACTTTCGGAGGAGAAAACATACTATGAACTTATGTTTGGGAACTTGTGTCCTACTATGGGTTACTTTTTGGGTTAATATATGATCTTTGGAAGTCTCGGGGAAAACCATGAATGTGCGGGGTTGCACAACAGGGGAAATATGGATTGATCTATTGGGCGTGACCAGCCCCACTCATTGACTGAAGGTTGGACGGGTGCATGTTGTCTCGACCAATGCTAAACTTGTACTCATTATTCGGGCGGCTTAAACATATGCTAAACTTGCTAAACGTGTCCAGTAATGGTTTTCCGATCGTATTAGTAGCAAAACTTACGCCTAGCTAGTGTGCACTTGGCATAGTATTGACAAGATCTAACTTGGTACACTTTGGTAACATTTTATGAAAATCTGTGAACTCAACAACATTATATGTTGACATCTTTTTGTAATGTTTTTCTCAGGTCGCTAAGGTAGCATCACACGGACTAGGCGCGTGGGTCTTGCATGGCGTCTAGGGCTTTTAGTGCATGTTTTGAATAATCATTTGAGACTACTTTGTCATTTGGGAATGTAAACTTGATTAAGCTTCCGCTACTAGTTTTGAGTTGTTAAAAAAAATTTACTGTTTTGGGTCTACGTATCTTTCATATTGTTATTGTTTATTGTGGCCTTTGACTTGGATCCTAGTATGTCACACGCCTTGCGGTAAAACCCCACACTTGGAATTTGAGGGTGTGACAGATTGGTATCAGAGCCAATGGTTATAGTGAACTAGGACTGCATGTAGAGTCTGGTCTATAGTCGAGTCACACACACTAGACAGTGACATGTTATGAGTCGTTTTAGTGGGAAACATACTAACTTTGTCGGGGTGTCTATATCATCATCATATTTATGTGTTACATCATCTATTCTTTCTCGGGTTTTACCTATTCTTTATTTTATCTTCTTCTTCGGGATTTGAAGACGAAGGGACTGACTTGTTGAATCTTTGCACGGCGGTATTGTATATTGGAGTGGCTTTGGCGTATTCTTGAGATCTGTCTAGGATTCGGACATCTCCCCTCTATGCTCCAATTGACACACTCGCTTACACGCATTATATTGCACTTTTGCTTGTAATAGCACATCTCTAGGTGATAGTATTCGGTGACTTGAGCTTCAAACTAGGAGTACACTTGGAGGGCCATGTAGAGCGGTTTATCATTTCGGGTGCACACGAAATCATAAACTGAAATGCATGAGAATCCGGTAGACTCCGTGTTTGGATGGATAGTCCTAGATTGGACCTAGACTTAATTCTTGTGATTTCTAGTGGCTTACACTAGTGGCGAATCTAAATCTCTCGCTCTTGTTTTGTCAGAACATGTCTGGCGCTCGTGGTGGTCGTAGAGGTGGTCATGCTGATGGTCGTGCCAGCGGTGGTCACGGCGGCAGTCGTGGTAATGTATACATGACCCAGGAAAAGCTGAACAACCTACTTTAGCAGCAAGTGAATATTGCATTGGCTGCATTTCAGGCTGCACATAATGTTCTTGGTGGTGCTGTTGTCAATCCACCTCCATCTCAGTGCACCTACAAGATGTTTCGGGACTGTAAGCCTCATAACTTTGCTGGAACTGAGGGAGCAGTGGGACTGCTCAGGTGGTTAGAGAAAGTCGAGTCAGTATTCTTGATGTGTAACTATCCAACTGAGGACCGGGTGAATTATGTTACAACGACGTTTGAGAGTCCTGCTTTGACATGGTGGAACTTCACTACTCAGAACTTGGGCTTGGGGGAGGCTCATGTAATGCCTTGGGCGGATTTTGTATAGTTTGAAGAATGAGTATTGTCCGAGGGATGAAGTTCAGAAGCTAGAGCATAAGATTTGGGGTTATAAGATGGTGGGATCGGAGATTGAGGAGTATACTATTAGGTGTAACGAGTTGGCGGTGTTGTGTCCTGATTTGCACACACCGGAGTTTAGGAGGATTGAACACTACATCTCTGGGTTGGTGCCAGAAATTGCAGGATTGGTAGCTACTGGGAACCTTGCTACGTTTGCGGATGTTGTTCGGGCAGCTCATAGGATGATTAATTTGAAGGTGGCAGGGGGTGTTTTGCCTCCTCGGAGTATTACTGTGAAAGTTTCTGAAGGTAACAAGAGGAAATGCGATAGTGTGGAGAAGGGTTCAGCGCCAGTTCAGCCTCAACATGTGAAGAAGTTTGTAGTTTTTGGATCGTCGTCAAGGAAGAAACAGAGTGGGTACATTGGGAAGCACCCTAAGTTCAACAAGTGTGGATTTCATCATTCTGGTAATTGGGAACGGGCTCATTGTCATTGGTGCCAGCAGCTTAAGCATCATGCTAAAGACTGTAGGGTAACTCTCCAGCCGTCTTAGGCTCGTGCAGTTGTTCCTGCTCCTGCTCCTCAAGGAACTCCAGGAAAGCAGGGTTGTTATAACTGTGGTGATTCGGGGCATTTCAAGCGTAAGTGTCCTAAGTTGAATCAGGGTGAGAGTGGGAGGAACGGGAATGGTAACGGGGACAACGGGGGTGGCGGCAGGAATGCACGCGCTTTCATCATTGGCTCGACAGAGGCCAAATAGGATCCTGACACAGTTACCGGTACGTTCCTTATTAATGATCGCTATGCTTCTGTTTTGTTTGATTCTGGTGCCGATAAGAGTTTCATATATATGGATTTTAGTTAATTGCTAGATATAATACCCACACCTTTAGAGGCTAAGTACTTGATACAATTGGCTGATGGTAAGAAATCGAGGCGGCACATATTCTTCGGGAATGTCGCTTGGAACTTTCGGGTTTGTCTTTCCCTATTTTCCTTATGACGATATCCTTGGGAAGTTTTGATGTCATCGTGGGCATGGATTGGTTATCGTTGTATCGTGCGGAGATCGTGTGTTTTGATAAGGTTATTCGGATTCCTCTCCCTGATGGAGAGATTCTTTCGGTGCATGGTGAGAAAAGCGGTGCTCCTTTGGGTATCATTTCTTGAATGAAAGCTCATAAGTATCTTCGGAAGGATTATTCGGCCATTCTGGCTCTTGTTTCTGTTTCGTCTGATGATGAGAAGAAGATCGAGGATGTTCCTGTGGTTCGTGATTTTCCTGATGTATTTCCTGATGACTTGCCTGGTCTTCCTCCTCAACACGGCCAACTCATTATGCCTCGTAGTGTACTCCTCGATCTCAGAACCTATCATCCTATGATTCCAAAACTCGTGCTCCAACTTCTTCACCTCATCCCGTGGGCAATGCTCTGCTCGCAACCTCAGAACGAACTCAATCCATGGCATGGCATAGGTTTCCCCCAAGCCGAGAGTCTGTGTAGTGGAGTTACACCAAATCATAGCAGGACCTACAAAATTTTTCGCATCAAACTTCACACGATCAACCGATGGACAGTCACACATAGCAAAATCCAACTCAATCTTCTCGAGCCACCTGAGCAGTCCCACTGCTCCCTCAGTACCACTGAATCTGTGAGGCTTGTAGTCCATAAACATCTTAAAGGTACACATAGACTGTATAGGTTGAGGCTGGTTAGCAGAATTACCACTAAGAGTCTGCTAACCAGCTATGTGTACTTTTATAAATTAACATAGACAATGATTTACTATATACAATTTGAGTTGGGTCCTTAAGCTGTTTATGGACTGCAACCCTAACTCGTCCCCAAGTGCTCCCTCTCAACCCCCAACCTCTGAAAATGAGTTTTTGCCCTAAACAATTGATTCCTAGCCAAAAAGACTCACAAACCCATTATCTATCTAAGATCTAAGGTGTGTAGCTCATCCAAGACCTTTTCCTTTCATTTCAATGCTATTTTCATGAACCCTTGATGTCCAGATCTGAGTTTGTAAAGTTTTCATCAATAAAACCTATCTAAAACCTTTTCTAACCTAGATCTAATCATTCTAATGTATTTCTT
This sequence comes from Ambrosia x helenae, assembly GCA_030844895.1. Taxonomy (NCBI): domain Eukaryota; kingdom Viridiplantae; phylum Streptophyta; class Magnoliopsida; order Asterales; family Asteraceae; genus Ambrosia; species Ambrosia x helenae. The sequence goes on from CM061227.1 coordinate 59,468,005, forward strand.
CTAAAACCAAGGTTTTCAAAGATGATAATGGTCTAATAATTGGGTCTTTTGCATGATATGATGTTAGGATTGTGTTATGGTGTCATTATGATGGTTTTGATGCATTAGAAATATGTTTAGGATGTGTTTGGTTTGAAAATGGTGTTTTATGAGTTTTGACCTATTTGGAGATTTATGTGAGATTTAGGGTTTAAGAAGATGGATTGTTGATAGTTGTATGTTAGGATTCATGTTAGATTAATCATGTTTGAGCTTAATGATGATTTACACATGTTTAGATGATAAAATTTGATTATTTACCTATTAAGGTAACAAATCCATGCATGATGTGACATATTTATAATATTATCCTTTTTGCAAAATTGCTATTTGTGCATGAATCTTGATCCGATAAGGTGCTAAGTAATGTATCATAATGAAAATAGGCTAGGTATTAGTTTGGTATTCATTGTTCTCATATACGATAAGGCTTTTGAAGATGTGTGATACGAGTTCAACTAGGTAGTTGGACTACCCCTCATACATCGAATACTCTATTAACCAAGCATGTCCCTACCGGTGATCGACTTAGGTTTGTTTTACTTTTACTTATCATCTAAAGTCTAAATATCTTAACACTTTCTTCGCATAAAACTTTTGTCTTTTGGGCATTCAATACGTTGTTGAACTATTCCACGATGACATTAATTTGTTCATAGTTTGATAGTATGCTTCTGCTGTTCTGCATTTATCCTAAATACTAAGACTTATATTTTCGTCAAGCAATAAGTTCTATTAAAAATTCTTAATTAGATCTTTCGAAATTATATTTTTTATGTTTGGTTTTTGCTTTAAATTTGATGGGTTACTTATTTTGTTTCTGGATGCTAAATGTTTCATCTTATTTTGTTTTGAATGTTACAAATTATTTCTTATTGATAGTGACACGACATCCTATTGGATTGTGGGTGTTACAATTAGTATTTATTTATTTAATTAGTATATAGACTACAATATACTGTGCTTTGTATACTAAAAAAAAAAGGTACTGAAATTGGAATTAAATAATCTTAACTTTGTTGGGTTATAAAGCGATAATCTTAACTTTAAAATTAGAATCTAACAGACCTAATTTGTCTTGGTTTTTATTTCACTAGACCAAAACTAAGTAGGGTTAACCCAGGTAGTTTTCTACTTACGTTGCATGCCACGTTGGCAGATGACGTGTAAAAAATGTCCTGGTTGGCAAAAAAAACCATGCAGAATATTAACTGGGTTAACCCCAGTAAGCTTTGATCCAGTGAAATAAAAAGCAAGACAAGTTAGATCTGTTACATTTTAATTTTCAAGTTGAAATTATCGCCTTTAACTCGATAAAGTTTGAATTATTTAAATTCCAATTCCCCAAAAAAGAAAGTAATGTTGTGAAAAAATAAATCTTAAAACACAATTAAACGATGTAATTTTTTTTGTTATAGAATTCATGTAGCTTTCAAACAATCTCTTCTATATACGTTTCAATTTGTTGTGAAAATGAAAAGAATTGATGTAGAATTCAAACAATCACTTCTATATACGTTTCAATTTGTTATGAAAATGAAGTAACTAGAAGAACAAAATTATTTTAAATCACATTATTCAGCGCGATATGTATTCGTTTTGTAACTCATCTATCGAGACGGTCAAGCATCATCACAGGATGTGCATTAACCTTAGAAGTTTGGTCTTCGGTTGGGTGCTGTCACCAGTTATTCTCTTTTCATTTAGAGATATATTGGAAGTGCATAATCATATCAACAACTCAAATGGGGGTCAGATGCTGATGCATAGTATTTTCCTGGTAGTGGTTTGATGCATTTGGAATGCAAGGGATGACAAGATTTTTAACCAAAAGGTTATCACGAGTATTGAAGTTATGATGAATGTTAAATCACTCTTTTTTTTTTTTTTTAATTTTCTAGTCACTGGCGCAGCTTAGTTGGGGCCGGCGGAGGCGGCCGACCCCCCCGAATTTTCGCGTAGAAGTGCCGATTATATAGTATTCGTATAAAAATTTTTGGAAATATAGGGTTTCGACCCCCCGAAACTGGTTTTCAACCCCCCGAAACTCGTGACTTCCGACCCCCCGGTGACTTCCGACCCCCCGAACCTTCGGGTCAAGCTTCGCCACTGTTTCTAGTAGAGGAAAATGTAATCCATCTCGGTGGAAAAAGTGGTGTTCTTACTCATTGTATTTTTTGTAATTTGGTTTTTTGTGCGGGATTTCTCTTTATAGTGCCCTGCCGGCTTTTTCATGGTTAATGAAATTAATTTAAAAAAGTATTCTATTTAAGTTTGTCTTTTTGTTGGATTATCGTTTTCGTTTAGTTTTCTATCAAAATATACTTTGTATTAATTAGAGAATATCTTTTTGATCGTTAATTTTTACTTATTAAATAGTTATATTTAATTGAATACAAAATGAAGTTGATGAACAGATGACCTAAAAAGGATGTAACGTGATGTGCATTAACGACACTAGGTCCAGGTGTTAATGAATAATTTAAGCCATATTTAATTATTTATATTTTAGTTTTATGACTTTTATTTTCTTTGTTAGTTTTAAAATTCCAGCTTTTTTTTACGGATAAGGAGACCCGCCCCCAAGAAAACTCAACAAACTTTGGCAAGTGCTCTTTATGGTAAACACACACAGGATATGAAGGAGCGGTTCGATATGACCCCGCGTCAAAAGACAGTTTTGGCTTGTCTCAAAGGGGCTCATGCCCAGGTTTTTTGATCGTTGCACCCATTGAAGGTCTTGGGCAACGGATGTCAGCAGTTGAATACAAAGCCATCCTTAAATACCGTCTCATGATTCCCCCTTTTCCGCCAGACGGCTCATGCCCCATCTGTAAAAATGCATGTTTGGATAGATTTGGCGACCATGCCCTTCACTGTAAGGAATTGCCGGGGTTTAAGTATCGTCATGACTGGGTTAGAGATGTTTTATGGGATGTGCTTAGGCGTGCTAGGATCTCAGCCAAGAAAGAAGCCCCTGTTAACTTCCTGACTGACCCACGAGAGGGAAGATCTACCCTGCGTCCTGCGGACGTCCTTGTGTTTGGCTCGGCGGGGAGGGGGGGTAAGCACACGTGTGTTGATCTTACTGGGGTGTCCCCACTGGTGGGGCTGAGAGATAGTGGATTCGTTCCAGGACAGGCGGTTTTGAAGGCGGAAGCTAGGAAGGTTGCTAAGCACGAGGCAGCGTGTTTAGAGAATCAGCATGTGTTCATTCCGTTTGCCTTCGACACTTTTGGATCACTTGCCCCTGAGGCAGTTTGCTTTTTGGAGCGGGTACAGAAGGTGGTCCACAGTGACTCGCAAAGCCCGAGGAACCAAGGGTTTGTATTTAGTAGAATAGGTTTTGCGATTCAAAAAGGGATAGCGGCGCAGCTTGTTGCTCGCTTACCCATTATCCAGATGTAACTTGGTTATTACGTAATGTACAAATAGATTTCCATAAATATATAAATATATATATATATATATGAAGTTATATTAGCTCATTGAGAACCATCACCAAGTAATTCTTGTTTTTTTTAATAAAAAATAAAATTTAATATCAATATATGATCATATTGGTTTATAATAAGTATTAAATTGTCCCTTTTAGTTTTTTTTGTTTTAAAGGCGAATTTCTTGCTACTTGTGAGACTTGAATTTAAGACCTCACACTTTTAGTGTATTAAAAGGTTTTGCCTTGCCATTGGACCACCAACCCTAATGGTATTTTTTTTAGTTTGTTAATAAACTTCTAAAACTTTGATGGTTTAAATATCCACTACCTTTGAAAAATTAAATAAAATAAAAATTATTTTATAATTTTTTCCTAAGCTTTTACATGCAATACATGTAGAAATATTTTAATAAAAAAAATATAATTTCTAGAAAATCAACTAAAAAGCTTTATATTTAATAGAGTAGGCTTTGCTATTCAAAAAGGGGTTGCGGCGTAGCTTGTTGCCCGTCTACCCACGCCTCACTTGTAATTCTTGTTGCTTTTAGTATGAAATGAAATTTTAAAATGTTAAAAAAAAACTAAAAAGTAAAAAAAAAAAAAAAATAGCCTAAAAGAACATAAAAAATTTGTACCAAAAGTTAATTTACATGCAATACATGGAGTTCGTTATTAAACATTTATATATATAATTTAACGTTCAATACAATTATTAAATGAAAGCTTCATATTGGCTATAATTTGTTCTTTTTCTTCTTACAAAACATTTTCCTCTCATTTGAACTCTTCACTATATATATATATATATATATATATATATATATGTATATGTGTGTGTAGATTGACGATAAGCATGTTTATATGAGTAAATTACTATTTGAGTCCCTGTGTTTTGTTGTTTTTAACTAGTTGAATTCAAAACGAAAATGTTTAACTATCTCAGCACCTGAGTTTTCAATTAGTAACCATCTGAGTCCAATTTACTAACTTGGTTAGATTTTCTCGGTTAGTTTTCATGAAATGACTAAAATACCCTTATTTTATATTTTATTATTATTATTATTATTATTATTATTATTATTATTATTATTATATGTATGTATGTATGTATGTATGCACACACAGAAGAAACGACCCTCAACCCATCGTCTCTCCCTCACCCCAACTGACCACCACCGTACCACCCACCTCACCGGAACCTCCACTGCAAGAAACGACCCTCACCCATCGGAACCTCCTCCACAAAAACACCAAGATTTGAACTACATCAGAACAACACCCAGATCAGATCTGCAATTCGAACATCATTAATGGGGGGAAACGATAGTTGGTGGTGGGTGGTTATGGTTGTGGTAGCGGGTGGGTGGAAGAGCCCCGATAGGACGGCGGCGGAGCTGCTGCCAAACAACGAGACACCCACTTCACCCAACTAAATACGCGAGATAGACCAAAAATAGAGAAGTTGAAGTAAAGGAGAGTGAGAGATCGAAGAACAAAGATGATGGGTCACCGGCCTTGACACATGGTCGGCTAGTCTCCATCTCACTCCGGTTAGCCAGGGCAAGGAAGGTGGCGGTGATTGGACTTCCGACAAGAATGGTTCTTCCGACTATAGCAGGTCCCGACTAGGGTTCTGATTTGGGATTTCATAGGCGGTGGTTCTGTATATATAACCGATGACCGAGGTAAAAACCCGAAGACTGTTTCTCATAATACCAATTAGGATGTTGATGATGATGGTTTGTCTAATTGGATGATGATGGTAGTTTATTTGGTTAACAGATAGTGTGCTCTAAGATGATGATGATGAATGATGAATATTATAAATGATAGGAGGATGGGTGAAGATCTGCAATTCGAACATCATTAGCAGGTGGGTGAAGAAGATGATGAGATTGAGATATATGCTTATATAATAATAATAATAATAGAATGATAAATTCATTTTTTAAGTATGTTATGCATTGAAAACTTGTACTTTGGATATAAATGACTAAATTGCCCTTCTAACTAACAGACTTGATGGATGACGTTAGTTAAATGGACTCAGATGGTTACAAATTGAAAATCAGGTGCTCAGATAGTTAAACATTTTCGTTTTGGATTCAACTATTTAAAACCACCAAAACACAGGGACTCAAATAGTAATTTACTCTTTTAATTTTTTTTATTCGGGTAAAGATTAGTACCATATAAATAGGAGTAATAAAAAAATTAAAAACACATGTTTGTTGATAGTGGTTCTCTCAGTTCTTAAGTAACCATTTAGTTTTCACGTGATCATTTTCCCATGTTAACTTGCATAGAATAGTAACATATTTAGTTCTTTTCACCACATGATATAGAAAATCAATCAAGTGACTTAAAATCAATCGATACGCCTTTTTACTTGAAAAAACAATTGAAATAAACCCTTTCTCCACTGGCGAATCTTGACCCGAAACATCGGGGGTCGGAAGTCACTAGTTTCGGGGGTCGAAACCTTATATATCTAAAAATTTCTATATGAATACTATATAATCAGAACACTTGAGCAAAAATTCGGGGGGGGGGGGGGGGGCCCCTCCCCGCCCCTTTAAAGAATCGCCCATGCCCTTCTCGCTTTCATGTTGTTCTTCCTCTTTCATCCCCACCCCCTCTTAACTGCTTTGAACTAGTCACCCTAATGGTCCCAAAAACCCCGGTGTAAAGTGTGCACCCCGGTACCATGGTGGCTACACCTCTCTCACACTCTTTCCTTCATTTATATATTATGGATGTGGCGGTACTCAACTCCCTCCCTATAGTCGTTAATTGACAAGTGTAACCACTTTGGCCATCGCAATGACCAAAATAGATATTGAAACTCGCAACTATCTTTATCCGCTCATGATAAATCTATGACCAAACTTAGAGCCCATCTAATTGTCCTGCAACATAGATTGAGTACATCATAGATTGAGAACAGAACTATAACTATAACTGGTCGGTTATGACGGATTTGGTTAATCGCTTTTGAAGTTTATAGTGGGTTGGCTATGAGCTAGTTAACCATGATATAGATTGAGAACATCACCTAATTTTGGATGTAAATTTAAAGTCATTGTGTAAAGATGTGATTTTCGTTTTGGTTTCGATAAATCTGGTTGTTTATCACATAATGTGTGTGTGTGTGTGGGGGGGGGGGGTGTTCAAAGAGAGAGAGAGAGAGAGAGAGAGTATTAGTGAAGAACACGTACTTACAAATAAAAAAAATGGAAAATGACCAAAATAGCCCGTTGACCGTGCGATTTGCACAAATAGCCCTCTCCACCCTCTTTGGAGAGACGGGACACGGCTCCCAACGAGCCTGAACCGTCTCCCGAGAGGCTTCCCATTTCAGCCAACAGAGGACCGCCACGTGTCGTTGTTGATCCCGAGACAGACCTTTCTCTCTCCTGAACCCCCTTTCTCTCTCCTAAACCCTCTTTCTCTCTCCTGAACCCTCTTTCTCTCTCTCCTGAACACACATCAGCCTCTTTCCTTAAAACTATACCGGGAATCGAAGGGCAAGTTCAAGGGGTTGTGTTATCCGATATACAAAACAGGAACATAAGAATGGTTTGGGGTTATAGCAGGCGCACGACAGTCACCCTAAACCGGTGACTGTCCGATTATTATAATAAACGAAGAGAGGGCTTAACCGGGGAGAAGTAACTTACCGGAAAAGATAAGGTGGCGGCGGCCTGAGATGGTCACCGGTGACAGTCACCATACTCGGTGACTGTCTCGCTTTAACCAGAACGGAAAGCCGGAAACAGAAGGGCGGCGGCGCCGGTTCCGGTCACCGGTCCGGTGACCCTGCTGGTGTACTGATTCTTGTTTCTTCGTCTTCTCCGGTGAGTTCTCCGTTTTCTCCGACGAAGTTTACTGTTTTTTTCTTGTTCTTCGTCTTCACGGAGACGTCACCGGAGGCGTCTCTGAGACGTCACCGGAGACGTCTCAGGTCTGTCTCACATCTCAGGAGAGAGAGAAAGAGGGTTCAGGAGAGAGAAAGGTCTGTCTCGGGATCAACAACGACACGTGACGGTCCTCTGTTGGCTGAAATGGGAAGCCTCTCGGGAGACGGTTCAGGCTCGTTGGAAGCCGTGTCCCGTCTCTCCAAAGAGGGTGGAGAGGGCTATTTGTGCAAATCGCACGGTCAACGGGCTATTTTGGCCATTTTCCCTAAAAAAAATTGAGTAGGGGCTAACAAATAATAAAGATAGCAAGGCAAAGGGTCTGGTAATAAATTTATTCTAAATTGCTTTTTAAAGGGGTGTTAACTTGTTAAAAGACTATTAGCAGAGTGGATTTAAGGTTAAAAACTGACCGAGTTAGAGCAAAAAGATACCGGATGTAAAGAAATTAAAACATAAAGGATATCATTTGTAAATCATAATCATAATCATCCTTCAAAGTTTTAACTTCCCAACCTTTTTCCGTATGTTCATGCCATCATTGGGCTGAGCCACAACTAATATTTCCCATATCCGACTAAGGGGCTGTTTGGTAGTCTCTTAATGAGGCTCTTAACCATTCAGTGCTGAATGATTCAGCATTTAGCGTGTTTGTTTCAGCCTCTGAATGGAATGGTTAAGGCTGAATCATTAAGACTTGGGATGTTGCTGAACCATTAAGCACTGAATCATTAAGCACTGAACTAGGCTGAACCTTAATGAAACTCTCATACCAATATGGGAAAAGAAAACTAACCATTAAGAGGTACAACTTAATGATTCAGCACTTAACCATACAGACCTCTTAACCATTCAGACCTCTTAATGATTCAGCACGTAATCAACCAAACAGCCCCTAACTATTAGCACTCATAAACATGAAATAACAATTTACTAACATTTGTACGTTTTGTATGTATGGATGAGAAAAAACAACACAACTATATGATAGTATAAATACCAAATTTGTTTATGCATGCAAAATATGTTATGCACACGTCACATCCTTAATATTATACTGAATATTGTTTACATAATGTTACTTAAAAAAAATCATGTTTTTATTATAAGTATGCACGAGGTGTTTACTTAATAAATAAAAATAACAAAATAAAATCAAAATGATTGTTCGTTTCAACCTAGTTATTGGTCAAGGTTGCAAAAGGCGCTAGGCGCTAGGCGGTGAGGTCCAGCCTAGGGACTAGCGAAAATTAGGCGTTTTGGTATTTTATATGTATTTTATATATATATACACAAATTTAGGTTTTTTTTTTAAAATATATTAAGATATATACACATAATACTTAGAAATACTTAGATATTATACACATAATACTAAGAAATACTTGGAAATTTAAAAAAAAATAAAAATTCCACCGCCTAGGCCCGCCTAATGGCCGCGTAATGGCCAAAACGCCCAGATCATCGCCCAGGCCCTAATTCCGATTTTCTCTTAAGCCTAGCGCCTAGGCGCCGGCTAGGCCTCCTTCTGCAACATTGTTATTTGTAATCGTTTTAAACAAGACATAGCATAGGTCATTGATAGAGAAAGGAAAAAAAGGAGAACTATAAAGAGTGTTTATCTCATGGCTTTTAATCCATGTGATATCTTATTGTCTTTTATAAAATGAAAAAGTGGTCATCTTTGAAAAAAAAAAAAAGTTATATAAAGTGAATATGCCTTTACTATTTTGTATACTTTACTTTTGTGATAAATTTTACTTTATATTCGTATTAGAAAGCATTTTAAAAGTATATGTCTATTATAAGTTATCTCTGATGTGAAATAAAATGTGAATTAAAAAACCACAAAATGGAAAGAAAAAAAAAAGTCATTAATGCAAAAGAATACCAATGTTTTTTAAAAATACAAATTTAATTTAATTTAGGTTCAATTTACTTTGTTGGTTTGATTAGTCTAATGCTCTCAGAAAGAAAGGACAAAAGTGCAAGGGTGAAATAACTAATTTCCTAAGACTATTTTTAATATGTTACAAAAATAAAAATAAATAAATACATATTTCTATGTAGTCTGGCAACTTTATAGTGTTGATACTTGATAGTGTGTCCAACTGAAGGACGGTCCCAACTTTTATAGTTGAGCATAGGGATGACAAACTAATACGTACACGATAGGCAAATCCAAAAGTAAAGCAGTAGTAATGGTGGGTAATCGGGTATTGCGGTTTGAGTTTCGTTTTAAAATTTTACATGAATATAAATTTAGATGACACCCGACCCGATTTGCTAAAGCATACATACATGTTTAGACTTTAAATATTATGTTTTTATTTTACTTCTCTTTATCTTTGGGTAATAGAATAATCTAACAATGACTAACTTTTAGTTGATAAAACTATATGAAAAATAGAATAATAAAAAATGTACTTTGGTATTCTAATGGGTAATTTTTAACAAATTAACAGATACACCTTGATATCGATGAGTAATTTGCCATTGTATACCCGATAGCCATTGAGTCAGGAGTGGGACAAGTTTCATAATCATATATAAGACTGGAATTATTAATACTCGTCCTCGTCCTGATGTCTAGGCCTGTAAATGAACCGAGCGTTCATGAACTGTTCGTGAACTGTTCGGCGGGAAGTTCGTTTATGTTCGTTTATTTAGATAAATGAACGAACACGAACACAATTTTTTGTTCGTTTAACTAAACGAACGAACATGAACACACGTTTTGTCCGTTCATTTATGTTCATGAACGTTCGTTTATTTCTGTTCATTTATGTTCGTTTAATTAAACTTTACTTTATTTTTATTATTTATTTCCCTTTGGTTAAGTAACATTAATTCATATTATATTTTATACAATATATTGATATGTTCTAAAATTTAAACTTAACCCTAACATTCTAAACATATCAGTCGCTCTCCATACTTCACAGCCCTACCTCCCTTTTTCTCTACACTCCACAACCCTACTAATTTAGATTTTGTTTTGGTTGCATTGTGATGTATTAGACTTGGTTGAATTGTGATGAATCATTATTAAACTTGTTTTTGTTTGTGTTCATTAATGTCCGTTTATGTTCATTTATGTTCGTTTATGTTCATGAACAGTTCGTTTAGGTTTTAATTGAACGAACATAAACGAACACGAACACGACAAATTTCTTAATGAACGAATACGAACACAAAAATGTGTTCGATTATGTGTTCATTTTCGGTTAAAATTAAATAAACAAACACGAACACGCCTGTGTTCGTGTTCGTTTGGTTCGTTTACAGGCCTACTTTTTTTTGAACGGCCAACAAATTGGAATCACTCACGGAACACTGGAGTATCATCGTGCCATCAATGTTACCACGCGATCATATTCCACCACCAAGTCACCAATTCAGGAGGAAACTCATAAGTATGAGAAAACCCCCTTTGTGAGATTCGAACCCAGGACCTTATGGCCCCTAAGTCTTATCTCACCACCAAGATACAACTAGGCTATAATGCCTTGGGCCGTTTCCAGGCCTACTGATGTCATCTCTAGTTGAGCAATCCGCATTAATTTTATGGTCAATTGGTTGTTAAACAACGTTAAGCATGACAAACATGTGATAGGATAGAGTTAGAACCCCATAGATTTGCAAAGACCATTGGCATCAAAGTAATCGAGTCATGCTTTTAATTATGAATATTTTTTAAACGACAACGAGGATATATTGATATAAAACATGGGTGAGTATAAAAAATGACAACACATATGCTGCATATGAAAATTAAACGCACACTTATAAGCAGTTTATAACCTTATTATTTTTAGTTAATATTTGCTATTTTGGATTTTTATAAAATATAAAGAATTTAAATACCTAAAAGAATATTATTATCAGCATTTATGATCTTAGGTGCGACACACTTTATTCGTATATCTCATCAAATAATTTACAACAAACATTTATGGAAATCGGATTGAATTGCAATTGAAAAGCAGTGTAAAGGGGAAGAAAAGGGTTTGGTAAACCAACTCACCCTTCACAAGAAGATAAAATCCCACATTTTGTGCATTTTTAGGCCATTGGGACCACACTCCATAAGTACAACTCCCTGTTAATAATGTACAATTTTCAATGCATTATTATTTTATTATTATTATTATTTTTAGTAGTTGGTGATTTTAGCCTCACCTACATCGTTTAATTCTTAGGCTACACGTGTGGTGCTGTGGAAAAGGTATGTAAAACTCTTCTACGTCGTTTAACATTTGTGGCGTTGGTTGAGGACCTTATGTTTTTTATAGGAGGGTTCAATTCCTTCTACCTACATTTAGAGGACATTAGTAGAGGGGAAATAAGGGATGACCCGGCAATTGGCTTGGGTTCGAGTCCTAATTCCGACCAATTTTACCGATTATTTTACTGTCGTGCCTTCGGGCGGGTGAATGGTCGGGTTTTCCCGGGAATTGGTGGCAATTGGTGGCCCGGGTACTCTCGAGTACCTGATTCGTCAAAAGGGTGCCCGAGAGTGCTCGGAAATTGATTCGTTGGCCGTTCAAAAAAAAACCCCTTCTACGTCAGCACACCGTCATGTATTCCGTGTGGAACATGGCGTGAAGCATATTAGAAGGAGTAGGGCTGCAAACGAACCGAATGAACATGAACAAGACCTTGTTTGTGTTCGTTTGTTAAGAAAAATATATGTTCACAAGCAGTTCATGAACACTTACCAAATGATATTTTCTGTTTGTGTTCGTTTGTTAAGAAAACACTCATGTTCGTGTTCGTTTGTTAATTTTGTTCAATAGCGAACACGAACACAAACGGACATTGATGAACACAAACGAAGATGTAAATTGTAGATAATCGATCGGATTAGGTTTGCTAATTCAGTGTAATTTCGTTTGCATAGGCGTTATGCGAATGTGAATGATTCATGTGAGATTTTACATAAACATTTGATGGATTGTTATTGATTTTTTATGCTTGATAGAGAATACGTTGCGTACATAGATTATTGATTGGATTTTTTATGTGAATGTTGCCCGCCTATCTATCATTCTTATGTAATTTACCTTTTTTTTTTTTTTATCAATGGAAGGTATTTACACACACAGAACATATGTTAGTACTATACTGGGCTGGCACCGATTAAATTCTTGTCGAGTTCCTGAGGCAACATATGAGTATGGGGGTGTTTGGGATTGATTATTCAAAACAGATTATGCGTTTTGGAAAAGCAGGGGTGGAGCTGCTTATAGATTATTGCGTTTTGATAGCCTAAAAAACTGATTATCTGCGTTTTCAAAATGCAATCCAAACACTAAAGACTGATTATCTACGTTTTCAAAACGCAATAACCTAAAAATCAGATTCAAAACGCAATCCCAAACACCTCTTATATACGCCCCTAGTTTAATTGAAGAATGAGTTGTCTTTTGGACCTAACCAACGGCAAAAATTTACAATACAAAAATCCAAACTTTTTACATAAATTCAAGAATTTCTAAGAAGTTGAACTAACATGCTTTCAATGAAGTATTTTACTGAACATCACTAAGTACTTCACTATACATCCAGTTGTTCATTGTCATGTATTTTTTTTTCAATTAAACTTTTTTTTTTGAAGGAATACAATTTTTATTAACACACTGTGAAAAATTACATCAAGATAGCGGGTAGGCGGGCAACAAGCAGCGCCGCCACCCCTTTCTGAATGGCAAACCCTAACATACTAAGAACGAACCCGTGCCCTCGCAGCGCCGAGACATTGCTATGAATAACCCGTTGGATTCTGGTTAGGAAACTGATGGCTTCCGGTGCCAAGGAGCCAAAGGTATCAAATGCCAAGGGTACGAAAACTTATTTAAGAATTTGGTTACTTACCCTTTTAGTAAGCATAAATACCTTCCATTTTTATCTCTCGTATAAATACTTAGATTCTAGTTTGTATACATTTTAATCTATACATCTAATATTTAAAAGCAATGTGGGACACTTGGCATTCCCATATTGCAAGTTCAATTATCTCTCCTCCTCTCATTAAACCACATGGCAATGTGTGAGGTTTTATAATGATTTCGTTTTTTGTTTAATCAAAATTCCAAAAAATATATAAGCTTCTAAAAAAACACGCACATAACATACCTCACATATTCATCGATGGCTCTTCCAAAACGAAACCCTAATCAGGGCGATTGAAGCTAATCGTACATCTTCAATCCAAGGTAATCTTAAGTTGATTCTTATTTCAATTAATCTACGTTCATCTATCTTTATTCTGTCTTTTCATTCATTGATTTTCCATATATATCTGATTTTAAAGTTTCGATTAAGGTTAATTTCTGTTTTTCTCTGTCTTCTGTTTTACTGATTGTTGTTGAGTTTTTGTTTATTATTGTTCAGTGTTATTAATTGTTTTGATGTTGTATTAATGTTTTAGGGTTTATGTTTTAGGTTTCGATTTAGGGATTTTTAGTGTTCAATTCATGTTTTAAAGGTTTCACTTACTGTTCTTTATTTTTCTTTTATTATTGTTCCTACTGAATAGGTGTTTATGTTTCATGTTTCGATTTAAGGCTTTATGTTTTAGGTTTTGATTTAGGGTTCAATTGATGTTTTAAGATAGATACGAATGGATATATGTTTTAGGTTTCGATTTAGGGGTTTATGTATTAGCTTTCGATTTAGGGTTCAATTGATGTTTTAAGATACCTACGCATGGATTGATTTGGGGTTGTATTGTACTAATAACAGTTAAGATATAAAGAGTATAGCTATTAAACAGTTTCACAATGTTGAATATGTTTGGAAAATCTGGTATTTAGTGGTTTATGTTTTAGGTTTCGATTTAGGGTTCAATTGATGTTTTAAGATATATAGGAATGGATTTATGTTTTAGCTTTCGATTTAGTGGTTTACGTTTTAGGTTTCAATTTAGGGTTCAATTGATGTTTTAAGAAAAATACGAATTTATTGTTATGATTTAGGTTTCGATTGGGGGTTTATGTTTTAGTTATCGATTTATATGTATAGATTTTCTGATACAAAGATTTGATTGAGTTTGTAAGTATTTTTGTCATTTAAACATTAATATATGTATTATTTATTATTTTTTGTGGATTGGTACAGGTGCATACACATCCGTGTTACAATGGTTTACGGATTTTGGGTTAAGTCAGAAAATAACAGCCGTGTTTGTTTGGTAAGATATGAATCATGGTTTTAATGTATATACTACACTCATTTTATAATATCCTTATAATTTTTTTATGTTTGTACTCAGGGGTTACCAAGTGACTATGATGGTTGGATCGACAAGTATGGTTATCCTTCTGGGAATACCAAGATCCGAACCTTGGATGATAAAGTCTATGACATTAAAGTTTTAAACATTGCAGGCAAATGGTTCTTCTACAATGGTTGGAGAACTATGATTACTGAATTAAAGTACCCATCTGGGTGTAACTTTATATTTCAGTATGATGAAAATCTCAAGTCTTTCAGTATGATTACTTTCCATCAGGATGCTGTGTGTGCACCTGGTAGCTTCTTCTACTGCAGATTGGGCGATCCACTTACAACTGATAAACGTTTGGTATGTTTTTTATAACAACTCCACTAAATCTTACATTATAGAATATTTTTTTATACACAAACTAATTGTAATGTGTTAACATTGTTTGTCTTTTTTCCAGCATATCACTTGTTTCGTTCTTCATGGATTATTCAACCGAACAGTTCCACTGGATCCAATTGACGTTACTTCTCATTCAATTGCACACTTTCAGATACAGCTAGCAGTTGATGAGGGTACTACTTATGTGACTCAAGGATGGCCAATGATTAAGGAAGCTTTTTCAATTACTGTTGATCATCTAGTTGTGTTCGAAATCATTAATGAGGTTTTCTCTGTTTTTATTTATTGGTTTTGAAATGTTTATATAACTTTTGTTATTGTTTACTTTTTATAAATTTTTATACTTTAATAACAATACTTTTTATTCATTTAACAGAGCACCTACAATATGTCGCTTTTTTTGAAAAACAAGCTTACTCTTCCTCCCGGTCATGTTTCGGAAGCTGAAGTTAATGAGGAGGATGATGATGACAGTGAAGAGGATGATGATGATTATTATAATGAGGAAGACGTCGTTGTCCTTTCTGATGATGACAGTGAAGAGGATCCAATGGATGATGATTGTGAGGTGGAAGATGATGAGTCCGAAGATGTCGAGGATGTAGGTGTGCCGGCGGTTTTCAAAGTTGATAAACACTTTGTAAGTAAAATTATTTCCGCAATTAGATATATAAGTTATTTGGACAGTAGTCGCTAATTTTTATTAATGTGTTTATACTTTAGTGTATCTGTATTAGTTGCGCGAACTGATACAAACTTAGATGGCACATAACTTATGTGCATAGCATTCCCTACGGCTGTTGACAATATTATAACTACACACTTACAAGTTACTGCATAAAACCCAATGATTTTGAATGTATATTAGTTGCTATGTTTAGACTTTATTTTAGACTTTAGTTTTTACACTATACTTTATCCATTCGTAGCTGCACATATTGATACGAACTTTGATGAAAAGTAACTTATGTTAACAGTAGTGGTTGTTGACAGTATTATAAGTGAACAACAGCCGATCTAATTTAGATACCATGTTAGACAATATTATAACCATGTTAGACAATATTATGCATAAATGGAATGATTTCATTGTCCATCATTCGCTAAGTTAAGACTTTAGTTTAGACTTTATAGTTTAGAGTTTAGTGCACTTTAATCGCTATGCTATGACTCTAACATAGCCCATGAGTCATAAATTACAATTACCAGCTTGTAAGTGATGACGTTCTATTCTTTATTTTTTTGTAGCGTATGAACAGGGATTGGGCAAAGGATAACCAGTTGAACACAACGAGGGCTTTGACCATTCGTGATGAGGAGGGCTTTACTTGGGGAGTGTCGGTTGGGATTGAAGATGAGTCAAGATATCCCCGTTACTACATAAGAGGTATGTCGGCTTTTGTAGCTGATAAGGAACTCCAGCCTGGTGATGAAATGCGTTTCCTGTTTTTCCATAATCAAGGTGTGTTCAACCTTTGTAATGTTGTTAAGGGTAATGGTAATTAGTTTGGTTATTGGTGGTTGTTTTTTGGTATACTGATAATATTTTTGGTGGGTAAGTTTTGAACATAATTGATGGTTGGTGATGGTAATTAGGTGCTTTAGTTGTTGACATTGTTTAGGTTTGATAAAAACTTTAGGTGGGTAACTTTTGGACATGTTTAATCGTTTGTAGTCACAAAGTTTTGCACGTTTACTACTGATGTAGTAATTCGTGAATTTTGGGTTGTTTTGTGTTTACAATTACTAATATTTTGGGTTATCTTTATTAGTAAAAAAGACTATATTTTGCATTTTATGTTACAAACTTACTTATATCTTTGAATGTTATTTGGTGGTTTAAGAAATAATATACATTTATTGCAATTAATGTAATTATGTCAATAATTAATGTTTTAATAAAAAAATTACCAACCAATTAATAGTCAATTTTTGGTAAATTGAAACACTTTAATACTATGAAATAAATAGTGAAGGTTTGGCTTTTTTTTTAAATAATGAAGGTTTGACTTTTTTTTTTTTAAATAATGAAGGTTTGAATTTGACTCAATTTTTGGTAAATTGAAACACTATAAGATTAAACGGTTTTCATTTTAAAAATTCAAAACATATTCGTTTTTTTTAGTTTTGGCAACTTTTGACTTTTTATTAAATGTAATTGTTGTAGATTGTTTTTCAAAAGTCAAAAATCCATTATTAGTAAAAATCAACCAAATTTAACAATTACATTTAAGGTAAATTTGGTATAGTTAAACAATTCGTTTTTGATCCAAACATCCAAATTTTAAAAACAAACACTTAACAATTATTTCAACCAAATATAACAAACATTCAAGGTAAATTTGGTAGATTTAAGTTTTAAAAAGAAACAATTAAACAGTTATTTGGTAAATTTGAAACATTTAAATTTTCTAAGAAAACATTCAATAAGTTTTTTAAACATTAATTTGTAGTTTTTGGTTCATAACTGCAACATTGTTTTAATTTTTTTTATACTATTAACAATGCTTGACTTCTTTAACAAATTCCATTTTTTGACAAGGTTTTACTTTTTTAAAACTTTACATAGTAACAAACAATAAAATAATTTTTTCAGCGTTAACAACTGTCAATAGATAGTAACAAACAATCAAATTAAGAGCGCTAAAAATAATTGTTTGACACCATTTTAAACCTTTAAATTTTATAAACAAACAATAAACTTATTTTTTGGTAGATTTAAACCATTAGATTTTATACATATAATAATTTAAAAATCGTATATATTAAAAAAAATCGTTTAGCGTAATTATAGAAACATGTTAATGAAATTTTATATATGTTTACGTTTATTTTAGGTAGATTGAAATCTTTACATTTGATACTTTTAGATTTTAAATTTGTCTATAATTTAAATAAAAAAACGAATTTTTAATTATAGCAACATTTAAATCTAAATTAATTTTGATTTCCATTTTTTTCCTTTTTTATATTATTAATTGTTTAACATAAATAAATCGTACAATTTAGATTATAAATACAGATTTTTGTTTCGTAAAGTTTAGTATAACTATTTCCTGGAAAACTCTATCAGGTATGTCTATCATATTTTACATATTAATTCAATTATTTTTTTTGCATGTAATGTTTTAATAGTTACATTCTATTAACTTCCAGGTTTATGGATCCAAACAACATTACTTTTTTGAATGACATAACTTGGTGGATGACTCAATATACAATCAAAGTTAAGGTACTTAGGATTTGGAAGCGACCAAATCGAAAGATTCTGGGAGAAACTCTCTGTCTAGATATGGTTCTGATGGATGAACAAGTTAGTTTTTTTACGTATTCATTTTTTCATTTATGTTGTTAACATATTATTGTTAATAAAAATTATGATTTACTTTATTTTGTTTCGTTTTATTTTTTAAACAGGGCTCCAAAATGCAAGCTATTGTGTGGAGTAGATATATGAAAAAACATGAAAAATTTTTACGTGAAAATGAAGCTTACTATATCTATAACTCCCAATTAGCTGAAAACAAATCTACTAAACATTTTGATAAAAACGACATTCTTTCGTTTACTTTTGAAACAAGCATTACGAAATGTAGCAGATTTAAAGGAACTCAGTATGGTTTTAATTTTTCTTTTTTTGAGTCAATTAAGAGTGACAACCTGTCTCAGGAACAAAGAATTGGTTTGTTTAATCACACTTAATATTTTTTGTATTACTCTTTAACTTTTCTGATAATGTATTTGTATAAATTAATAATTTTTTTAAAGATTTCATTGGCTACGTTGAAGAATGGACTCCACAAGAACCGACTGAAACAAAAGCCGGTTTGAAAAACAAGATGACACTTATTTTGAGGGATTTAGAGTATGTGTTTCATCTTTACAAATCAACTTTTATTCTTTAATAATGATTTCTGTTATCTTCGTTTATATTATACCATCAATAAATTGTTATACAATAGATACTTTCATTTTAACCAACATTATGTTTATATGCAGAGGGATCAAAATCAGTTGTTCTTTGTGGGATGAGTATAGTGAGTAGATGTTTGGGTACATTAAGCAAAATGAAGATGAAGTTCATGTTGTCCTGATTGTTCAATTTGGTAGTTTTAACAATTATAAAGGTTTGTGATATATTAAGTTTTTCTGAATACACTATATATTTTTACTTTTGTTTATTATTTTTACATGTTACGTATTTTTTTATCTTTAAAGGCAATGTGAGCGTTCAAAATGGCTTCTATATCACTCGACTCTTTATTAATGAAGACATTGAGGATATTCGAGCTTTTAAAAAAAGGTAATATACTTATGTTGTTATTTGTTTTATGTATTTATTGTCATTTAGTTTAAAAATATATAAATCTTTTATTTCTTTTTTATTTACAGTTATATTGAAAAGTTGATCTCTCTTGAATCATCTTCTGTTCAATGATGTAACACCCCAACCGATGGCGGAAACATCGAGGTGTCACGTAAGAATGATTGTTCAGTAGCACATGGTATTCAAGTTTTAATTGAAATTTATTTAAAGTAAAATATCCAAAATTTGAAAATACATATCAAAGTCTTGAATGAAATCTAGTACATCAAATAACCAAACAAAGTATAAACTTCAATTATCTCCTCATGCTAGCTTTAGACTTCATGCTTCATCATTTCCTGTTGAGTTTGGAAAAATGGGGGAGGGGGGTCAACTAGAAGTTGGTGAGAATACATAAGCCATGTCAAGCAATTAAGTTTTAAAAGAATAAAAGTTTAGCAATTCATATGTCTAATGTAAGTTTAAGTCTACATGAATAAACATGAAGTATAATATGCACATAATCAAACCTCCGACAAGTTTAGGTCCATCCCGCATCCACGGTTCACCTTAATATCACGTTGGAACGATAACAATCACCCGCACTCCCCATAAAAGATGGTCAACGAATCTAGGTGGGATTGTCAATCCAATAGATCTATCATTGTATACCGCCGGCTTGATCAGGTTTAATGATTATGTAAGTTGAAGTTTAAGTCTAATAGTCTTTGTCTAAGTCATGAGGCATTAAAGTTTACAACTAGACATGTATGTAGAATTGCTTAAGTATAAAGTTTCAAGTATAAAGAATTGCATAAACAAGGTTACGTAAACTCACCTTAGCAAAGTATTAAGTCTCGTGAAATAGAATAAGTGTAGCCCAACGTTGCCAAGTATTACCCTATATTTAAGGTAATAAATAAGTCTAAGTCTTTTTAGTCTACAAGTATTTTCTAGGGTTCCTAATTTGGGGATAAGTATTAAATAAATAATAGAATTTCGAAAAATAAATAAACAAAAGTCTTTTTGTAGTTTTTTATTAAGGATGGTCACATTATAAGGTTTTAATTATGAAAATAATTTTTATAAAATTATTTTCTTAAAAATTGAATATTTAGTCTATTTATTTCTATTTTGTCAAAATATAACTTTAATATCTAAAAATATAAAAATTAAAGAATTTTTAAATTTAAATTTGTATTTCTGTTCTAAATTGATAGAAATAATTTATATAAAATTTTGGTGTAAAAATATTGAAAAATGAATTTATTATGATTTATTTATGATTAAAATAACAAAAATAGATTAAAAATATTAAATAAATGATTTTTCTGAAATAAATTTTATTTCAGAAATGTTTATTGATTTATAAACTTAGAATAGTTTTTGTGGAATTTTATAAAGTCGTTTTGATATTTTTATTGAATTTTAAAATTATAATTGAATCAACTTGTAATATTTATTATATATATTAAATAAATGATTTTTGAAAAACTAAAAATTGTATGATAAACTTTATTATCAGAATATCATAAGATAATTTTTCCAGAGTTTATAAAATAGATTTAGTATCTTAAAACCATTTTTAAAAATAATAGTGAATATATAAGTATAAAAGGGTAACAAAAATATGGTTTGCATGTGCCAGGGATCGAACCCGGGCCTCTGGCCAGTTCATGGCTTAATCACAAGCCTAGCCACCAACTGGGCTAGACCCTGAGAACAATTTATTCTGACTCCAATTAACTATAAGGGTTTAATACAGAAGGGAATACTTGTTTTAAATAAAGAAGAAAAAAAATGTTGTGGCTGGGTCTCGAACTCGCGAACCCTGGCTGACAAACAGATGACACAACCACTTGATCTAGATCAGTGGTTGTGTCTGTTTTGTTTCAGAATGTTTATTAAATGAACAGAACCAGTAACATTATCCCAATTCAAATCGTATGAACCCTAGCTTTCTTAATAATTCGAATCAACAAACAATAACCCCTGAATTCATAGGGTTATTGTTTGGATTATAGCAATGATTGAAAACATGTAATAGATTGTGACTTACAACCAAGAATTGATGACGAATTGTCCGGTCAACTGAATAGTCAAACGCGAACAAGAATGCAGATTATAACGAAGTTTTTAGAAGGAATTGAGAGTAGGGGTTTGTTATTCGGCGAGTTTAGGTTGAGGATGAGGGCTCAATTTATACTAACACCAATGAATTGGATTATTTAGGAAGTTTGACCCACATTGAATTGTATGCGCGTAATAATATCCATAATTGGTATGTTTTGATTGCAATTGACGTGTCTTGCACACATTATGAACTGTCAATCAAGCTCGTTTACTATAACAAGATCAGATGACGCGGATTAGTGCTTGATTATGGAATGATTGACTCATAGTTGACTTTCCAAGTCAACTGTGATGATGTGAGGGAGGGTTTAAACTTTAAATGGGTTAAGATATGATCAACAAGGATGGGTAGCTCAGCTGGTTGAGTTGTGTTGTTGTGGTGAGCCGGCCATGGGCACGGGTTCGATTCCCGGCCCAGGCACTTATTTTTTTGACAATTATTTTACCACTATATTGTTAATATATGATTATAGTATGGTTCTAGGAGTCCAAACGTGTCACGAAATATTTTTAAAAGGTACGGTAATGATAAAAAAATGCAACATTTTATTAATACGAAATATTTTTAAAAGGTACGGTATGGTTCTAGGAGTCCAGTGATCTAGGCTTCACCAACCTCAGTCCAACAGACAGGTGAACGACACTTACGACCATAGAGTGCCTCGAAAGGAGCCATGTTAATGCTGGCATGATAACTGTTGTTATATGAAAACTCAACCAAGGGAAGATGAGTATCCCATGTGCCACCAAAATCAATGACACATGCCATGAGCATATCCTCAACTGTCTGGATGGTCCGTTCGGTCTGACCATCTGTTTGAGTGTGATAAGCAGTACTCAGGTTTAGCTTAGTACCCAACGCGTCTTGTAAAGAGTCCCAAAAGTGAGAGGTGAAACGACCATCACGATCAGAGATAATGTCCAAAGGTATACCATGGCGACATACGATTTCACTCACGTACATCCTCACCAACCGTTCCACAGAATATTTCTCACGAATTGGTAAGAAATGGGCTGACTTGGTTAAACGGTCAACGATTACCCAAATGCTGTCATAACCTTTGGGTGTACGAGGGAGTTTAGTGATGAAGTCCATTGCTATGCTCTCCCATTTCCAGACAGGAATTTCTGGTTGTTCAAGCATACCAGATGGTCGTTGATGTTCAGCCTTGACCTTTGAACAAGTAAGATATTTTGCAACGAAAAGAGCGATATCTTTCTTCATACCAGGCCACCAATACGAATGACGAAGATCTTGGTACATCTTGTCAGCTCCAGGATGAATAGAATAACGAGACTTATGAGCCTCGTTCATAAGGAAGGTACGAAGATCATCACGGTCAGGAATCCAAAGTCGATTGAGAAAATAAAGTAGGCCATCAGGTTTGGTTTCAAGTTGAGTTTCAGCACCACAAGACATTTCCTCGTACATGTTACCTTGGGTGACTGAAGTATGTTGAGCCTGGAGAATACGATCATGAAGATCAGTACGAACTCTTGCACAATGAAGTTTGATGCGCTCTTTACGACTGAGTGCATCTGCCACGACATTCGCTTTGCCAGGATGGTAGCGAATCTCGCAATCATAGTCGTTAAGTAACTCAACCCAACGTCGTTGCCTCATGTTAAGATTTTTCTGGTCGAAGACATGTTGGAGACTTTTGTGGTCTGTGAAAACCACACATTTGGTTCCATAAAGATAGTGTCTCCAAATCTTAAGAGCAAAGACGACTACGCCCAATTCAAGATCGTGGGTGGTATAATTCTTTTCGTGGATCTTGAGCTGTCTAGACGCATAAGCAATAACCTTGCCTCGTTGCATGATAACACAACCAAGACCTTGGTTTGATGCATCACAATAGACCACGAAATCATCATTACCATCAGGTAGAGACAGAATAAGAGCTTCACAAAGTTTCTGCTTAAGAGTCTCAAATGCTTCCTCTTATTTTGATCCCCACTCATAAGGTTTACCCTTGTGAGTTAAGGCAGTGAGAGGAACAACGATCTTGGAGAAGTTGGCAATGAATCGACGATATTAACCAGCCAATCCAAGGAAAGAACGGACTTCTATTGGAGTTTTAGGAACACTCCAATTTCTAACAGCTTCGATCTTCGCAGGATCAACATGAATTCCGTCCTCATTGATGACGTGTCCTAAAAATTGAACTTCCTTAAGCCAAAATTCACATTTCGAGAACTTGGCATACAATTGCTCTTTCTTTAGGAGGCCCAAGATTGAGTGAAGATGTTGTTCGTGATCGGATTTTGATTTAGAATAAATCAAAATGTCGTCAATGAAGACAATTACGAATTTGTCGAGATAGGGTCTACAAACCCGATTCATTAGATCCATAAACACTGCAGGAGCGTTGGTCAACCTGAATGGCATGACCATGAATTCGTAATGACCATAACGCGTACGAAAGGCCGTCTTGGGAATGTCTTCCTCATGGACTCTAAGTTGATGATAACCAGAACGGAGATCAATCTTCGAGAAGTGGGTTGTTCCTTGAAGTTGATCGAAAAGATCGTCAATCCTAGGCAAGGGATAACGATTCTTGATGGTGAGTTTATTAAGCTCACGATAATCGATACACATCCTAAGGGATCCATCTTTCTTCTTGACGAACAACACAGGGGCTCCCCATGGAGAAGAACTGGGGCGAATGAAACCTTTATCAGAGAGTTTCGGCAGTTGACTGGCAAGTTCTTGCATCTCAGAGGGTGCAAGATGATAAGGAGCTTTGGCAACCGGATTGGCACCAGGAACAAGATCGATTCTAAATTCAACTTGATGAGCAGAAGGCAAACCAGGTAAATCCTTTGGAAAGACTTCAGGGTAGTCCCGTATGATTGGAATATCTTGAATACTCTTGCCTTTGTCTTTCTTTTCTATCACGTTAGTCAAGAAAGCCATATACCCCTTTCGTAAGTATTTTTGAGTAGTTGTACAAGACATGAGTTTAAGCTCACCACAAGGCTTCTCACCATAGATCTTCAAAATGTCACCAGATTTAAGAGGAATGCGAATAACTTTCTCAAAACATAAGATTTCAGCACGATGGGTTGACAACCAATCCATGCCTACTATGACATCAAATCTTCCAAGATGCATAGGAATGAGGTCGATAGGGAAAGTATGGTCGTCAAGATTTAACACGCAGTTACGTATAACAGAATCGATTGAGATAGACTTCCCATTAGCTACTTCTACTACTAGGGGTTCCTCTAGATCAGTTTTGGGCATGTTAAGTAGTGTAGATGCATTTATGCGACTAAAGCTTTGGATTGTACAATAAACATATGTTAATAATATGAGTCGAATGGGCGAAGGAACTTCATGATGGGCGAAGGAAGGTTTTCAGAGGTACGAAGGAGAAAGATCATACGAAGGAGAGACAGGAGGCGAAGGAAGATTTAGTTTGTTATGTATTGCTTCATTCGACCAGTCTGTTTGGTCGAATGTGCACATTCGCACCTACGTGGTGGGCGAATGTGCAGCCTATAAATAGGTCAAGCTGATTTTTGAATGTAGTTTTAGTCATTATTGTTCCCTCCATTTTCAGTGTGTCTCTCTAGTGTTTTGTTAAGCTTAATTCACGTTGCGTCTTTAATGTTTTGATCATATTAACGTGTAATTGAGTTGTTTATTAATGAGAAAAGCTTTGAATGATGATTTGTTTGTTTTGATCTGATTGATTATCATTTTGTGATTAGTTTAGGGTTTCCGCACCTAAATCAAACTTGTTTGATCATTTCTTTGTTGATTTATCGATCCTTATAGCACATACAAAGTGGTATCAGAGCCATTCTGGATCAAACAACCACAAATTGATAGTTTCTCAGTTGATTTGGACCCAATTTTGCTCAAAAAGTTTCTGTTTTCATAGAACAAACTGATTTGATGAGTTTTTGATTGATTAGAACTTGTTTTCATGGTTAAAATGGATAATTCTCTTTGATAAACTTGTTCCAAATCAATTCCGGATCAAAACCTGATTAAAATCATCAAAATCTATCAACATTTGATAAACATGATCAAAATTAACGGATTTTCAAAGAATAACCGTTTTTGAAAGAGCAGGGTCGAACCTAGAGAGAACGGTCGAATGTGTGAGTGATTTTGGTCGAACGAGTGAATTTTTGGTCGAAGGTGTTGATTTTGTGGTCGAACGTAGAGTTTCATAGCTTATTGTTGTACATTCGACCATCAGAGTTTCATTCGACCAATCGAACGGTCGAAGAAGGGAACAAACGGTCATAAGAGAGAACAAACGGTCGAAAGAGTTTGTGTGTTGTCATAGTCCACATTCGTATCTTTCCAAACGGTCGAAGGAGAAAAATTTTCCTCATTCGACCATACGTTAGTGCGAAGGTAAAACCTGTTTTAAAACTTTTCTAATCTTTTCGTGTTTGAACATTTACAGGTTAAGATTTGGAACTTTCCAACTACGCCAAGACCTAATCCAGCACCACAGCAGCAGACAACCAAAGATCCATGGACAGTTGCAGCCCAGAAGACTAGTCCACCATCTCAGCCAATCAACTACATGGCTATGACTAGTTCTACTCCTCAGCAAGTTGTGCAACCATTACATCAACCAATTGGCGATTATTGGGGAGTAGCAGCAGCTGCCGTTCATTCACAAACGACCAATGCCATATCTACACTCATTCATGATCTATCATCAGGCAGTGGAAATCGTCCACCAAAGCTCATGGATATGATTGACTATAACACATGGAAGACAAAGTTCAAGATACATGTGGAGGGACAAGGCTTAGAGGGAGCCAAGGCATGGCAGATGATAGTGAAAGGTTATGTTGCTCCTATTATGGAGAACACAGGTGAACCTATACCATTGGAGAACTTGAGTGATGATGAGAAGAAGAAGTTCGCGATCGAGAAAAAGGCGTTTTCTCAATTATCTCAGGCGATCAATACTGACTTGCTGCATCAGTTCGGATCGTGTACTACTTCAAAACAGTTGTGGGATATGCTGAAAAACAGACATGATGGTAACGAGAAGACTAGGAAGCTGAGAATGGAAGAGCTTCGTAAAGAGTTCGAGAACTTTAGTTACATGGGTAATGAGACCTTAAAGAATTGGTTCCAAGGTATTGCCACTTGCTCACAGAGCTCTCGAGCTACGAGATTTGCATACCTATGTCTGAACTGGTGGATAAATTTGCCGATGCTTTACCACCATATTGGAACCAACACATTGAAGTGTTGAAAGAAAAAGATGCATACCAGTATTGGACTATCAATGAGTTCATACAAAAACTGGAGAACAAAGAGATGGAGGAGAAGAGGAAAGCTAAGAGAGCACAGATTCCACAGAACCCAGAGTTGTATGTTAGTGGTACATCTACTTCCCTTTCTACTTCTAGCTCTACTTCAAATGTTGCACCTCATGTTGCTTGTGTATCTAATGTTGTTGAACCCACCAAAGCACCAATCAACTATCTTGCCCAAACTTCATCATATACACCACAATCTTATCAAACACCTAATTTCATCCCATCTTTTTCACCTATGCAACAAGCTGCATGTTACACTGCCAGCCAACCTCAACAACAACCATATAATCCTCACATGAACCAAATGCAGATCACTCAAACACAATCAAACCAAAGTCCGATTGTGTTAGAGACTTCTAACCTTAATAATGTTACTGTTGAGATTACTCAACAGCATGTAGCTTTAGTATCTGCAATGGTTGCCTCATACAACGGTTTAGTTGCTAGTCAGATTGGAAACAACAATCTAACCAATGAGGACTATGCACAAATCGATAAAGAGGAAATGGAGCTTATGGATATACAGTGGGCGTTTGCTAGCATCATGAGAAGAGCCACTGATTTTATCCATAAAACAGGGAGAACTGACCTTTCTACTTCTCCAAACACCACTTATGGCTTTAACAAAGCCAAGGTCACATGTTTTAATTGTGGTGAGAAGGGTCATTTCAAGAGAGAGTGTATACAACCGACACAACAGGGTAATCAAAACCCGTTCAACTCAAGCTATCAAAACAGACAGAACCAAAACCAGAATCAGGTATCATATAACAGTCCCAACATTTCTGGCTTTCAACCTCAAAAAAACTACCAGAACCGTAAAAACACACAACAAAATACCAATACTAGACAATCCACATCTCAAAATCAAACTCAACAGAATTCAAACCGAACCATTATTCCCATCTCTACACCTAACACTCAAACCCAAACTGAAAACCAAAACCAAGCACTTGTGATCCAAAAAGATGAAGGTTTTGATTGGACGGGTATGCAATTAGGAGTGGAAGAGATTACTACAGGAAATGTGGCTTGTGTGGCACAAAAGATGAGTTTGGATGAACATGTGGAAATTGAAGAAGATTTTGTGACAGAAAAGTTGACGGAGTTGAAAATAGAAGAGTTGAATGAGGATGTGAATGAAGAGTGTGAAGACAAGAAATCAGGAATTTTTCTTGATTCGGTTACAGATGTTGGAGAGCAATATGATTCGGCTTACTCGGACATGGAAAGTGATTCTGACTCAGAAGCTAGTGTGAACTCACTAGACGATGACATCGATCAGTTGCTAGCTGAAGCAGATTTCCTAATGACCCGCAAGTCGTGCATGGTGGATGATGCCTGCACAAAGATTGATTACTCAAAATTCTTTGCAGGGAAGGAAGCTCATTTCGCATTGATGGCAATGACAGAACCACCTAAACCGGTAAGTACTGAATCTCAATCTAAATTTCAAGTTTGTGATAAATGTTCTGATTTTGATAGATTGACAGAAGAAAATAAGCAACTCAAGGTACAACTTGAGAGTGCTAAAATAAACTGTCAAACATATCAAAAGGAAGCAAAAGAATTTAACAAAGTACTTGATGGTTACAAAAAGGATGTTTCTGAACTGAAAAATACTTTGTCTTTAAAGCAACTTGTCATTAACAACTATATAAACGAAATGGAAAACACAAAGTTAGAAATGGCAACCATCAAGTGCTTCGCTGAAAAAGTGACTAAAAAATTAGAGAGCTATAAGCACATTGCTTATGTAGTTGACCACATCATAGAAGAACCTTCACAGTCGAGTAGTGCAAACTACAAAGCTGTCCCATCTCCGGTGTTGTTCGAAAACCATAATTTGCATGCGATAGCACCGGAGAGCTTAGTCAAAACTGACTCTACATCAGATAACGAGTCCAATACATCCAGTGTCGGAGACCCGTATTCTGATGTTAGACCTGTTCTGGGGAACAATGAAGGTGTGGTAGCTGCTGATGATTCTGATGAAGAAGATGAAGAGTCTGAGACGGTTGTTGAGAAAGAGAGTGATATTCCTGATGAAAATCATATCATCACTACTGAACCAGTCTCACCATCTCAGATTGTCCATCCCATGGCTAATGCTCACAGAAAGAATCAACCATCAAAGAATGTTGCTAAGAAAGTTGAGCAGTCTGTTGATAAAAATGTTGAAAAGAAAGTGGTTAAGAAAGTCGAGAAAAATGTGGTTAAATCTGATGAAAAGAAAATTGAAACTAAAACTGAAAAATCAAATGAAGAGAACAACGAATCGTGTGATAAACCTGTGAAAGTTTTCTATCGGATGCAAGGCTCCGATAAGATTATGTCTGATGACGAATATCCGATTCAATTTGTAAACTATTCTAAAATTGAAAAGATCAGGCAGGAAAGTACAATTTGGTTTCCAAAACATGAACGAACCAATGATATTCCTCCAGCCATTTTAAAGAAAATTCATTCGGATAATTCTAAAGACGCAAAGGTCAATGTCACACAATTCGTTAAGCCAACAGACAAGTCAAATAGTTTTATTGAACCGACTTACTCAAAGGACCCAGCTCCTGAGAGTTTAAGAAAACAGTGCATGGTTGATCAATAATCCATTGCTAGTTTTTCTAAGTCGAACATCAAGGAGAACTATGAAGAGTATCGTGCGTGTTTTAAGTGCGGGGAAAGGGGACATTTATTTGCCACCTGCCCGTATGTACGACACAAGAGGCACGAGGTGGAGATGAAGCAAAGACATGATTATGCGGTTAATAATTACAGTTATCCACAAAGACGGTTTTTCCCTCAGCCAACACCTTATTATAACCAAAACAATTTTTTCAAAAGGAGGGAAAATCGTCCGATGACTTATGATAAACGCAACCGAATAGCCACTGAGAAACCATTGAAGAAACCATTGGTGAACACAACTGCTGAAAACAAAAAGGTTTCTGCTAAACCTAATGCCAAATCAGCAGTTGGACCTGTCTCTGTTAAATCAGAGAAGGTAACCAAGAAGGTAGCGTTCAAGGACGGAGTAAAGAAACCGGCTGAGACCTCAAAATCTCAGATCCGGATCTTGAAACGAACTGAACAGTCTTGGTCATCAAAGGGGTCTGAGGATGCTTCAACTTCACAGAATATGAAATCTGAAAAAGCAAAAGTTGAGTGTGAAAAGAAAGAGGTTATTAAAACCCAAGATGTTTGTGAAACAAATGAATCTTTGAATCAATTAGTTCAAAGACCCAAGACCAAACAGGCTTGGGTCCCCCGAAAGATCTAATTGTTTTACTTGATATGTGCAGGGAGCTCCAGCTGGCCCTATTAGCAGTCTCTGGATTGTTGACAGTGGAGCTTCTGGACACATGACAGGAGATCTCACGCTACTTTTTGATATCAAGAATATAAATGGAGGTTACGTAGCATTTGCAGGGAATAAAGGAGGCTACATTACGATGGAGGGTAGTGTTAGCAATGGGGTAGTGACATTTGAGCGGATATCGTATGTGAAGCAGATAGATTACAATCTACTCAGTGTCAGCCAAATCTGTGATAAACAATTTTCTGTTTATTTTGACGACAAATCTTGCCATATCCTGAAGCCGGGTTTTGAACTTCCAAAAGAGTGGGTGATGCTAAAGGCACCGAGAGTAAACAATTTGTATATTCTCGATATGTCCAAAGCTATGACCACCCATGGCCAAGTCACGTGTTTCCTCTCCAAAGCTACAGAAAAAGAATCAATCATGTGGCATAGGAGAATGGGACACATTCATTTGAGAAAGATGAACCAGTTGGTGAAAAATGAACTTGTCACTGGAGTTAATGTGAAACATTTTCATTTGAATGACAAGTGTATTAGTTGTAAAAAGGGTAAGCAGCACAAACAAACCCATAGACCAAAGAAAGTCAATTCCGTTGAACTACCGCTTGAGCGTTTGCACATGGATTTATTTGGTCCAGTCAAGCGTAAAAGTCATGCTGGGGAATTGTACTGTCTTGTGGTGACTGACAATTACTCAAGATTCTCATGGGTTATGTGCTTACATCAGAAAAGCGACACGTTTGACAACCTGAAAGTTCTGTTCACTCGTCTGGAGAATATCTATGGTCTAAAGAT
The DNA here is from genome assembly GCA_030844895.1 of Ambrosia x helenae. NCBI lineage: Eukaryota > Viridiplantae > Streptophyta > Magnoliopsida > Asterales > Asteraceae > Ambrosia > Ambrosia x helenae. Next base: position 59,498,893 of record CM061227.1, read on the forward strand.
CAAAAGGATCAGGAGTGATAATGGGACGGAGTTCAAGAATGCTCAGCTGGATGATCTTTGTGAAAACAAGGGAATTCATCACGAATACAACGCTCCGTATACACCCTAACAGAACGGTGTCGCAGAACGTAAAAACAGGACTCTAATCGAAACGGCGAGAACAATGCTTGCGGACTCAAATCTTCTAGTAATGTTCTGGAACGAAGCAATTTACACAACATGTTATACTCTAAATCGTGTTTTAACAGTGAAGAAGTTTGGCAAAACTTCTTATGAGCTGTTGAACCGACGAAAGCCGAATCTAGAGTATCTAGAACCGTTTGGTGCTCCATGTACAATGCTTAATCCTTCGGAGAAGTTCGCACCAAAGGCTAAAGAAGGCTATTTTGTTGGATATGCAACCCCGCTCAAACGGGTATTCAACAAAAGAACTAGAAAAGTCGAGGAGTGGGCTAACGTCGAAGTACAAAGATACACTCAGAATGTACAGGGAGGCAGTCCAGACTGGATGTTTGATTACAAAGATTTCTTTGAATCATTCAACCTAGATAGCATGGTTGAAGAAGCTGTACTCCGTTTATATTACGAGGTCGAAAACGCAGTGACTTCACCGTTAGTGCGTCCGATCACTGTGAATCCTCAAGCGGCTTTTAATGATACCACTGCTCCTGTGATGGAAGAAGAAGTGTTCCAAGAAGCTTCAACAACGCTTAATTCATCGGAATCAGAAGATGAAGACGATGATGCTACAAGTGAAGCTATTCTGGACAATGCTATAGTGACACCACCAGTGAACCCAAATCCAAATGGTGCTTCATCATCAAATGTGGGTAATGATCTGGTTTCTATAGAGAATTTGACGACTCAAACGGGAGTGCAAGTACCTGATTATCCGGAATCTCGGATACATCGAGTACACCCGCTTGAACACGTTATTGGTGATCCCGGTAGCAGCGTTATGACAAGAGGGCAATTGAGGAATGCTTAAGCACCCGAGAATATTGGCATTCTTGCTTTATATGCCAAAATACAAAAATCTGGTTTTCAAAATGACTGGTCTTTCGCTTGTTATGTTTCACAGGTCGAGCCGCGGACGTACAAGGAAGCTCTTTTGGATGATGCTTGGGTGGAAGCGATGCAAGAAGAGTTGTTACAATTTCAGAAACTTGGGGTTTGGACGCTGACAGATTTGCCCCCGGGAAGAAAGAAGATAGGAACCAAATGGGTTTTTAAGTGTAAGAAGGATGATAGAGGAGTTATAGTGAGAAACAAAGCTCGTTTGGTTGTTCAAGGTTTTCATCAAGTTGAGGGAATCGACTAGAATGAAATCTATGCACCTGTTGCACGCTTGGAAGCTATACGAATGTTTCTGGCGTTTGCATCCTGGAAGAAATTCAAGGTGTATCAGATGGACGTAAAGAGCGCATTTCTTTACGGTGTGGTCAAAGAGGAAGTTTACGTAGGTCAACCACCAGGCTTTGAGGATCCTATTCACCGGGATAAGGTCTATGTCTTAAACAAAGCTCTCTACGGGTTGCACCAAGCTCCGAGACAATGCTATGAGGAGCTGAGCACGTATCTTCTCTCGAAAGGATTCAAACGTGGATTGGTTGATTGCACACTGTTCACGAAACGAGCAGGAGATGACTTGCTTCTTGTGCAAATTTATGTTGATGATATCATATTCGAGTCTACTAACGAACTTCTGTGCAGGGAATTTGAAAAAGTTATGCAGGAAAAGTTCGAGATGAGCGCAATGGGTGAAATGCAGATTTTCCTAGGCTTGCAGGTGGAGCAAAGACCAACGGGGATCTTTATTCACCAAACCAAATATGTTTCTGAAGTCTTGAGCCGATTCCAGATGGAAGATTCAAAGCCGATGGATACCCCAATACAACCTAATCACGTGATTGGAGTTGACGCTAAGGGGGAGCTGACTGATCCATTCACATACAGAGCAATCGTCGGATCTCTGATGTATCTCACCGCGTCTAGACCGGATATAATGTTTGCAACGTGTCTTTGTGCACGATATCAGTCGAAGCCGAAACAAAGTCATCTTGCAGCTGTCAAGTGTATCCTTAGATATCTGAAGGGTTGTCCATCGAAAGGACTTTGGTACCCTCATGATGATAATTTTGACCTAATCGCTTTTAGTGTTCAGATTGGGGCGGCTGTGACAAAGACAGCAAATCCACAACGGCTGGATGCCAGTTTATGGGGAGCAGGCTCGTGACCTGGCAATGCAAGAAACAGACCGCAGTTGCACTATCCACATGTGAAGCAGAATACGTTTCAGCATCGAGCTGCTGCTCACAGGTTCTTTGGATCCAACAACAGATGGTGGACTACGGTTTGCAATTTCTTAAAACCCCTATTTACTGTGATAATGAAGCCGCAATCGCATTAACAAAAGACTTAGTAAATCACTCAAAGGCTATACATATCCGGATTAAATATCATTTTATCCGTGATTGTTATGCTAAAGAGTTGATCGATATGGTCAAATCCACACTGATTACCAACGCGCAGATCTTTTTACCAAAGCTTTTGACAAATCCAGATTTGATTATCTTTTAAAAGCTAATGGTATTAAAGAAAAACAAGACTGATCACCACCTCAGTCTATCACTTTTTAGTTTAATTTTTACTTTTTTTCAGAAAAATTTCGAAAATCCAAAAACATTGAAAAAATTCAAAATCCATAAAAATTAGAAAATTTCTTTGCTGACTGCTATATCTTCTTCCCTTAGATTAATGTCGTCAGACTTCTGTGAACAAACGATATCTGGGCTGTCACATATTTGAAATGCTCCAGCTTATCCTTGGGAACAGTAAATTCAAAAATTTATAAAAATCAGAAAAAAAAACCAAAAATGATTTCCTGGAGAAAAAGGGGAAATGATAGTACATCAATGGGGATCTGACACATTCTAAGAAATGTAAAGCTATATAGGACGTGTGTCTGAGTCTGTGCGATGTGCTGATAGGCTTCGTAGACCTATTACTGCGTGCCTGATACATACATATCAAACGAATTGATGTGTGGATGAACTCCTCATTGGCATATGGTCTTAGTACCGTAATTTCGTTTGATAGGGTATTTGTACAAAATTCGGAGGTTTAGGGTCATTATGTTATTAGTTGTCTGGAGATAGCCTCTCTGATCTTCTGCTGTAAGTCATTACGGACCTAGATCAGATAGGGTGTCTTTATAAAAGAGCTTTATGCCAAATCCTAAAGTTACCGAATTGAGGAACTTTCCATGTTTTATGATGATCAAATATTATCTATTACATCGTATTAATCACTGATGCAAATCATGATTAATATCAGTCCTCAACCTGGTAAAGTGCACATGTTACTTTGCTGCATTAATTTGCTGACCTGTATACCTCTGTGCATTATATCTTGTAAATTACAGACGACGAAAGCATAATCACGCTTTACAATGAGTCTTTATGCATTTACTTCTTGATACGGGAGTATGTCGTGTGCGTGGGAACCACAGACAATTTTGTTTATACTATACATAATAGTATCGGTCTAAAGCACTGCACAAAAGTCTGCATGTGAGTTTATGTGGATCACAATATCAGCAGTTGCCAGATCACACATTGTCTTTAATGATAATAATCAAAAGATCAACGGTGTGATCAGATTTCTCAATAACTGATATGATCCCTTTACCGAAAATCCCAAAACATTTACTGTTTTTCATTTACATTTCTGCATTTTATTTTCTCGCCAAAAATTACAAACCTCAAAAAGATTTTAGGTGTGTTTTAACATAAACTTTAGAAAATCCAAAAAAGATTTTACATTTCTATCTTATTTTTGACAGCTGATGGTGGTTGATGCCGATTTTCTAAATCTTGATGAACCATTTGAGCTTAGTAATCTTTTAAATGTGAAAATATGAATGTTGGATGCTTAAAAGTTGAAAAATAATTGGAACGGGACTCGTTTTTGAGATTTGGAAAATTTGTCAAAATTCCAGTTTTCGTTCGCCCATTCGTTTGGTCGAACGTGGAATTTTTGTTGTTCCTTCGTACAGTGTAATTGGGCGAATGAGAGTGTTCTTGAGCAATTTTCACATTCGAACCCTTTTGTCTCTTTCGAACCTTTAAATAGGGTCGAAGGAGCCAAAAGCTTCTCATTCGACCGTTGTATTTGGGCGAAGGAGCATGCTTATATATATCAGTTATGTCTCATTCGAACACTTACAAAACTTTTTCAAAAATTCTGAATTGAAGTCCACTTGTTGCCCTGTTATTTTGCTTCATATCATTGTGTTCGTCTCACTTTACTAATCATTTTGCACTACTTGTTACAGGTTAACACCTCATTTTCAAGGATTAATCGTTGATTTTCAGATTTGAACCCTAGAAATCAAAAACTGATATAAACCATGTTCATTGACTTAATTGTTGATTAGGATTCATTCTATCAGTGTTTTAGGGGGAGAAAATCCAAAAACTAAGGATTCTAATCCAACAGTTTGATCATTTGATCATCATTTTCATTCGAACCCTAAATTTAAGTAGAAAACACTGATATAATGATTGATTGATAAAATTGTTGGTTTGGAAACTTTAATCGGTGATATTACTTGCTTAATGAATCAAAATAACAAGTGAAAATCAACTGATTCTCAAAATTGAAAATTTAAATTTGCAGACAGTTTCTTTCGCCCATTTTGAATGGTCGAAGGAGCATAATTTGGGCGAAGGAGATGTTTGTCTGGGCGAATGAAGTTAAAACGGTCGAATGGAACTTTTGTTTATAAATTTTCACATTCGTACCTTTACAATTTCACATTCGCACCAATAATCTCTCATTCGCACCTCCGTATGGGCGAATGAGAAGTTAAAATACCAAATTTTCAAATTTTGAATATTTTGTCGATTTTTAACATGTGTATTTGTTTTGTTTTGCAGATTGAACCATGTCTGAACAGGAGAAGCCTACTGAACAAGCCGGATCATCTTCACAGCCTGCCAAGAAAGTAACTGAAGAGCTTTTACCATTCGAGAATGCGCATAACTGTTGTGCGTATCTTGGAGAAGTTAAGAAGCATACAGAGTTCATAGAGATCATAGAGTTTCTGAAAAGAAGTCGGGTGATAGACGCAATTGCTACACCTGCCATTATCTACCGAGACATGATACAAGAATTTTGGACTGAAGCGAAGATGGATTTCAGGGAATGCAAATCGTCTTTGGTGAGCAAGATACAAGGGCAATTGGTCATTGTATCAGAGAAGGATATCAGAGAAGCCTTGAATCTTCAAGATGAAAAGACTGATCCCAGAGAGCTTAGCTTTATGGAACAACGAAAGTGCTTTCTAAGGATGAAATACAATGGGCCGATTACTGATGGCTCGTTGCACAAGTGAAAGCTGTGTCCACAATTCAAATACTTGGCACATGTGTTGATTCACGTTTTTGGTTTAGCTGCTGGAGGCTATGATTTGATGAGAAAGAGTATCAGCTCAATTCGATTGGACGAAGAGGATGAGAGTTTAGGTCTGGGAGCAGGAGACTTTCCTGGTTCGCCAATTCAGGGGGAGAAACCAAAGAAACCCCAGTTCAAGAAGAAAGAGAAAGCTGTAAAGCCCGCAGTGAAGAGAGCTAGAGAGATAGAATCGTTGATAGCAGGAAAGAAGTTGCCACCTGCTTCTAGCTCAAAATCTCCAGTTGCTGCTCCAGCCTCAAAGAAGCAGAAAACCACTACAACTTCAGGTACTGAACTGGAAGCTGATATACCTGTTGATGCATTCAATGAAGCATTAGATAACGCACTGAAGAAGCTAAAGAAGGGTAAACTGCCAGAGGTTGCTGAAGTCTCCACTAAAAAGGTTACAGTGGATAGTGATGTGATGGATACTGTTCACCGAAGACTTACTGAAATGATGAATTTGATAAACAAGCAGCAGACTAAGATTGCCCAATTGAGATAAAACGACTCAAAGATGCTTGATGTAGTTGTCACCTCACATGAGAATAATGAGGATTTGAAAAAGAAGATCAAAAAGTTGCAGAAGGATAATAAGAAGCTGTTGAAACATGAGCAGAGAAACACCAGGCGGATTATAGCTTTGAAAGGAGAAAACAAGAAGCTGAAAGAGAGTAACAAAAACATGGATAATCTGATCAAAGATTTATACTCTTGAGCTCCTCAGCTGAAAGAAGGAGAAGAAGAAGATAAAGAGTTAGAAGAGGAGCAAGTTGATTTTGAACTATCTGACGATGATGAGGAGGATGATGAAGATCTTGATGAAGATGCTGGTAAAGCTCCTAAAAAGAAGAAAGATGATGATGATGATGGTTCAAATGATGGATCTAGTAATGATAACAGCTCTGCATCTGATGATGATGATGACAATGATGATGACGATACAGACAGATATAAGTATGAGAAGAGAGAATCTGGAAAAGGAGAAGAATCTAGTTCGAAAGCCCCTGGAGGATCAGTGGATGATGATACGATCTTCTGGAATGAAAAGCTAAAGTCTATGTCTGAAGATGACAAACAGATGTATCGCCAGATGCTGACTGATTGAGTCTGGATGACTGACATGACCAGCAGATTTTCTGAGATCTTTGAATCTCGTGACAGGGTGTTTGAATTAGAATATGAGGATCCAGATTTGGAAGATGGTGAAGTCTCGGCGGCGATGGCAAAAGAGATCTTTGAAGGTTTGGCGAAACAGGTTGGCAAAACTGTTGAAGAATTGTTAGCTGATAACCAGATTCCTGATCTAACTGAAAAGGAAGCTGGAGATCATTCTGATGATCGTGACATACCTGGTTTCGAGGACATAGAAGTTGAGGATGTGACGAGTGAAGAGTATCCAGAATATTTTAAAAGAGACAAGGATTCTGGATTTACTGCTTTCACTGATGAATTGTTAAAAGAAAACGCCGAAGCAAGTATTTGAGAAGGTGATGACGTTAGAAGAAAAGAAACTTTTGAGAATCAAGCTGATGAACAAAAGGATGGATGAGGAACGAAGAATTAAACAATCCAAGCAATAGTCGAGGGGGGTTTGTAGATGCATTTATGCGACTAAAGCTTTGGATTGTACAATAAACATATGTTAATAATATGAGTCGAATGGGCGAAGGAAGGTTTTCAGAGGTACGAAGGAGAAAGATCATACGAAGGAGAGACAGGAGGCGAAGGAAGATTTAGTTTGTTATGTATTGTTTCATTCGACCAGTCTGTTTGGTCGAATGTGCACATTCGCACCTATGTGGTGGGCGAATGTGCAGCCTATAAATAGGTCAAGATGATTTTTGAATGTAGTTTTAGTCATTATTGTTCCCTCCATTTTCAGTGTGTCTCTCTAGTGTTTTGTTAAGCTTAATTCACGTTGTGTCTTTAATGTTTTGATCATTTTAACGTGTAATTGAGTTGTTTATTAATGAGAAAAGCTTTGAATGATGATTTGTTTGTTTTGATCTGATTGATTATCATTTTGTGATTGGTTTAGGGTTTCCGCACCTAAATAAAACTTGTTTGATCATTTCTTTGTTGATTTATCGATCCTTATAGCACATACAAAGTGGTATCAGAGCCATTCTGGATCAAACAACCACAAATTGATAGTTTCTCAGTTGATTTGGACCCAATTTTGGTCAAAAAGTTTCTGTTTTCATAGAACAAACTGATTTGATGAGTTTTTGATTGATTAGAACTTGTTTTCATGGTTAAAATGGATAATTCTCTTCGATAAACTTGTTCCAAATCAATTCCGGATCAAAACCTGATTAAAATCATCAAAATCTATCAACATTAAACATGATCAAAATTAACTGATTTTCAAATAATAACCGTTTTTGAAAGAGCAGGGTCGAACCTAGAGAGAACGGTCGAATGTGTGAGTGATTTTGGTCGAACGAGTGAATTTTTGGTCGAAGGTGTTGATTTTGTGGTCGAACGTAGAGTTTCATAGCTTATTGTTGTACATTCGACCATCAGAGTTTCATTCGACCAATCGAACGGTCGAAGGAGGGAACAAACGGTCGAAAGAGAGAACAAACGGTCGAAAGAGTTTGTGTGTTATCATAGTCCACATTCGTATCTTTCCAAACGGTCGAAGGAGAAAAATTTTCCTCATTCGACCATACGTTAGTGCGAAGGTAAAACCTGTTTCAAAACTTTTCTAATCTTTTCGTGTTTGAACATTTACAGGTTAAGATGTGGAACTTTCCAACTACGCCAAGACCTAATCCAGCACCACAACAGCAGACAACCAGAGATCCATGGACAATTGCAGCCCAGAAGACTAGTCCACCATCTCAGCTAATCAACTACATGGCTATGACTAGTTCTACTCCTCAGCAAGTTGTGCAACCATTACAGCAACCAATTGGCGATTATTGGGGAGTAACAGCAGCTGCCGTTCATTCACAAACGACCAATGCCATATCTACTGTAACATTTCGCATTTATACTTGTACGTTACCTTTATCATGAATAAAAAACGTCAAGTTCTATTATTATTGTTCGCGTTTATTTATTATTGTGGCATTTTTGGAACCCTAATACTATATTAATTATATATGATATACTTATATATATAAAATAAATGTCAAAAAAATGAAAGCTTAGGCCGGGACTCGAACCCGCGCCCCAAGCCGGCCCTTATGCACACACAACATAACCAACTGCTCTACACATGCTTATTGTTTTAAACCCAACTCGTTATAATTATATCATATGATTGATTCTTCACAGTTGACTTGGAAAGTCAACTGTGGAATCAATCTACCATAATTAAGCATCATGAACGCGTAATTGATCCAGAAATGGTATAACATCGTGATTACCGGTCATTTGCAAGTCAACACACGATCAATTACCATTTAAATCTTACCAATTTTGCTCGTGTACACGTCACGCATTAAAGTCGAGGTCAAAACATACCAATTCGAGCATCCAAGCCCCAACACTATAAATTGGACATCTCTGGACAATCACAACTCGCCGACTACTCTCTTCCAACCCCCAATTTCTTAATTGATTATGCTGTTCTTGAGTTTTGATCGTGTTTTGACTTCGAGCATTGACTGACCAATTCTCATCCAAATCGTGTTTGTAAGTTTGATATTTTTGATGGGTTTTGTTGTTCGGAATACACACAACATTAACCCTAAGGTTAATTGGGTTAATGTTGTGTAATTTGTTCAATTGCAGAAACTAGGGCTCGTATGTACGATTTGGGGAAGAACACGATTTTGTATATGTGTTATATTTTAAACAAACTGAAACCAAACACAACCACTGGTCTGGACCAAGTGGTTGTGCCTGGTATCCTTGAACCGGCCCACGCGGGTTCGAGCCTCAGCAGCAACATTCCTTTTTCCTTTTGTTTTGTTTTGTTTTGTTTAGAAATAATCAAGTTTTAAATATATATTACTTGTATTTTAAAAATTCATTTTAAAATACTAAAACTCTTTTATAAATGATACAAAAATTATATTATGTTAATCTAGTGAAAAAGTTTAACATACAATTTTTAGTTTTCAAAAATTTATTTATTTAATATATATAATAAATAAATCAAGTTTATTCCATTTTATTTATAAAATTCTATAAAAATATCAAAACAATCTTATAAATTCCACAAAAATTATTCTGAGTTTTTATAACAATAAACTTTTCTGAAATTATTTTTATTTCTGAAAAATCATTTATTTAATATTTTTAATCAATTTTTGTTAGTTTAATCATAATTAAATCATATAAATTCATTTTTCAATATTTTTGCACCAAAATTTTATATAAATTATTTCTGATTATTTGTAACAGAAATATAATTTTTAATCTAATAATTCTTTAATTTTAGTATTTTTAAATATTAAAGTTAAATTTTCACAATTTGAAATAAATAGATTTAATATTCTATTTTTAAGAAAATAATTTTATAAAAATTATTTTTATACTTTAAACTCATTATTGTGAATTTGTGACCATCTCTGATTCAAATTTTATAAAAAGACTTTCATTTATTTAATTATCAAATTTCTCTTATTTATTAAAACATTTTATTATTAATCCAACAAATGTTTATCCCCAAATCGAAACCCTAGAATATACTTGTAGACTAGATAGACTTAGACTTATTTGTTACCTTATACATAGGGTAATACTTGGCAATCTTTTGGGCTACACTCATACTATTTCTCAAGACTTAATACTATACTAAGGTGAGTTTACGTAACCATGTTTATGCAATTCTTCATACTTGCAACATTATACTTAAGCAATTCTACATGTATGTCTAGTTGTAAACTTTAATGCCTCATGAATTAGACAACAACAACAACAGTTTCAACGAGTTTCAACGAGTTTCAACATTACATAATCATTAGCTATGGCCAAGCCGGCGATACTCAATAATAGATCTATTGGATTGACAATCCCACCCGGATACGTGTACCTCCTACATAGGTAGCGTGGGTGATTGTTATCGTTCCAACATATTATTAAGGTGAACCGTGGATGACGGGATGTACCTAAACTAGTCGGAGGTTTGATTATGTCGATTCAACGTATTATGTTTATTCATGTAGACTTAAACTTACGATAGACATATGAATTGCTAAACTTTTATACTTAAACTATTTGCTTGACATGGCTTATGTATTCTCACCAACTTCTAGTTGACCCCCCCCCCCCCCATTTTTACAACTCAACAGGAAATAATGATGCATGAAGACTAGAGTATTTACATGAGAAGGCAAACTAAAGTCTATGCTTGTTTGGTTTTTGTGATGTATTAGATTTCCACTTAAAACTCATTATGTATTTCCATTTTTGGATATTTGCACTTTAAATTAATTTCAATTAAAATTTGATTACCATGTGCTACTGTATACTCATTCTTACGTGACACCTCGATGTTTCCGCCATCGGTTGAGGTGTTACATCTACACTCATTCATGATCTATCATCAGGCAGTGGAAATCGTCCACCAAAGCTCATGGATATGATTGACTATAACACATGGAAGACAAAGTTCAAGATACATGTGGAGGGACAAGGCTTAGAGGGAGCCGAGGCATGGCAGATGATAGTGAAAGGTTATGTTGCTCCTATTCTGGAGAACACAGGTGAACCTATACCATTGGAGAACTTGAGTGATGATGAGAAGAAGAAGTTCACGATCGAGAAAAAGGCGTTTTCTCAATTATCTCAGGCGATCAATACTGACTTGCTGCATCAGTTCGGATCGTGTACTACTTCAAAACAGTTGTGGGATATGCTGAAAAACAGACATGATGGTAACGAGAAGACTAGGAAGCTGAGAATGGAAGAGCTTCGTAAAGAGTTCGAGAACTTTAGTTACATGGGTAATGAGACCTTAAAATAATTGGTTCCAAGGTATTGCCACTTGCTCACAGAGCTCTCGAGCTACGAGATTTGCATACCTATGTCTGAACTGGTGGATAAATTTGCTGATGCTTTACCACCATATTGGAACCAACACATTGAAGTGTTGAAAGAAAAAGATGCATACCAGTATTGGACTATCAATGAGTTCATACAAAAACTGGAGAACAAAGAGATGGAGGAGAAGAGGAAAGCTAAGAGAGCACAGATTACACAGAACCCAGAGTTGTATGTTAGTGGTACATCTACTTCCCTTTCTACTTCTAGCTCTACTTCAAATGTTGCACCTCATGTTGCTTGTGTATCTAATGTTGTTGAACCCACCAAAGCACCAATCAACTATCTTGCCCAAACTTCATCATATACACCACAATCTTATCAAACACCTAATTTCATCCCATCTTTTTCACCTATGCAACAAGCTGCATGTTACACTGCCAGCCAACCTCAACAACAACCATATAATCCTCACATGAACCAAATGCAGATCACTCAAACACAATCAAACCAAAGTCCGATTGTGTTAGAGACTTCTAACCTTAATAATGTTACTGTTGAGATTGCTCAACAGCATGTAGCTTTAGTATCTGCAATGGTTGCCTCATACAACGGTTTAGTTGCTAGTCAGATTGGAAACAACAATCTAACCAATGAGGACTATGCACAAATCGATAAAGAGGAAATGGAGCTTATTGATATACAGTGGGCGTTTGCTAGCATCATGAGAAGAGCCACTGATTTTATCCAGAAAACAGGGAGAACTGACCTTTCTACTTCTCCAAACACCACTTATGGCTTTAACAAAGTCAAGGTCACATGTTTTAATTGTGGTGAGAAGGGTCATTTCAAGAGAGAGTGTACACACCCGATACAACAGGGTAATCGAAACCCGTTCAACTCAAGCTATCAAAACAGACAGAACTAAAACCAGAATCAGGTATCATATAACAGTCCCAACATTTCTGGCTTTCAACCTCAAAACAACTACCAGAACCGTCAAAACAAACAACAAAATACCAATACTAGACAATCCACATCTCAAAATCAAACTCAACGGAATTCAAACCGAACCATTATTCCCATCTCTACACCTAACACTCAAACCCAAACCCAAACTGAAAACCAAAACCAAGCACTTGTGATCCAAAAAGATGAAGGTTTTGATTGGACGGGTATGCAATTAAGAGTGGAAGAGGTTACTACAGGAAATGTGGCTTGTATGGCACAAAAGATGAGTTTGGATGAACATGTGGAAATTGAAGAAGATTTTGTGACAGAAAAGTTGACGGAGTTGAAAATAGAAGAGTTGAATGAGGATGTGAATGATGAGTGTGAAGACAAGAAATCAGGAATGATTCTTGATTTGGTTACAGATGTTGGAGAGCAATATGATTCGGCTTACTCGGACATGGAAAGTGATTCTGACTCAAAAGCTAGTGTGAACTCCCTAGACGATGACATCGATCAGTTGCTAGCTGAAGCAGATTTCCTAATGACCCGCAAGTCGTGCATGGTGGATGATGCCTGCACAAAGATTGATTACTCAAAATTCTTTGCAGGGAAGGAAGCTCATTTCGCATTGATAGCAATGACAGAACCACCTAAACCGGTAAGTACTGAATCTCAATCTAAATTTCAAGTTTGTGATAAATGTTCTGATTTTGATAGATTGACAGAAGAAAATAAGCAACTCAAGGTACAACTTGAGAGTGCTAAAATAAACTGTCAAACATATCAAAAGGAAGCAAGAGAATTTAACAAAGTACTTGATGGTTACAAAAAGGATGTTTCTGAACTGAAAAAGACTTTGTCTTTAAAGCAACTTGCCATTAACAACTATATAAACGAAATGGAAAACACAAAGTTAGAAATGGCAACCATCAGGTGCTTCGCTGAAAAAGTGAATAAAAAATTAGAGAGCTATAAGCACGTTGCTTATGTAGTTGACCACATCATAGAAGAACCTTCACAGTCGAGTAGTGCAAACTACAAAGTTGTCCCATCTCCGGTGTTGTTCGAAAACCATAATTTGCATGCGATAGCACCGGAGAGCTTAGTCAAAACTGACTCTACATCAGATAACGAGTCCAATACATCCATTGTCGGAGACCCGTATTCTGATGTTAGACCTGTTCTGGGGAACAATGAAGGTGTGGAAGCTGCTGATGATTCTGATGAAGAAGATGAACAGTCTGAGACGGTTGTTGAGAAAGAGAGTGATATTCCTGATGAAAATCATATCATCACTACTGAACCAGTCTCACCATCTCAGATTGTCCATCCCATGGCTAATGCTCACAGAAAGAATCAACCAGCAAAGAATGTTGCTAAGAAAGTTGAGCAGTCTGTTGATAAAAATGTTGAAAAGAAAGTGGTTAAGAAAGTCGAGAAAAATGTGGTTAAATCTGATGAAAAGAAAATTGAAACTAAAACTGAAAAATCAAATGAAGAGAACAACGAATCGTGTGATAAACCTGTGAAAGTTTTCTATCGGATGCAAGGCTCCGATAAGATTATGTCTGATGACGAATATCCGATTCAATTTGTAAACTATTCTAAAATTGAAAAGATCAGGCAGGAAAGTACAATTTGGTTTCCAAAACATGAACGAACCAATGATATTCCTCCAGCCATTTTAAAGAAAATTCATTCGGATAATTCTAAAGACGCAAAGGTCAATGTCACACAATTCGTTAAGCCAACAGACAAGTCAAATAGTTTTATTGAACCGACTTACTCAAAGGACCCAGCTTTTGAGAGTTTAAGAAAACAGTGCATGGTTGATCAATATCCCATTGCTAGTTTTTCTAAGTCGAACATCAAGGAGAACTATGAAGAGTACCGTGCGTGTTTTAAGTGCGGGGAAAAGGGACATTTATTTGCCACCTGCCCGTATGTACGACACAAGAGGCACGAGGTGGAGATGAAGCAAAGACATGATTATCCAGTTAATAATTACAGTTATCCATAAAGACGGTTTTTCCCTCAGCCAACACCTTATTATAACCAAAACAATTTTTTCAAAAGGAGGGAAAATCGTCCGATAACTTATGATAAACGCAACCGAATAGCCACTGAGAAACCATTGAAGAAACTATTGGTGAACACAACTGCTGAAAACAAAAAGGTTCCTGCTAAATCTAATGCCAAATCAGCAGTTGGACCTGTCTCTGTTAAATCAGAGAAGGTAACCAAGAAGGTAGCGTTCAAGGACGAAGTAAAGAAACCGGCTGAGACCTCAAAATCTCAGATCCGGATCTTGAAATGAATTGAACAGTCTTGGTCATCAAAGGGGTCTGAGGGTGCTTCAACTTCACAGAATATGAAATCTAAAAAAGCAAAAGTTGAGTGTGAAAAGAAAGAGGTTATTCAAACCCAAGATGTTTGTGAAACAAATGAATCTTTGAATCAATCAGTTCAAAGACCCAAGACCAAACAGGCTTGGGTCCCCCGAAAGATCTAATTGTTTTACTTGATATGTGCAGGGAGCTCCAGCTGGCCCTTTTAGCAGTCTCTGGATTGTTGACAGTGGAACTTCTGGACACATGACAGGAGATCTCACGCTACTTTTTGATATCAAGAATATAAATGGAGGTTACGTAGCGTTTGCAGGGAATAAAGGAGGCTACATTACGATGAAGGGTAGTGTTAGCAATGGGGTAGTGACATTTGAGCGGATATCGTATCTGAAGCAGATAGATTACAATCTACTCAGTGTCAGCCAAATCTGTGATAAACAATTTTCTGTTTATTTTGACGACAAATCTTGCTATATCCTGAAGCCGGGTTTCGAACTTCCAAAAGAGTGGGTGATGCTAAAGGCACAGAGAGTAAACAATTTGTATATTCTCGATATGTCCAAAGCTATGACCACCCATGGCCAAGTCACGTGTTTCCTCTCCAAAGCTACAGAAAAAGAATCAATCATGTGGCATAGGAGAATGGGACACATTCATTTGAGAAAGATGAACCAGTTGGTGAAAAATGAACTTGTCACTGGAGTTAATGTGAAACATTTTCATTTGAATGACAAGTGTATTAGTTGTAAAAGGGTAAGCAGCACAAACAAACCCATAGACCAAAGAAAGTCAATTCCGTTGAACTACCGCTTGAGCGTTTGCACATGGATTTATTTGGTCCAGTCAAGCGTAAAAGTCATGCTGGGGAATTGTACTGTCTTGTGGTGACTGACGATTACTCAAGATTCTCATGGGTTATGTGCTTACATTAGAAAAGCGACACGTTTGACAACCTGAAAGTTCTGTTCACTCATCTGGAGAATATCTATGGTCTAAAGATCAAAAGGATCAGGAGTGATAATGGGACGGAGTTCAAGAATGCTTAGATGGATGATCTTTGTGAAAACAAGGGAATTCATCACGAATACAGCGCTCCGTATATACCCCAACAGAACGGTGTCGCAGAACGTAAAAACATGACTCTAATCGAAACGACGAGAACAATGCTTGCGGACTCAAATCTTCTAGTAATGTTCTGGAACGAAGCAATTTACGCAGCATGTTATACTCTAAATCGTGTTTTAACAGTGAAGAAGTTTGGCAAAACTTCTTATGAGCTATTGAACCGACGAAAGCCGAATCTAGAGTATCTAGAACCGTTTGGTGCTCCATGTACAATGCTTAATCCTTCGGAGAAGTTCGCACCAAAGGCTGAAGAAGGCTATTTTGTTGGATATGCAACCCCGCTCAAACGGGTATTCAACAAAAGAACTAGAAAAGTCGAGGAGTGGGCTAACGTCGAAGTACAAAGATACACTCAGAATGTACAGGGAGGCGGTCCAGACTGGATGTTTGATTACAAAGATTTCTTTGAATCATTCAACCTAGATAGCATGGTTGAAGAAGCTGTACTCCGTTTATATTACGAGGTCGAAAATGCAGTGACTTCACCGTTAGTGCGTCCGATCACCGTGAATCCTCAAGCGGCTTCTAATGATACCACTGCTCCTGTGATGGAAGAAGAAGTGCTCCAAGAAGCTTCAACAACGCTTAATTCATCGGAATCAGAAGATGAAGACAATGATGCTACAAGTGAAGCTATTCTGGACAATGCTACAATGACACCACCAGTGAGCCCAAATCCAAATGGTGCTTCATCATCAAATGTGGGTAATGATCTGGTTTCTACAGAGAATTTGACGACTCAAACGGGAGTGCAAGTACCTGATTATCCGGAATCTCGGATACATCGAGTACACCCGCTTGAACAGGTTATTGGTGATCCTGGTAGCAGCGTTATGACAAGAGGGCAATTGAGGAATGCCCAAGCACCAGAGAATATTGGCAATCTTGCTTTATATGCCAAAATACAAAAATCTGGTTTTCAAAATGACTGGTCTTTCGCTTGTTATGTTTCGCAGGTCGAGCCGCGGACGTACAAGGAAGCTCTTTTGGATGATGCTTGGGTGGAAGCGATGCAAGAAGAGTTGTTACAATTTCAGAAACTTGGGGTTTGGACGCTGACAGATTTGCCCCCGGGAAGAAAGAAGATAGGAACCAAATGGGTTTTTAAGTGTAAGAAGGATGATAGAGGAGTTATAGTGAGAAACAAAGCTCATTTGGTTGTTCAAGGTTTTCATCAAGTTGAGGGAATCGACTACAATGAAATCTATGCACCTGTTGCACGCTTGGAAGCTATACGAATGTTTCTGGCGTTTGCATCCTGGAAGAAATTCAAGGTGTATCAGATAGACATAAAGAGCGCATTTCTTTACGGTGTGGTCAAAGAGGAAGTTTACGTAGGTCAACCACCAGGCTTTGAGGATCCTATTCACCGGGATAAGGTCTATGTCTTAAACAAAGCTCTCTACGGGTTGCACCAAGCTCCGAGACAATGGTATGAGGAGCTGAGCACGTATCTTCTCTCGAAAGGATTCAAACGCGGATTGGTAGATTGCACACTGTTCACGAAACGAGCAGGAGATGACTTGCTTCTTGTGCAAATTTATGTTGATGATATCATATTCGGGTCTACTAACGAACTTCTGTGCAGGGAATTTGAAAAAGTTATGCAGGAAAAGTTCGAGATGGGCGTAATGGGTGAAATGCAGTTTTTCCTAGGCTTGCAGGTGGAGCAAAGACCAACGGGGATCTTTATTCACCAAACCAAATATGTTTCTGAAGTCTTGAGCCGATTCCAGATGGAAGATTCAAAGCCGATGGATACCCCAATACAACCTAATCACGGGATTGGAGTTGACGCTAAGGGGGAGCTGACTGATCCATTAACATACAGAGCAATCGTCGGATCTCTGATGTATCTCACCGCGTCTAGACCTGATATAATGTTTGCAACGTGTCTTTATGCACGATATCAGTCGAAGCCGAAACAAAGTCATCTTGAAGCTATCAAGCATATCCTTAGATATCTGAAGGGTTGTCCATCGAAAGGACTTTGGTACCCTTATGATGATAATTTTGACCTAATCGCTTTTAGTGATGCAGATTGGGGCGGCTGTGACAAAGACAGCAAATCCACAACGGCTGGATGCCAGTTTATGGGGAGCAGGCTCGTGACCTGGCAATGCAAGAAACAGACCGCAGTTGCACTATCCACATGTGAAGCAGAATACGTTTCAGCATCGAGCTGCTGCTCACAGGCTCTTTGGATCCAACAACAGATGGTGGACTACGGTTTACAATTTCTTAAAACCCCTATTTACTGTGATAATGAAGCCGCAATCGCATTAACAAAAGACTTAGTAAATCACTCAAAGGCTAAACATATCCGGATTAAATATCATTTTATCCGTGATTGTTATGCTAAAGAGTTGATCGATATGGTCAAAATCCACACTGATTACCAACGCGCAGATCTTTTTACCAAAGCTTTTGATAAATCGAGATTTGAATATCTTTTAAAAGCTAATGGTATTAAAGAAAAACAAGACTGATCACCACCTCAGTTTATCGCTTTTTAGTTAAATTTTTACTGTTTTTCAGAAAATTTTGAAAATCCAAAAACATTGAAAAATTTCAAAATCCATAAAAATTAGAAAATTTCTTTGTTGACTGCTATATCTTCTTCCCTTAGATGAATGCCGTCAGATTTCTGTGAACAAACGATATCTGGGCAGTCACATATTTGAAATGCTCCAGCTTATCCTTGGGAAAAGTAAATTCAAAAATTTATAAAAATCAGAAAAACCAAAAATGATTTCCTGGAGTAAAAGGGGAAATGATAGTACATCAGTGGGGATCTGACACATTCTAAGAAATGTAATGCTATATAGGATGTATGTCTAAGTCTGTGCGATGTGCTGATAGGCTTCGTAGACCTATTACTGCGTGCCTGATACATACATATCAAACGAATTGTTGTGTGGATGAACTCCTCATTGGCATATGGTCTTAGTACCGTAATTTCGTTTGATAGGGTATTTGTACAAAACTCGGAGGTTTAGGGTCGTTATGTTAATAGTTGTCTGGGGATAGCCTCTCTGATCTTCTGCTGTAAGTCATTACGGACCTAGATCAGACAGAGTGTCTTTATAGAAGAGCGTTATGCCAAATCCTAAAGTTACCGAATTGAGGAACTTTCCATGTTTTATGATGATCAAAGATTATCTATTACATCGTATTAATCACTGATGCAAATCATGATTAATATCAGTCCTCAACCTGGTAAAGTGCACATGTTACTTTGCTGCATTAATTTGCTGACCTGTATACCTCTGTGCATTATACCTTGTAAATTACAGACGATTAAAGCATAATCACGCTTTACAATGAGTCTTTGTGCATTTACTTTTTTATACGGGAGTATGTCGTGTGCGTGGGAACCACAGACAATTTTGTTTATACTATACATAATAATATCAGTCTAAAGCACTACACAAAAGTCTGCATGTGAGTTTACGTGGATCACAATATCAGCAGTTTCCAGATCACACATTGTCTTTAAGGATAATAATTGAAAAGATCAACGTGTGATCAGATTTCTCAATAACTGATATGATCCCTTTACCGGAAATCCCAAAATATTTACTGTTTTTCATTTACATTTTTGCATTTTATTTTCTCGTCAAAAATTACAAAACTCAAAAAGATTTTAGGTGTGTTTTAACATAAACTTTAGAAAATCCAAAAAGATTTTACATTTCTATCTTATTTTTGATAGCTGATGGTGGTTGATGCCGATTTTCTAAACCTTGATGAACCATTTGAGCTTTGTAATCTTTTAAATGTGAAAATATGAATGTTGGATGCTTAAAAGTTGAAAAATAATTGGAACGGGACTCGTTTTTGAGATTTGGAAAATTTGTCAAAATTCCAGTTTTCGTTCGCCCATTTGTTTGGTCGAACGTGGAATTTTTGTTGTTCCTTCGTACAGTGTAATTGGGCGAATGAGAGTGTTCTTGAGTAACAAACACATTCGAACCCTTTTGTCTCTTTCGAACCTTTAAATAGGGTCGAAGGAGCCAAAAGCTTCTCATTAGACCGGTGTATTTGGGCGAAGGAGCATGCCTATATATATATATATATATATATATATCAGTTATGTCTCATTCGAACCCTTACAAATTTTTTTCAAAAATTCTGAATTGAAGTCCACTTGTTGCCCTGTTATTTTGTTTCATATCATTGTGTTCGTCTCACTTTACTGATCATTTTGCACTACTTGTTACAGGTTAACACCTCATTTTCAAGGATTAATCGTTGATTTTCAGATTTGAACCCTAGAAATCAAAAACTGATATAAACCATGTTCATTGACTTAATTGTTGATTAGGATTCATTCTATCAGTGTTTTAGGGGGAGAAAATCCAAAAACTAAGGATTCTAATCCAACAGTTTGATCATTTGATCATCATTTTCATTCGAACCCTAGTTTTAAGTAGAAAACACTGATATAATGATTGATTGATAAAATTGTTGGTTTGGAAACTTTAATCGGTGATATTACTTGCTTAATGAATCAAAATAACAAGTGAAAATCAACTGATTCTCAAAATTGAAAATTTAAATTTGCAGACAGTTTCTTTCGCCCATTTCGAATGGTCGAAGGAGCATAATTTGGCCGAAGGAGATGTTTGTCTGGGCGAATGAAGTTAAAACGGTTGAATGAAACTTTTGTTTATAAATTTTCACATTCGTACCTTTACAATTTCACATTCGCACCAATAATCTCTCATTCGCACCTCCGTATGGGCGAATGAGAAGTTAAAATACCAAATTTTCAAAACTTTGATTATTTTATCGATTTTTAACATGTTTATTTGTTTTGTTTTGCAGATTGAACCATGTCTGAACAGGAGAAGTCTACTGAACAGGAGAAGACTACTGAACAAGCCGGAACATCTTCACAGCCTGCCAAGAAAGTAACTGAAGAGCTTTTACCATTCGAGAATGCGCATAACTGTTGTGCGTATCTTGGAGAAGTTAAGAAGCATACAGAGTTCGTAAAGATCATAGAGTTTCTGAAATAGAAGTCGGGTGATAGACGCAATTGCTACACCTGCCATTATCTACCGAGACATGATACAAGAATTTTGGACTGAAGCGAAGATGGATTTCTGGGAATGCGAATCGTCTTTAGTGAGCAAGATACAAGGACAATTGGTCATTGTATCAGAGAAGGATATCAAAGAAGCCTTGAATCTTCAAGATGAAAAGACTGATCCCAGAGAGCTTAGCTTTATGGAACAACGAAAGTGCTTTCTAAGGATGAAATACAATGGGCCGATTACTGATGGCTCGTTGCATAAGGGAAAGCTGTGTCCACAATTCAAATACTTGGCACATGTGTTGATTCACGTTTTTGGTTCAGCTGCTGGAGGCTATGATTTGATGAGAAAGAGTATCAGCTCAATGATGGTAGCATTGATATTGAACAAACCGTTCAATGTATCAGGAATGCTGATGGAACATCTGTTGGAACCTGTCAATGGCACGAGGAATCTGAAGTTTTTGTTGTATCCTCGATTCCTTCAAATGGTTTTTGATCACAAATACAAAAAGTTAAAGAGGGATCCGAAACACATCGTAGTTCAAGAACACATGTCTATCAATACACTGGCAAGAATGAAAGCTTATAAAGGCTTGTCAGTAAATGAACGTCCACCTGTTAGACGTTTATTTGGACACTTGGCAAGAATTGACTATGAGGATCCAGGTGAAGGTTTAGTGAGACATGCTAACAGTGATTCAGACCAAGACAATCCATTACATCTTGTTGATCCAGATGCAAAGCGAAAGCAACAGGTTGTTAATGTGGGAGCAAAAAGTGGAAAGGGAAAAGAGAAAGAAATCAGGATAGATGTTGTTCCTGAACCTGCTAAGAAGAAGAGTACACCAAGAAGAAATAAAACAATGGCTAAGAAAGGATTGCACATTGTTGATGAGGCGTCGATTGATTCTGAAGAGACGCAGGAAGATGAACATTGGGATTCTGAGACTGAAACGTTGAAGACTACCACGCCCATGGCCACTGTGGCTGGTGAGTCTGCAAGTTTGAACAGATCTGTAGAGGAGCAGAGGATGAAGAGCCCTATTCGATTGGACGAAGAGGATGAGAGTTTAGGTCTGGGAGCAGGAGACTTTCCTGGTTCACCAGTTCAGGGGGAGAAACCAAAGAAACCCCAGTTCAAGAAGAAAGAGAAAGCTGTAAAGCCCGCAATGAAGAGAGCTAGAGAGATAGAATCGTTGATAGCAGGAAAGAAGTTGCCACCTGCTTCTAGCTCAAAATCTCCAGTTGCTGCTCCAGCCTCAAAGAAGCAGAAAACCACTACAACTTCAGGTACTGAACAGGGAGCTGATATACCTGTTGATGCTTTCAATGAAGCTTTAGACAATGTACTGAAGAAGATGAGGAAGGGTAAACTGCCAGAGGTTGCTGAAGTCTCCACTAAAAAGGTTACAGTGGATAGTGATGTGATGGATACTGTTAACTGGAGACTTGCTGAAATGATGAATCTTATAAACAAGCAGCAGACTGATATTCCCCAATTGAGACAAAACGACTCAAAAATGCTTGATGTAGTTGTCACTTCACATGAGAATAATGAGGATTTGAAAAAGAAGATCAAAAAGTTGCAGAAGGATAATAAGAAGCTGTTGAAACATGAGCAGAGAAACACCAGACGGATTATAGCTTTGAAAGGAGAAAACAAGAAGCTGAAAGAGAGTAACAAAAACATGGATAATCTGATCAAAGATTTATACTCTCGAGCTCCTCAGCTGAAAGAAGGTGAAGAAGATAAAGAGTTAGAAGAGGAGCAGGTTGATTTTGAACTATCTGACGATGATGAGGAGGATGATGAAGATCTTGATAAAGATGCTGGTAAAGTTCCTAAAAAGAAGAAAGATAATGATGATGATGGTTCGAATGATGATTCTGGTGATGATAACAGCTCTGCATCTGATGATGATGATACAGACAGATATAAGTATGAGAATAGAGAATCTGGAAAAGAAGGAGAAGAATCTAGTTCGAAAGCCCCTGGAGGATCAGTGGATGATGATACGATCTTCTAGAATGAAAAGCTGAAGTCTATGTCAGAGGATGATAAACAAATGTATCGCCAGATGCTTACTGATAGAGTCTGGACGATTGACATGACCAGCAGATTTTCTGAGATTTTTGAATCTCGTGACAGGGTGTTTGAATTGGAGTATGATGATCCAGATTTGGAAGATGGTGAAGTCTCGGCGGCGATGGCAAAAGAGATCTTTGAAGGTTTGGCGAAACAGGTTGGCAAAACTGTTGAAGAATTGTTAGCTGATAACTAGATTCCTAATCTAACTGAAAAGGAAGCTGGAGATCATTCTGATGATCGTGACATACCTGGTTTCGAGGACATAGAAGTTGAGGATGTGACGAGTGAAGAGTATCCAGAATATTTTAAAAGAGACAAGGATACTGGATTTACTGCTTTCACTGATGAATTGTTAAAAGAAAAAGCCGAAGCAAGTATTTGAGAAGGTGATGACGTTAGAAGAAAAGAAACTTTTGAGAATCAAGCTGATGAACAAAAGGATGGATGAGGAACGAAGAATTAAACAATCCAAGCAATAGTCGAGGGGGAGTTTGTAGATGCATTTATGCGACTAAAGCTTTGGATTGTACAATAAACATATGTTAATAATATGAGTCGAATGGGCGAAGGAACTTCATGATGGGCGAAGGAAGGTTTTCAGAGGTACGAAGGAGAAAGATCATATGAAGGAGAGACAGGAGGCGAAGGAAGATTTAGTTTGTTACGTATTGCTTCATTCGACCAGTCTGTTTGGTCGAATGTGCACATTCGCACCTACGTGGTGGGCGAATGTGCAGCCTATAAATAGGTCAAGCTGATTTTTAAATGTAGTTTTAGTCATTATTGTTCCCTCCATTTTCAGTGTGTCTCTCTAGTGTTTTGTTAAGCTTAATTCACATTGTGTCTTTAATGTTTTGATCATATTAACGTGTAATTGAGTTGTTTATTAATGAGAAAAGCTTTGAATGATGATTTGTTTGTTTTGATCTGATTGATTATCATTTTGTGATTGGTTTAGGGTTTCCGCACCTAAATCAAACTTGTTTGATCATTTCTTTGTTGATTTATCGATCCTTATAGCACATACAAGTAGGGGTTCAAATTTATGTGACACAAATGACTTATCAGCACCCGAATCAAAGAGTATAGAAGCATAGTCGTTATTAACAAGAAACGTACCATTAACCACTTCGTTGTTGTTGCGGGCCTGATTAGCATTGAGGTGGTACGCACGTCCACGAGCACCTTGGTTAAGATTCTGTTTACGGTTTTGGTTCTGGTTCTGGTTTCCAAGCTTAGGGCAAGCATCCCTATAATGTTCCGTACTACCACACTCAAAGCATTGGCCACAAACAGGCCTACCATTTTGAGCATTGGGAGCTGGATTATTCCTGGCAGGGTTGTTTTGAGTGGCAGGGGCTTGGCAAGTATTAGCAAAGTGTCCATACCGCTTGCAGTTATTACATTGGCGACATGGTCTGTTAGCAGCATGGTGATATTGGCAAGTGTTACAAAGAGGGTGGTTCCCAACATACGGTTTCTTGGCTGGGGTTTGCACTGCGGGTGGGGTGGTAGCAACCATGTAGTTCTTAGCCCTTCGCTTCCTGTTGGTTGAGGTCTTAGGCTTAACCTCGATAGCAGGCTGAGGAGTGTCCTTTGCAGCAGCCTTCTTGGTGTTCTTGCGAAAAAGGGTACCGTTTTTCACATGATTATCGGTTAGAGTAGCCGCAAGGCGTTTGGCTTCCTCTAAGGTGGCAGGATTCCTTCCCCATACCGTGTCCTGAATTTGCATAGGTAAACCACCGATATACTTCTCGATGGCTACAGGTAGGGGAGTGACCTTATGGGGCAACAACAGACTGAGCTCATGGAAGCGGGTATTATAAGCAAGGTTTTCCCCACTATCCTGAGCAAGGGTGTGGAACTCATCCTCTAATTTCTTGACCTCGTTACGTGGGCAAAACTTGTAACATCACACAAATTTTCTTTATATATATATAGAACTCCCTCGTTTATTCATCCGATTCATGTTTACAGTATCTTTACCATCCATTTTGTTACTTTTTTTTCTTTAAATAATGACGTATAATCAATATTAAATTGGATTGTATTAATTTTTGATTTAAAAACGTTAAAAAAAATGTTTGCCTGTGCCAGGATCGAGTCCCTGGCGGGCTAAACCTTAACCACACCACACAAACCACTACACCATTTGGTGTTTTGTGATGTTAATTAAAACCAATTAAACTTAAACCCTTTCAAAGTCCCTTAGTCAAACCTGAAAAGTCAAACGTAGTCTCCTAGTCAAGTCAAGTCAAAGTGTTAGTAAATATGGTCTCCTTGTCAAGTCAAAGTGTTAGTAAATATGGTCTTCTAGTCAAGTCAAAGTTGTTCCTAAATTCTAGCCTAGTCAAAGTAGTCCCTAATTACAACTCCAAATTTTACACTATAAATACACTAGCCTACCATTCAACTCTTTATACCATTCAAAAAAAAAACATTATTATCCCATCTCCCATATACTAAAGTTTTCATCCGTCATTATCTCCTCTAGCTAGTTTTGAGTTTTCCAAGGCATTATTACTAAGTGTTTGCACGCTCAATAAAACGCACGAACTCATTATGCACCTAAGGTGAGTTTACATAGCCCCTTTTTTTGTTTTACATTTTTGGGGTGAAACATGTTTAAACATTTTATACACTATCATTTACTCATTCTTACATTGTTGAAACTTGTGATTCAATTACACTATCATTTACTCATTCTATCATTTGACTGTAACAAAAAGACACAGTACAATCATTAACATTGATCAAGCCGCCTGTTTAGATTATAGCGCTATAGGTCTGACAAACCCATCCCCCCGCATAAATTCAGGGATGATCGATAACAATTACACTTTTACTAACTTGCGAGTTAGGTCTCAGTCGACACAAGGTTTGATTGTACAAAAGACGCATTGTTACATGTCGGACTCATATTCTATCATTACTCATTATTATACCTCAACAATGATTGCTATACAACATATTATTTTCAACTATATGCAAAACCTATGTACTCTCACCAACTATTTATAGTTGACCCCCCCCCCCATCTTTCCAACTTAACATGTTTCAGGTTTATTTGCTATTGGAAGTTGTACAAGTCTTGGAACACATAGGAGCTTTGGACCTAGTTTATATAAATCAACTTTTGTAATCTTTACTTGTAAGATAAATTGTAAATTGTTTAATATTCAACTTTCATTTAGTACCATGAGCTATTGAACAATCATTAATACGTGACACCTCGATGTTTCCGCCATCGGTTGGGGTGTTACAAAACTCATCTTTCATTATCTCCTTGACTTGATCCCAAGTCATAGCAAGTGCAACTTCAGCTCCGCGGGTGCGCTTTTCCTCATTCCACCAAGTGAGTGCTCGTTTGTGAAGAACACTCATAGCATAACGGACCTTAAGGTTATCGGGACACTCACTATTTATGAACGTATTCTCGATACCCTCGAACCATTGAAGGAGACCAGTAGCTCCTTCGTCCCCGCTAAACTTAGGAGGATTGCAGGTATTAAAGTGTTTGAGGGTGCAGACTAGGTGACCATTCCCGTTTCCATTGCCATTTCCATTTCCATTGCCGTTCCCATTCATTTGGATGACTTGAGCCAACAAGTTAGGAACCAGAGTTGCTATTTGTTGCGCCATTTGCTGGGTAATGATCGCAGCCAGTTGGGCATCACTTCCATTGTTGTTATTAGTGTTGTGGTTGTGGTTGTGGTTGTGGTTGTTGCTCCCTTCATCATGATCGTCACCACTGTTAAGGCGAGTGTTGCGACGTGGAGGCATGATCTGTAAGAGACACAATGAAGGTTCAATGAAATGAATGAGGTAATATAAGGAATGTAATAATTTATCCATTAATTAAAACGAATAAACGAAAACGTTGACTTATCAAAGATTCTAGATTCTAATAACATAGTGAAGACATGCTTTAGCCTATAAGTGAACACTCATCCCGAGAATTCCCAGGTAGGCATCCGGGTCCCTCGTCTGATTGGGATATATGCGCAATGCCAGTCCTAGACAGAAAACTCAGAATACAGGCGTTCACCCTTCCAGATTGCACGTGTTCGTTATTAAAATC
The DNA here is from genome assembly GCA_030844895.1 of Ambrosia x helenae. Lineage (NCBI taxonomy): Eukaryota > Viridiplantae > Streptophyta > Magnoliopsida > Asterales > Asteraceae > Ambrosia > Ambrosia x helenae. The sequence continues at coordinate 59,525,934 of CM061227.1, forward strand.
TAGAACTTCGACGAGATCTCAAGGTGGTTCAGGCTAAACCTGAGGATTTTGTCCTATTAATCTAAAGGTGGATCAGGATTGCAGCAGACGAATAAGAGCAGTCAACTTGTAAAGGCTTAGGGTTGTATAGGGTGTAGGATAGGGGTAAGAATAAGGAAGCAATTAGGGTTTCAAGTAAGAGAGGCAAGTACTGTTTTAAATCCCTAAGGTTATAGTCTAGATTATTTTTCTAAAAACCTAATTCCCTATAACCAAGGCTCTGATACCAATCTGTAACACCCCAACCGATGGCAGAAACATCGAGGTGTCACGTAAGAATGATTGTTCAGTAGCACATGGTATTCAAGTTTTAATTGAAATTTATTTAAAGTAAAATATCCAAAATTTGAAAATACATATCAAAGTCTTGAATGAAATCTAGTACATCAAATAACCAAACAAAGTATAAACTTCAACTATCTCCTCATGCTAGCTCTAGACTTCAAGCTTCATTAATTCCTGTTGAGTTTTGAAAAATGGGGGGGGGGGGTCAACTAGAAGTTGGTGAGAATACATAAGCCATATCAAGCAATTAAGTTTTAAAAGAATAAAAGTTTAGCAGTTCATATGTCTAATGTAAGTTTAAGTCTACATGAATAAACATGAAGTATAGTATGCACATAATCAAACCTCCGACAAGTTTAGGTCCATCCCGCATCCACGGTTCACCTTAATATCACGTTGGAACGATAACAATCACCCGCGCTCCCCATAAAAGATGGTCAACGAATCTAGGTGGGATTGTCAATCCAATAGATCTATCATTGTATACCGCCGGCTTGATCAGGGTTAATGATTATGTAAGTTGAAGTTTAAGTCTAATAGTCTTTGTCTAAGTCATGAGGCATTAAAGTTTACAACTAGACATGTATGTAGAATTGCTTAAGTATAAAGTTTCAAGTATAAAGAATTGCATAAACAAGGTTACGTAAACTCACCTTAGCAAAGTATTAAGTCTCGTAAAATAGAATAAGTGTAGCCCAACGTTGCCAAGTATTACCCTATATTTAAGGTAATAAATAAGTCCAAGTCTTTCTAGTCTACAAGTATTTTCTAGGGTTCCTAATTTGGGGATAAATATTAAATAAATTGTTTAATAAATAAAAGAAATTCAAAAAATAAATAAACAAAAGTCTTTTTGTAGTTTTTTTTATTAAGGATGGTCACATTATAAGGTTTAAAGTATGAAAATAATTTTTATAAAATTATTTTCTTAAAAATTGAATATTTAGTCTATTTATTTCTATTTTGTCAAAATATAACTTTAATATCTAAAAATATAAAAATTAAAGAATTTTTAAATTTAAATTTGTATTTCTGTTCTAAATGGATAGAAATAATTTATATAAAATTTTGGTGTAAAAATATTGAAAAATGAATTTATTATGATTTATTTATGATTAAAATAACAAAAATCGATTAAAAATACTAAATAAATGATTTTTCTGAAATAAAATTTATTTCAGAAATGTTTATTGATTTATAAACTTCGAATAATTTTGTGGAATTTTATAAAGTCGTTTTGATATTTTTATTGAATTTTAAAATTATAATTGAATAAACTTGTAATATTTATTATATATATTAAATAAATGATTTTTGAAAAACTAAAAATTGTATGATAAACTTTATTATCAGAATATCATAAGATAATTTTTGTAGAATTTATAAAATAGATTTAGTATTTTAAAACCATTTTTAAAAATAATAGTGAATATATAAGTATAAAAGGGTAACAAAAATATGGTTTGCATGTGCCAGAGATCGAACCCGGGCCTCTGGCCGGTTCGTGGCTTAATCACAAGCCTAGCCACCAATTGGGCTAGACCCTGAGAACAATTTATTCTTGACTCCAATTAATTATAAGGGTTTAATACAGAAGAGAATACTTGTTTTAAATAAAGAAGAAAAAAAATGTTGTGTCTGGGTCTCGAACTCGAGAACCCTGGCTGACAAACAGATGACACAACCACTTGATCTAGATCAGTGGTTGTGTCTGTTTTGTTTCAGAATGTTTATTAAATGAACAGAACCAGTAACATTATCCCAATTCAAATCGTATGAACCCTAGCTTTCTTAATAATTCGAATCAACAAACAATAACCCCTGAATTCATAGGGTTATTGTTTGGATTATAGCAATGATTGAAAACATGTAAAAGATTGTGACTTACTACCAAGAATTGATGACGAATTGTCCGGTCAACCGAATAGTCAAACGCGAACAAGAATGCAGATTATAACGAAGTTTTTAGAAGGAATTGAGAGTAGGGGTTTGTTATTCGGCGAGTTTAGGTTGAGGATGAGGGCTCAATTTATACTAACACCAATGAATTGGATTATTTAGGAAGTTTGACCCACATTGAATTGTATGCGCGTAATAATATCCATAATTGGTATGTTTTGATTGCAATTGACGTGTCTTGCACACATTATGAACTGTCAATCAAGCTCGTTTACCATAACAAGATCAAATAACGCGGATTAGTGCTTGATTATGGAATGATTGACTCACAGTTGACTTTCCAAGTCAACTGTGATGAAGTGAAGGAGGGTTTAACCTTTAAATGGGTTAAGATATGATCAACAAGGATGGGTAGCTCAGCTGGTTGAGCTGTGTTGTTGTGGTGAGCCGGCCATGGGCACGGGTTCGATTCCCGGCCCAGGCACTTATTTTTTGACAATTATTTTACCACTATATTGTTAATATATGATTATAGTATGGTTCTAGGAGTCCAAACGTGTCACAAAATATTTTTAAAAGGTACGGTAATGATAAAAAAAATGCAGCGTTTTATTAATAAAGGTCTTAAACGTACATGAAATTCATACGAAATGTTACAAATGATCCCTTGGATCTTCTGGAAGCATGAATTTGGCAGATGAATTTCTGAACAAGACACCTTTTCAGCAGTATTCGTGATCTTCCGTTGATAACGGAGGTACATCAGTTTTGATTTATAATACTCTAATATGAATGTTTACATTCCATTCAAAAGATTATCTAAGTATGTATTTTAATGTATACATTAATAATCAGTTTGTTTGAATTTTTTTTATTAAATGTTGACATTAATATTATTTTCTTTTGCAGGTCAACAAGCAAGTCATTGTTGTTGGTACAGTGAAGGGTGTGGATGCGAATGACGATTGGTATTACCTAGGTTGCGAGGCGTGTAACCGCAAGGTTGAGCCAACTCTGATGTTACCTGATGATGAAGATGAAAAAGATGTTAATTCATTTAAACAGGTTTTGGTTTGCACAAACAATGACTGTCCCAAGCATATTGTATCTGCTGATCCGGTGTAAGAATAATTTTTTCATATACATAACTTAAAATTTTCCGATATTATTTAGTAAATAATGTTTTCTTATTACTTACTTTAGGTTTAGAATTCCAATAAGGGAACAAGATTGTACTGGAATAACATCGCTTACATTGTTTGATCGAGAAGCCGAAAAATTGTTAGGCATGTCAGCAATGCAGCTGCTAGAAATCTCCAAACATGTAATTTATTTTTTATGCATTAAACAATATATTTTATTATACTTCATGTTACTTATGTTATTTTTTGTCTAGGTTTCTGTTGAAGACAAAAAAAAACTCCTGCTGAGTTTGATGCATTTGAAGAGAAAAAGTTTGCTTTCAAGATTAAAATTGGACAATTCAACATTGATAAACATCTTGATGGTTATGGTATACGCAAACTTACAAATGATTCTTCAATAGTTGCTTCTCTTGAAGAAAGGTTCCCTGACATTCAGGTTATTATTATCATTGAAAACTTCCTTTATTATTATTCTTATTAATCATTATTACATGTTTATTATTGTTCTTATTAACGTTAGTTGTTTATAGTATAAACGTTTCCTTTGAAGTATTACATGTTTATTTTTTTTTCAGCACGATCAACCTGTTTTTGAAAACGTCGATCTAGGTGAATCTTCAACACAGAATGCATTGTCTTGAAGGTTGTTCTTTGACTTATTTAATCATATATTCAAATTAAGTTTTTTATATAGTTTATTCCAACAATTTTGACATTTCATTTAATGTTGTAGGATTCTGTTGGAGATAACACTATTCCAGAGTCATCTTCTAGAGTTAGTGTTATACGTGATGATGAGGAAGTGAAGCGTAGCCTAAACAAAGTGTATGAGATTGACGATGATGCACGTGAATCTACAACTAAAGTTGCTAAGAAATCACCTGATATCCCCATTTTGGTTCCTAAGCTTGAGAAATAGGAACAATTAACAACTTGTTTAAACAATTGTATGGTTTGGTTTGGTTTTTGTTACAATTTCGTTTCGTTCATGCTTGGTTTGGTTTTTTGGACATATTTCATTTAAATAAATTGGGTGTTTGCATTTATGTGTGTTGGTTTCTTTTAAATTATAATAAAATATTTCTACTATATTTTTTTACGTCTTACCGCTCAAAATAATTGTACGTTGGTGAACCGCGTGTCAACGCGGGCAAAAGTCTAGTTCTTAATAATTATCATGTAAGGTAGTAGTTTAATTTTTTTAAAAGGTTAATTTCATTCACACATCAAAAAACAGGCACACGCTGTGTCTCAAGGCGAGGTAGAGCCACAACCCAAAAACCATTACAATATGTCAAAACGACACCACATCCTCCAATTTACATGCTTATTTTCATGTCTATTTTTAAACCAAAAAAACCTAAAGCCTTCACGTCCGTAATGATATCCATCACATTAATTTGTCATCTTTATATATAAGAAGCATAAAAATGTAATTTTATATAAATTTAAGAGTTAAAAAAATATAACTTTTAACGCATACTGCTGATTTTTAAACCAACTACCATATAAACAATCATAAATTTTTATACATTAATATTTTTTTTTAAACTACAAAGACAAACACTTTACTCTCTCTAATTTAAATATCATATTACTATAGTTTTTGTATTTTAAAAAATTAAACAGTATGTGATTACTATTAGCAAAGAAAGGTTATTAAGAATACCAAAGGCTTAAAGATCTTGAACTCAGGTTAAAAAATATATGTATGCATTTTTTCGTCGTATGCGATCACCCTTTACCATAATATTAAAAAAAAAAAAAAACACAAACAAAATAATTAAAAAAAAAAATATACATGCACACCTTTTGGCTTTAAAATAAAAAATTACAGAAAAAGTAAGAAAAGGATTGATTTTGTTTCTTTGGGAAGTGTAACTGTTCCTGGCTACCACTCTTATCTCTCTTCTCATCAGCAGTTCCACTCACTTGTAGATTTGGTATAGGTAACCAAAGCCTCTTTCTATTTCCCAAACCACAACTCTTTTATTACTAATTCTTCTTATTATTATTAATCTTTTATCTTAAACTTCTCTTCTTGTTTTTCTAGAAAATGGCTGAAGGCAAGCCTGAAACTCTTGAAGCTGTTTTGAAGGAGACTGTAGATTTGGTAACATCTTATTGTTATTATTGTTGTTGTTATCATATTATGGATCTGTGCTTCTCATTTTAATTTTTTTTTTTTACAAAATTTTGAGTGTTTTTTTTTTTTATAAAATTTTGAGTGCTTTTTTTTTTTTTTAAATAATTTTGCAGGAAAGCATACCCATTGAAGAGGTGTTTGAGAATCTGAGATGTAGCAAAGATGGTCTCACCACTTCTGCAGCTGAACAAAGATTAGAAATTTTTGGGTATAATAAACTTGAAGAAAAAAAGGTTATTTGGTTTTGTTTGGTTTTCCATACATATCTTGTGATGATTTTTTGATGACTAGTTTTTTTTTTTTTTTTTTTTTGTTTAATAAAGTTGATGAATTTATGATGTGGGTATATGCAGGAAAGCAAATTCTTGAAGTTTTTAGGATTTATGTGGAATCCATTATCATGGGTTATGGAAGCTGCTGCTATCATGGCTATTGCTCTTGCTAATGGAGGAGTAAGAACATAAAAAAAATTCAAAAAATAAAAAAATAATCCAATTTTTAACTAAAAAAAAAATTGGAAGAGGAAGAAGATAAAAAAATTCATAAAAAAAATCCAATTTTTAACTAATATAAAAAAATTCAAAAAAAATAAATATAAAAATAAAAAAATCCAATTTTTAAGCATAATTTTGTTGAAAATGTATCCAAAATTTTGTAGGGAAAGCCTCCTGATTGGCAGGATTTTGTGGGTATTATTACTTTGCTGATCATCAACTCAACCATTAGTTTCATTGAAGAAAACAATGCTGGTAATGCTGCAGCTGCTCTCATGGCTAGGCTTGCCCCAAAAGCAAAGGTATGATATTATTTCATATGCTTCATATCATGAATTTTGCACATAATTCAAAAAGTTTGAAGCTTGAACATATTAATCTTGTTCTTGATTAATTAATTAATTTATTTATTTATTTATTGTTGATTTGAATTATGTTAAAAAGATTTTAAGAGATGGGAAATGGAATGAGGAAGATGCTTCTATGTTAGTCCCTGGGGATATAATTAGTATAAAGTTAGGTGATATTGTTCCGGCTGATGCTCGTTTGCTCGATGGTGACCCGTTAAAGATTGACCAGGTGAGTGGTCAGACTTTTGCGATTCTGTATTATCTCGTTTCTTGATCAAGTATAGTGTTTATGCTTAACCTGTGTATGGATGAACTGATCTTTTGTAGTCGGCTCTAACCGGTGAGTCTCTTCCGGTCACTAAAGGTCCAGGGGACGGTGTGTATTCTGGTTCGACTTGCAAACAAGGTGAAATCGAAGCGGTTGTTATTGCCACCGGGGTCCACACGTTCTTCGGGAAAGCTGCTCATCTTGTTGATAGCACAAACCAAGTTGGTCATTTTCAGAAAGTAAGCATGAAAAAGATTCGAACTTTATATCGCGGGCACACGAGTTTTCAAGATTTTTAATATGTTTGTGATCTTTTTAGGTTTTGACTGCAATTGGGAATTTTTGTATTTGTTCAATTGCTGTTGGGATGGTGATTGAGATAATAGTCATGTTCCCGATTCAAGATAGGAAGTATCGTCCCGGAATCGATAATCTTCTTGTTCTTTTGATCGGAGGAATCCCGATTGCTATGCCTACTGTTCTTTCTGTAACAATGGCTATCGGGTCTCATCGATTGGCTCAACAGGTTTCGAAATTACATCATGACATCATCTTTCTATTATTAGTTTACTATTTATAAACTTTTTGAATTATCACGTATACGACAAGTCATATGATTAATAATACAGGGAGCGATTACAAAAAGAATGACGGCGATAGAAGAAATGGCGGGAATGGATGTTCTTTGCAGTGACAAAACCGGAACCTTGACTTTGAACAAGCTTACAGTTGACAAGAATCTTATCGAAGTCGGTTTCGTATATGCTTATTTTTCTTTGTTACAGATTCTGGTTCCTTTTTACTTTTAGTTTTGACTTTTGCCTTGACTTAATTTGTTAGGTATTTTCTAAAGGAGTAGACGCGGATACTGTCGTTTTGATGTCAGCCCGAGCCTCAAGAACTGAAAATCAAGATGCCATTGACGCTGCAATAGTCGGTATGCTGGCTGATCCAAAAGAGGTAATCTTATCTCAGAAAAGGCAATATCTTTGTTCTACCAAAAATTAAAAGATATAAAAAATGCAAAAGAAAGTATGTAAATATTGCTTAAAAATTTAAAAATACAAATAATAAAAATATTAAAATGTATATAAAAGACAGCTAAAAAGCCCATTTAATTTAGAAGGTAGGGGCCTTTTGCATTCTTTATTTTCTCAAATTAATAACTGGTGGGCCAGGTGGCATTTTTGACCTCTTTACTTATTGACGGGTCAATTTTGGTATCGGTTTATCCTTTACCGTGGTCCGGTCAAGTCAAAACAATTAGCTAGCATAAAAACGGGTCGAACAGGCCTCCGGTAATGTTTTATTTTGATATTAAATTGATATTGTAAAACAGTTTCTGCAGTCATATTCAACGCAATCCGAACCTGTCTTACCCGTCGACTTTGCCACATATGCTAAATTTATTTTTGTTGCTATTTTTCTTACATGAGTTGTTTTCTAATGCTGTACCTTAATAGGCGCGTGCTGATATTCAAGAGCTGCACTTTCTGCCATTTAATCCTACTGATAAGCGCACGGCATTAACGTATTTGGATAGTCAGGGTAAAATGCATAGAGTCAGCAAAGGTGCCCCCGAGCAGGTATAGTGTGTGTATTTATATAAACATAATTAGAAACACATAATTAAGTTTTCATGTACATCTTTTAATTTATTTGTGTATTTTTATATTATTTTAGATCTTGAATCTTGCACACAACAAATCGGATATAGAACGACGAGTTCATGCTGTCATTGACAAATTTGCAGACCGTGGGTTAAGATCACTTGCTGTAGCATACCAGGTGATTCTTGATGTCAAAATAAGTTTATTTTTTTAGTTTTTTTTTTTAATTATTATTTTTGTTTGGGGTTTGATTGGTGGTTGTGTTTTTTAAAATAGGAAGTTCCAGAGGGACGGAAAGAGAGTCCGGGAGGACCGTGGCAGTTCATCGGGCTAATGCCGCTCTTTGATCCGCCACGTCATGACAGTGCCGAGACGATACGCAGGGCTTTGAATCTTGGAGTAAATGTTAAAATGATTACAGGTGCATTTCGTAATAAGATTGTTTTGTGATCATAGTTGACGCATGGGTTGTCTATAAATGAATTATAAAATCGTTTGTGGTCGAATCGATCTGTTTCAACCTTCGCTAATGGTTACCTTTGAACAGGGGATCAACTGGCAATCGGGAAAGAAACTGGAAGACGTCTTGGAATGGGAACCAACATGTATCCTTCCTCAGCTTTGCTTGGACAAAATAAAGACGAGTCAATTGCCGCTTTGCCCATCGATGAACTCATAGAAAAAGCCGATGGTTTCGCGGGTGTTTTCCCGGGTATGTTTTTTCTCATTTAAGCTGATCAGGGGTCGAGACGAGTCAACGGCATAATAAAGCTAATATCACACACGCATCATTGTCATTTTATTACAGAACACAAATACGAAATTGTAAAACGTTTACAAGCAAGGAAACACATATGCGGAATGACTGGAGATGGAGTAAATGATGCTCCTGCCCTCAAAAAAGCCGATATTGGGATTGCTGTGGCTGACGCAACCGATGCAGCCCGTAGCGCTTCTGATATCGTCCTTACTGAGCCCGGGCTTAGTGTCATCATCAGTGCTGTTTTGACCAGCCGAGCCATCTTCCAAAGGATGAAAAATTACACAGTAATTTCCCGTCACTTTTTTAGTTTTTTTCTACTGTAAATATGTTTTGTTGGCTTGAGCCTAAATTTATTCGGTCTTTTGCAGATTTATGCAGTTTCAATCACCATTCGTATTGTGGTAAGTTACTTGTTGCCATCGCCTGGACATATTTCCATGTGTATTTCGATTTTCGGGTCAGCTCGGTTTTTAAACTTTTTATTGTTGTTTGCTTTTGGGTCAGCTCGGCTTTATGTTGCTGGCTTTGATATGGAAGTTTGACTTCCCTCCTTTCATGGTGCTTATCATCGCTATCCTTAATGATGGTTCGGGCCTTTTTCTCTGTTCTATAATCTGCTTCATATGAAGAAAAAAAAAAGATTGTTATTATTATAAAAAAAATAATTTTTGCAATTATATTTCATTTCAGGAACCATAATGACCATATCAAAGGATAGAGTGAAGCCATCTCCTCTTCCTGATAGCTGGAAACTAGCCGAGATTTTCACCACCGGGGTCGTTCTTGGTAGCTACTTAGCCATGATGACAGTTATATTTTTCTGGGCAGCTTATAAACAGACTTCTTCCCGGTACGTGCATTTAAATTTAAAGGTCGTCAAATCGGGATGGGTTGCTTCGCCTAATAGCTGTTAAAAAACTCGTGTGCGTAGCAACTTGAGGCGTACTGAATGATGACGTGTTTTAAATATTTTTTTTTACAAATGAATCCGCAGCGTACATTTGGCGTGCCGACCCTTGAGAAAACTGCTCATGATGACTTCCGGAAGCTGGCGTCAGCAATATATCTCCAAGTCAGCACAATCAGTCAAGCTCTCATTTTTGTAACGAGATCTCGCAGCTGGTCGTTTGTGGAACGTCCTGGTTGGCTGCTTGTTATTGCTTTTGCTATTGCCCAGTTGGTATGCTATATGTAATAGTAACTCAATAATGACATAATATCAATCATAAAATAATAATAATTTTTTTGGTTTATATCAGATTGCTACATTGATTGCGGTATATGCCAATTGGAGCTTTGCTGCAGTAGAAGGAATCGGGTGGGGATGGGCTGGTGTTATCTGGCTCTACAACATCGTCTTCTACTTCCCGCTTGATCTCATTAAGTTCTTTATCCGTTATGCTCTTAGTGGGCGGGCCTGGGACCTTGTTATCGAGAGGAGGGTATGTGTTTAGTGTTTACTTTTTATGGGTTAAATTTTGGCAATAACGTCTTTTTTAATGATATGTATGTTTTTGGGATTTGTTAGATTGCGTTCACAAGACAAAAGGATTTCGGGAAGGAACACCGTGAGCTTCAATGGGCCCATGCGCAACGAACCCTTCACGGGCTAGAAGTTCCTGACACCAAAATGTTTGGTGACCGCACCAATGTCACTGAACTCAGCCAGATGGCCGAAGAAGCCAAACGGAGAGCTGAAATTGCAAGGTATGGCCTTCTTAACTCATTGTGGCTATGGGCTCGAGCTTGGCTCATGAGTAACTAACTTTCAAGCTCGATCTCGGCTCGTTTAGTTTAGTTTTATCTAATATATTTATATACGTATATAGTTATTTTTTTTAATTACTATTTAGTTACCATCATAGTAACATATAAAAATATTAGTATGTAATTATATTTTTTCTATATTAAATAAAGTCACCATATTTATATATAAATAGGCTCGGTTAAGCTCAAGCTTTGTTAAGGGCTTTAACGAGCTGATCTTGAGTAGCTCACAAGCTGTTCAACTCATTTACACACCTAATCCGGAATTTCGCCACACTTGCTTATGAATGGGTCGTGGTTTGCCCCATTCCAAATTATCTTTTTGACCTGTTACCCAACATGACGTCGTAGTTCCCTTTGGAATATCATTTTAAGTTGCCGTCGTATTTTATGAAAATCTTGATTTGTGTTGGGATTTATGTTAGGTTGAGAGAATTGCACACGTTGAAGGGTCATGTTGAATCGGTGGTTAGACTCAAGGGTCTTGACATAGAGACGATTCAACAAGCATACACCGTGTAAGACAGTTGACGGTTAGTCTGCGAGTTACCTTTGGAAAGTCGTCTTTCGTTTCGGTTATATTTTCTTTTTTTTGTTATGTTTAATCTTGGCTGGTGATCCCATGTGTACTAGTGAACTGGGAAAGATAGAACCTTTTATGCTGTAATTTGTTGTGAATATGATGAAAAGCTTTCGGCTTCATAGTTTTCGGGCTTTCTTGTCGTTTTAATGATCTCCAAAGCAGTATAATTTCAACTCAACTAGACGGTTCTAGCTCTCGACCCAACACATGTATCGTATCACAGTTGATGCTACGTTGTAGCTGTAGGTGTTCGCATACCTAGCGAACGAAGGTGGGGTTTACGTCCAGTTTGGTGCCCGTTTACAAATGGCTTGGTCTTGTCCTTTACAAAGTTGAATCTTGTTACCTTTTTAAAACTACAATTTGTGATCTTCCAAAAACGCCTCTCTAAAACATACGCGGTACAATTTGTAGGTCATACATAAAACCGTGCTACGTAGTTAGCAAACAACGATCAAAATCGGGGAAATTGTAAGAAAAATGCAAACTTATACCGCTACGTGAAGTTAATCATATGTAAAGAAGTTCCTTTATATACCGTACTCTAATTGGTCATGGGTTCGATTCTCACAACGGGTTTTCCCAAATTTATTAGATTTCATCCTGAACTGGTGTATAGGTATTATCACCTAGTGGAGATGGATATAATCAGGTGGTTTCACTGATGACACAATGATACTCCAATGATCCGTCAATGATCACAGTTAAAAATTTAAAAATAAAAAAAAATCACACGATGTAAAATATAGAATGTACATAAATAATAGTCGAAATATAATGTGAAGAATAACTTGACCCATATATAGTTGACCCATATATATTGTTCCTAAGTATTCTGACTTATCTATATTGATCCTAAAAACTAACTACTTTCGTGATTTATGGTCTTCAATCAACATTGGTAGCTAAGCAAATTACAAAACAGAAAGATTAACAATTGATTTTATGCATCTCGAAGGCATGAGGTGCACAAACCGGGTTTTTTCAATACCCGGTTCTGGTTATGGAACCGGTTCCAGCTAGAATTGGGTATCACTTTGACCGGGTATTGAAAGAACCGGTTCCAGTTCCGGTTCCCAGCATAAAAAACCATACCCGGTATATCCGGTTCCGGTTTTTTAATACCGGTTCCAAGCATACCGGGTATTAAAAAAAACCCGGGTACATCGGGTATTGAAAAAAACCGGATATGCAGGGTATTGAATTCTTTTTATACAATCACGTCGAAGGGTAGTGCGACTTAATAACACGGTTGTAGAGTTCTTTGGATAAGACGCGTCAATCTTGGGTTGTCGAAGTGGTCAAATGGCAACCCCTTTTGAATTACGAAGTAACCCATTCCTTCCCGGACCGCCTCAACATCAAAATGCCAAATAGTCCCTTTGCTTGACATATATTTTTTGGGTATTCAGAAAACCCGGTTCCGAGTATTAGGAAAACCCGCTTCCGGGTATTAAAAAAAACCCGGGTACAATCGGGTATAAATCGGATCCGGTTCCGGGTCCGGTTTTTACATAGAATTCTATACCCTATGCGTATCCGGCGGGTAGCGTCGGGTGCGGTTCTGGGTATAAAACAACGTTTTTTTTAATACCAGGTTCCAGGTTTTTTTCCGGTTCCGGTTTTTTTTTTCACCACTAGGCAAGAAAGTATTAGCCAAAATGGGCTTATTATTAGGCTGAATTTGTTTTTTTTAAATGGGCTTATTATTAGGCTAATTGTTTTAAACAAAAAATGGGCTCATTGGTATAAACTTGTCCAATTGTTGGTTGCTCAGGATCATCAGCCATTGTGTCAAGGCTTTGCTCAAACGTTGTACAAAAACCTTAATGTGATCATTTAAACTTCCAAATAAGAAATTGCTGCTTCTTTTAAGGCTATGTTTTGTGCTTCATGTAAAATGTGAAAAAAGAGCCACATAGGCGCCACATTATATCACACCCTCAAATTACCACTTGCGGAGTTTTACCGCGAGGCGCATGACAAACCAGGATCCAAGTCAACGATCACAATAAACGACACTATATGAAGTACGTAAACCCAAAAACATAAATGTCATAAGCGGAAGCATTTAAAGAATTTAATCTCTACAAAACAGTGTTCCCAAGTATCCAAGACACCTATTACAAAACGTGCACTAAAATCTAGACGCCAATGCAGACCCGTGCGCCTAGTTCCGTTCATTGCTACCTTAGCGACCTGAGAAAAACATGCCAAAAGATGTCAACATATAATGCTGGTGAGTTCACAGGTTTGTTCAAAATGTTACTAAAATGTTACCATGTCCATACTACATCCATATTACCAAGTACGCTAGCTAGGCGTAAGTTTTATTACTACTACGATTGGAAACCATTACTAGACACGTTTAGCAATGTTCAGCATGTTTAAGCAGCCCGTATGTTCAGCATGATACCAGTGTACCTGTTCGAGACAATATGCACCCGCCCGGCCCTCCAAGCCGACGAGTGGGGCAGGTCACGCCCAATAGATCTATCCACATTTCCCCCGTTGTGCAACCCCGCACATTCATGATTTCCCCTGGGACTTTCCAAAAGATCGTATAGCAATATAAAGTTAAAACCATAGTATGACATATGTTACCAAACCGTTTAGCGCATGTTTTCTCCCCCAAAAGTTAAAGCAGTAAAAGTGGGGCCGTGAACTCACCTTAAGTTGCGTTCCTCAAATACAAGTAAAGACGTCTAGCCCTTGATAATCCCTCTACGGAGATCTACCAAAATGTTCACATAAGTGTTCCGACTAATAACCATAAGGTTATCTAGTCCCCGATTGTCCAGATCGTAACCAAGATTGTTTTAAAACGTGTTTAAATGTTTAACCGACACACTAGACCGACCCGACATCCCGTTGGTGACCCGTTACCCTAACTAATCAAGTACACATAGATTACACACAAGGTTCAAGCATAAAACACTTAGTTTGTATCAAAAATCTCATTTCTGCATCAGAACGGTCGAACCAGTCAGTTTTAAGTCTCCTTCGCACCTTTTTATCTCCTTCGCACCTTTTTACATCTCGTTCGACCGTTTGATGCTTCCTTCGCCCGTTTTATCACATTCGTCCAAATAAAACCCTGGTTCGACCCTGGATCCCTCCTTCGCACCATCGACTGGTCGAAAGAGGCCAGGTTCGCCCCTGTTGCATAGTTTTCCTAAAAACGCTTCAAACACATTCAAAACGACTCGAAACATCATCAAACACAGCAGTCAAGCATGGATAACCTATCCCTACAAAACCCCATCGATTTCCCCCGATAATACATCCGTTTCAGCCCTTTCCCAAAATGGTAAAGATTATGGAAACATCACTTTCATGCATGAATTATTTACCCAATTTGGAAACTTTTGAAATCGATTCATGTTTAGCTTAAAATACTCAGTTTCTCGATTATCCGATCTTTCTTATTCATTCTATTGATCATAAATATTCATGCATCAAGTATTAATCCAATAAAACCCCCAAATATCAATATACCCAATTCTAACCCTAGACAACCATAATCCAATCATTAACAACAATCCTATATCATGTTTCTATCATAGATATAGCAGCAAATCAGTGAACAACACATATCACTACATAACACACAACTAACACATGTTATTCATTATGAAAACCTATGTTAAATGATCATGTTTTGATTTAGAAAGATGTTTAAAAGGTTTTTAATCATAAAAACATCCTTAGAACAGATCTGGACAATTAGGGTTAGATGAAAACGGATTAAAATGCTTTTAAAAGATTTAGGACTATGAACACACCTTGGATTCTTGTTTAGATGTTGTAGATGGGTTAGATTATGAAAAAGAAGAGCAAAAACTCCTTCCTTAGTGTTTAAGATCGTTTGAGAGCGTTTTGGGACGGTTAGGGTTTGTGAAATGATGAAAAATGACAAAGGTTGGTATTTATACTAGTCTTCCTTCGCACCAACTTATTGGTCGAATGTAGGCTCCTTCGCCCCTTTCACAGGGTCGAATGAGCCCTGTTTGGTCGAAGGGAATTTCCCAATTTCCACTTCCCTGGTTCGCCCACTTGCATGGGTCGCACCAGACATTTTTATTCTCCTTCGACCACTCGAAGTGGTCGAACCAAGACTTCTTTTAAACTAGTTTTCCAGTTTGTCGTGTTTAACGCATTCTAACACATCCTAACACATAAGCATGCATCCTTAGTCTATATTTAACAAATTTAGGCACAGATAATCATTTACACATCATTTAAACACATCTAAGTATATAATCCACCACACAACCCATAATCTACACATATACTTAGTTAGTTCATGTAACGTCACCAACAACGGAACCCGGTACTAGTGTATTACCAAAACGACTCCCAATGATCCTCCAGATCATTGTACCCTGGACAATCCTAACTTGACCCGACTCAACTAACCCAGTTAAGTTTGTTTATAAACGTTTCTCGCTAAGGTAGACTTAGATGTTACTAATATGTTTAAGCCGAACATGCCGGGTGTCACATCATCCCCACGTTGAAAGAATTTTCGTCCCGAAAATTGCGCAAAGCCCAACAGGAAAGAAACGAAAAGAACAGAACGAAAAGAAACTTACCGGATGTCACATCATCCCCACGTTGAAAGGAATCTCGACCCGAGATTCATTCCGCTTCAGCAGTAACATGCCTCGATTCGAACGCGCGCTTCGGAAAGAGATGAGGATACTTAGATTTCATCTGATCCTCTCGTTCCCATGTGAACTCAGGTCCACGGTTCGAGTTCCAACGGACTTTAACGATGCGGATTTTACTCCGACGAAGGCTACGAATCTTGTAGTCGAGAATCTCGACAGGTTCCTCCACAATGCGAAGACGATCATCAACCTTGATCTCTTCCAGTGGTACAATGAGAGATTCATCAGCCAAACACTTCTTCAAGTTAGACACATGGAAGACGTTGTGTACACTACCGAGCTCCGCCGGTAAGTCAAGTCTATATGCCACCGGTCCAATCCGATCCAGGATTGCGAACGGTCCGACATAACGAGGGTTAAGCTTGCCACGCTTTCCAAAGCGTATGACGCCCTTCCATGGTGAAACTTTCAAAAGTACCTTGTCCCCAACCTGGAACTCTAAAGGTTTTCGACGGCGATCGGCATAGCTCTTCTGACGATCCCGTGCAGCAGCCAAACGTTGACGGATCTGTACGATTTTCTCCGAAGTTTCGTACACGAGTTCCGGACCAGTGAGCTGGCTCTCGCCCACCTCGGCCCAACAAAGTGGTGATCGACATTTCCGTCCGTAAAGAGCCTCGAACGGAGCTGCCTTGATGCTAGAGTGATAGCTGTTGTTGTAGGAGAACTCCACTAACGGCAGATGGATCTCCCAACTTTTGCCAAAATCGATAACACATGCCCGAAGCATGTCTTCCAAGGTTTGAATCGTCCGCTCACTCTGTCCGTCAGTTTGCGGATGATAAGCCGTACTCATATCCAACTGAGTACCCAAAGCCTTGTGCAGAGCCTTCCAGAAACGCGAAGCGAAACGAGAATCACGATCAGAGATAATAGAAACAGGCACCCCGTGCCGAGCAACCACTTCCTTAAGGTAAAGTCGAGCTAACCGCTCGAGTCCATCGGTTTCCTTAATAGGTATAAAACGTGCCGATTTCGTCAGCCAGTCAACAATCACCCAAATCATATCATATCCACTAGGTGACCTTGGCAGCTTGGTGACAAAATCCATCGTGATTCGTTCCCACTTCCATTCTGGAACTTCTGGTTGTTGCAGGAGACCAGACGGCCTCTGATACTCCACCTTGACTTTAGCACAAGTCAAACATTTGCTGACATAAGAAGCTATATCAGCTTTCATGTTCGGCCACCAATAAAGTATCTTCAAATCCTGATACATCTTATCGGAGCCAGGGTGAATAGAATACCGGGATTTGTGAGCTTCATCCAGAACAAGCTCGCGCAATCCCCCGCACAATGGGACCCAAACACGTCCCGCAAAATAGTGTAAGCCATCAGTCTTGAGCTCAAGATGCTTGTCAGCACTGTGCATAGTCTCAGCCTTAAGGTTTTCCTCCTTCAAGGCTTCTAACTGTGCAGAACGGATCCGGTCAGGCAACGACGAATGAATGGTGAGCTGCAAGGCTCGAACACGGCGAGGGTTCGCAGACTCCTTCCTGCTCAAGGCGCCCGCCACAACGTTCGCCTTGCCAGGATGGTACTTGATGGCACAGTCATAATCGTTCAGGAGTTCAACCCAGCGACGCTGCCGCATGTTCAACACCTTCTGGTCGAAAATATGCTGAAGACTCTTGTGATCGGTATATACTTCACACTTGGTACCGTACAAGTAATGCCTCCAGATTTTCAACGCAAAGACCACCGCACCCAGTTCCAAGTCATGAGTAGTGTAGTTCTTCTCATGAACTTTGAGTTGACGGGAAGCATAAGCAATAACCTTCCCGCGCTGCATCAACACGCAACCGAGACCACGAATAGAACCATCACAGTACACAACGAAATCATCCGTGCCTTCCGGCAAGGATAAGATAGGTGCAGAACAAAGTTTAAGCTTCAGCATCTGAAATGCTGATTCTTGTGGCTCATCCCAGTCGAACTTTCGGTCCTTCTGAGTAAGAGCAGTGAGGGGTTGAGCGATCTTCGAAAATCCCTCAATGAAACGACGATAATAACCCGCAAGACCTAGGAATTGCCGCACCTCAGATGGCGTCTTTGGTGCTTCCCAGTCTTTAATAGCTTCGATCTTAGCCGGATCGACATGAATTCCCAGTTCATTCACCACATGTCCTAGGAATTGAACTTCACGCAACCAAAAATCACACTTCGAGAGCTTAGCATACAACTGCTCTTGTCTCAAAAGCTCCAGGACCAACCGCAGATGTTCCTCATGATCCGCCTTGTTCTTGGAATAGATCAGAATGTCGTCAATAAACACGATGACGAACTTATCAAGGTAAGGTTTGCAAACGCGGTTCATCAAATCCATGAACACTGCCGGTGCGTTAGTGAGACCGAAAGGCATGACCAAGAACTCAAAATGGCCATAACGAGTGCGAAAAGCAGTCTTCTGAATGTCAGCTTCCCTGACGCGCAACTGGTGATATCCGGACCGCAAATCAATCTTCGAATAATAACTGGAGCCCTGAAGCTGGTCAAAGAGATCATCAATGCGAGGATGAGGATAACGATTCTTGATGGTCACTTTGTTCAGCTCACGATAATCAATACACATACGAAGACTTCCGTCCTTCTTCTTCACAAACAAAATAGGAGCTCCCCACGGGGAAGAACTCGGTCGGATGAAACCCTTTTCCAAGAGTTCCTGCAACTGGCTGGACAACTCTTGCATCTCGGGAGGTGCAAGACGATACGGGGCTCGGGCAATAGGAGCTGCGCCCGGAGTGAGATCAATACTAAACTCAACCTGACGATGGGGAGGAAGACCAGGTAGATCATCAGGAAACACATCAGAAAAGTCACGAACCACCGGGATATCCTCGATCTTCTTCTCATCGTCAGTAGAAACGTTAACAAGTGCCAGAATGGCCGAACAGCCCTTCCGAAGATACTTACGGGCTTTCATGCTAGAAATGATACTCAGCGGAGCACCGCTTTTCTCGCCACGAACCGAAAGAATCTCTCCATCAGGGAGAGGGATCCGAATAATCTTGTCAAAACAAACGATCTCCGCGCGATACAACGATAACCAATCCATGCCAACCACAACATCAAAACTACCCAGAGGTACCGGCATAAGGTCAATGGGGAAAGACAAACCCGACAGTTCCAAACGACATTCCCTAAGGGTGTGTGTCGCTTCGATTTTCTTACCATCGGCCAATTCTATTAAGTACTTAGCCTCTAAAGGTGTGGGTACTATATCTAGCAATCGACTAATATCCAAAGATACGAAACTCTTATCGGCACCAGAATCAAACAAAACAGAAACATAGCGATCATTAAGAAGGAACGTACCGGTAACTGTGTCTGGATCCTGCCTAGCCTCTGCAGATCCAATGACGAAAGCACGTGCAGTCCTACCTCCGCCGCCATTGTTCCCGTTACCGTTCCCGCCCCTCCCATTATCGTCCTACTTCAGTTTGGGACAATCACGCTTGAAATGCCCCGTGTCACCACAGTTATAACACCCCTGCCTCCCCTGAGTCCCCTGAGCAGCAGGAGCAGGAGCAGTCGCAGGAGTCTGAGTTGGGGTGAGCGTCACCTTGCAATCCTTAGCATGGTGCCCCAACTGATGGCACCGATGACAACGAGCCCTATCACAACTCCCAGAGTGATGAAAACCACACTTGTTACACTTGGGATGCTTCCCAGCATACCCACCCGTCTTCGACCCAGAAGAAGACCCAGATGTATCAAACTTCTTCGCCGGCTGAGCCGGCACCACACTCTTCCCCACACTCTCCCACTTCCTCTTGTTTCCCTCAGCAGTCTTCACAACAGCACCCTTGGGTGGCAAAACGCCTTCCGCCACCTTCAGGTTAGTCATCCGATGAGCTGATCGGACAACCTCAGCAATAGTGGGAAGATTCCCAGCAGCCACCAACCCAACAATCTCGGGCACTAGTCCAGACACATAGTGCTCAATCCTCCTGTACTCGGGTGTGTGCAAGTCAGGACACAACACCGCCAGCTCGTTCCTCCTCACAGTATACTCCTCAATCTCCGACCCAACCATCTTGAAACTCCAGACCTCATGTTCCAACTTCTGTATCTCCTCCCTCGGACAATACTCACCTCTCAAAAGCTGCACAAACTCCGCCCAAGGCATAGCAATAGCCTCTCCCAGTCCCACGTTCTGAGTAGTAGCATTCCACCACGACAATGCAGGCCCCTCAAATGTCGCAGTAGCATACTTCACCCGGTCCCCAGCAGGACAGTTACACATGACAAACACAGATTCCACCTTCTCTAGCCATCGGAGCAGTCCCACCGCTCCCTCAGTTCCAGCGAAGTTATGGGGCTGACAGTCCCTAAACTTCTTATAAGAGCACTGAGGTGGGGGTGGATTGGCACCAACACCTGAAACACGGTACACGAGTAAAACACAAACGAAAGGACACGAAACCCAAAAATGAGGCAAGGTCGACAAAATCAACTCACCACCCATGGCATTAATCCCGGCCTGGAAATTAGCCATAGCCATGTTCACTTGCTGCTGGAGCAAGTTGTTCAGTTCGGCTTGGGTCATGTTGATGTTCCCACGACCACCGCCTCCGGCATGACCACCGCCGCCAGCACGGCCACCGCCTCCACCACGACGTCCACCACCGCGAGCACCAGACATGATCTAACAAACCAAGAAATCGAGAGATTCAGATTCACTTCCAGTGTCAACCACTAGAAATTTACAAGAGTTAACCTAGGGACAACTGCAGGACTATACATCCAAACTCGAAGTCCATCGGGATTTTCATGCATCCCAGTTTATTATTTCGTGTGCACCCGAAATGATAAACTGCTCTACATGCTCCTCCAGATGTACCCCTAATCTAGACCCCAGTCACCGAACATTGTCGCCTATGTGGCAATAGGTGCAAGTGTAAGAAGGCATGTGTATGCTAGAACCAACAAATCAACCCCTCCTCCTTCCATCCAGAAGAAGAAGACAAGAGTAGGTAAGAACCAAAATAAAAACGGATGATGTAACGGAGAAGCATGATGATGATGTAAGGACACCCCGACAACGTTAATACATATCCCATTAATAGACCCAAAGTATGTGACCGTCTAGTGTGTGCAACTCGGCTATAGACCAGACTCTACATGCAGTCCTAGTTCACTATAACCATTGTCTCTGATACCAATCAATCACACCCTCAAATTACCACTTGCGGGGTTTTACCGCGAGGCGCATGACAAACCAGGATCCAAGTCAACGATCACAATAAACGACACTATATGAAGTACGTAAACCCAAAAACATAAATGTCATAAGCGGAAGCATTTAAAGAATTTAATCTCTACAAAACAGTGTTCCCAAGTATCCAAGACACCTATTACAAAACGTGCACTAAAATCTAGACGCCAATGCAGACCCGTGCGCCTAGTTCCGTTCATTGCTACCTTAGCGACCTGAGAAAAACATGCCAAAAGATGTCAACATATAATGCTGGTGAGTTCACAGGTTTGTTCAAAATGTTACTAAAATGTTACCATGTCCATACTACATCCATATTACCAAGTACGCTAGCTAGGCGTAAGTTTTATTACTACTACGATTGGAAACCATTACTAGACACGTTTAGCAATGTTCAGCATGTTTAAGCAGCCCGTATGTTCAGCATGATACCAGTGTACCTGTTCGAGAAAATATGCACCCGCCCGGCCCTCCAAGCCGACGAGTGGGGCAGGTCACGCCCAATAGATCTATCCACATTTCCCCCGTTGTGCAACCCCGCACATTCATGGTTTCCCCGGGACTTTCCAAAAGATCGTATAGCAATATAAAGTTAAAACCATAGTATGACATATGTTACCAAAACCGTTTAGCGCATGTTTTCTCCCCCAAAAGTTAAAGCAGTAAAAGTGGGGCCGTGAACTCACCTTAAGTTGCGTTCCTCAAATACAAGTAAAGACGTCTAGCCCTTGATAATCCCTCTACCGGAGATCTACCAAAATGTTCACATAAGTGTTCCGACTAATAACCATAAGGTTATCTAGTCCCCGATTGTCCAGATCGTAACCAAGATTGTTTTAAAACGTGTTTAAATGTTTAACCGACACACTAGACCGACCCGACATCCCGTTGGTGACCCGTTACCCTAACTAATCAAGTACACATAGATTACACACAAGGTTCAAGCATAAAACACTTAGTTTGTATCAAAAATCTCATTTCTGCATCAGAACGGTAGAACCAGTCAGTTTTAAGTCTCCTTCGCACCTTTTTATCTCCTTCGCACCTTTTTACATCTCGTTCGACCGTTTGATGCTTCCTTCGCCCGTTTTATCACATTCGTCCAAATAAAACCCTGGTTCGACCCTGGATCCCTCCTTCGCACCATCGACTGGTCGAAATAGGCCAGGTTCGCCCCTGTTGCATAGTTTTTCCTAAAAACGCTTCAAACACATTCAAAACGACTCGAAACATCATCAAACACAGCAGTCAAGCATGGATAACCTATCCCTACAAAACCCCATCGATTTCCCCCGATAATACATCCGTTTCAGCCCTTTCCCAAAATGGTAAAGATTATGGAAACATCACTTTCATGCATGAATTATTTACCCAATTTGGAAACTTTTGAAATCGATTCATGTTTAGCTTAAAATACTCAGTTTCTCGATTATCCGATCTTTCTTATTCATTCTATTGATCATAAATATTCATGCATCAAGTATTAATCCAATAAAACCCCCAAATATCAATATACCCAATTCTAACCCTAGACAACCATAATCCAATCATTAACAACAATCCTATATCATGTTTCTATCATAGATATAGCAGCAAATCAGTGAACAACACATATCACTACATAACACACAACTAACACATGTTATTCATTATGAAAACCTATGTTAAATGATCATGTTTTGATTTAGAAAGATGTTTAAAAGGTTTTTAATCATAAAAACATCCTTAGAACAGATCTGGACAATTAGGGTTAGATGAAAACGGATTAAAATGCTTTTAAAAGATTTAGGACTATGAACACACCTTGGATTCTTGTTTAGATGTTGTAGATGGGTTAGATTATGAAAAAGAAGAGCAAAAACTCCTTCCTTAGTGTTTAAGATCGTTTGAGAGCGTTTTGGGACGGTTAGGGTTTGTGAAATGATGAAAAATGACAAAGGTTGGTATTTATACTAGTCTTCCTTCGCACCAACTTATTGGTCGAATGTAGGCTCCTTCGCCCCTTTCACAGGGTCGAATGAGCCCTGTTTGGTCGAAGGGAATTTCCCAATTTCCACTTCCCTGGTTCGCCCACTTGCATGGGTCGAACCAGACATTTTTATTCTCCTTCGACCACTCGAAGTGGTCGAACCAAGACTTCTTTTAAACTAGTTTTCCAGTTTGTCGTGTTTAACGCATTCTAACACATCCTAACACATAAGCATGCATCCTTAGTCTATATTTAACACATTTAGGCACAGATAATCATTTACACATCATTTAAACACATCTAAGTATATAATCCACCACACAACCCATAATCTACACATATACTTAGTTAGTTCATGTAACGTCACCAACAACGGAACCCGGTACTAGTGTATTACCAAAACGACTCCCAATGATCCTCCAGATCATTGTACCCTGGACAATCCTAACTTGACCCGACTCAACTAACCCAGTTAAGTTTGTTTATAAACGTTTCTCGCTAAGGTAGACTTAGATGTTACTAATATGTTTAAGCCGAACATGCCGGGTGTCACACATTAGCACCGTGGGCTTTCATATTTCACACACATTAAGGTGTATTGTGGAGAGGAAAAACATCGAAATATGGTGGTGGGTTGATATATTAATTAAAAATAAAAAATAAAATAGAAAAAGCAAACATCATCCCTAGCGCCCGTGAAGACCCCATGCCCCACCCTCACACCCTCCGCGTCCCTCCATGGGCCCATGGCTGTGTTCATGGAGGCCACCACGCTGATGTGGCACTGCTTAGCGACCCACGACACCTGATTTAATTTTATCAACTCATAACCATGCATAAAATTGACTCTATGTATATGATTATTCAAGTACATATCCAAAAGTTCATCACCTTAATTTATTCGGAACTTTAGGTGTTGATTGTAGCATTTATTCGAGAGAACAAATCCACCAAAACATCATCCAAATTTGTCCTCCAATGTTTTTCATTCTGGTTTCCTTCTTGTCAAATATGCTACATGGTTGAAAACACCAAAGCCCCAACACTTAATTATGTGTGATTATTAGGTAATACTTGCCAATTTTCTGGCTCCAGGGGTGAAGCCTCTCAATTTTTTTCGGTCGATAGTGGCAAATCGGCGGGGCCAGACTTAATCCAGACTCAATTTAGCTATGAAAATCGTAAATTTCTACCACTGCGCCAAAAAACAGGGGGCCATGGCCACCCCTGGCCCTCACAATCATTCGCCTCTGCTTGGCTCAGCTAATAAATTGTGACATCCCGCAAAAATCGACGCGTTTCCGTACGTAATTAGTATATGTAATTAACAATAATTAATTGCAATTCTAAATTAATGGTATTAATTTAACCTTTAGAGAATAGCAAATTCTCCATATGATGCATAGAAATGCATTTGTTTAATTAAAAGCACGACAAAATCGCATGCAAATAAACTTGTCCAGAACGGGCGTTGGTGATTACCCGGTAACAATTAATTAACCGAAAATGATCCCGAACACCAGGATATAAAATAAAGGGTATTTTCATGAAATATTATATGTTTTGAAACTCCAAAACCATAAAAGGAAACTCCAAACAAAAATCTCCCAATAACGAATAAATTGCGCGTACCGCACCCGATACACATATAAATTATAAATTCACCCAGCAAAAGCCTAACCAACCAACCAACAGTTAAACTAGGGTATGTTTAAGGGTTATTAGAGGCTATTTTTATGACCAGATAACTTGTAATTAAAATCCGATAAAAACCCAAACGAACCCAAAAACTACGCGATCAAACTAAATATAAAAGACAAAATTACAGAAAACGTCCTTTATGTTTACCCAAAGTTGCAGGTTTCATCCTTTATCTTTAAAGCTTGCAGGATACATCCTTTATCGAGGTTTTTGTTGCAGGTTTCATCCTTTACACTAACTCTGTTACTGTTTGTCGTTAACTCCCCCTCACATGCAATGCATGTGAGGGTATTTTCGTCAATTTGTATATTAAAGGGCGTTTTCTGTAATAAAAATCAATTTGTATATTAAAGGACGTTTTATGTAAACCTTTTGCATAACAATTAGTGTCTTGACTATAGTTACATAAGTTGTGATGTTTCGTTATTAATCTGACTTTTTAAATATATTAAATTATGAAGTTTTACGTATCAAAAATAACTTTGCACAATCCAAAGTATTTCCTTTTTAGCTATTTTTTTTAAAATACCCATTTGACCCATTACTAATAAAACATTACACGAATCAATTAAGTAATATATGTTGAACTCCAACATGTCAAATGGATCGGGCCAGCCAATTCTGTCATCCATAATGCCAAGGGTGTTTTGGATATTTCAGGTGTTCTAACAACTTTCACTTTGTTTTTCTCCTAGCCGGAATTCATTGACATCGTCAAGGCTGGTGAAGTGAAATGTGCATAAAGCGTATCATTTTGGGAAAAGAGCAATGATATCGTGTGGTGTGTTTTTAGTTTGAAATAAGCATATGAACAAAACTAGGTGCACTAATTATGTTACAAGGTGACACCATCTTTTTTGGTCAACAACTCGGTTGTTTTGAGCACCAAGTGTTTTGTAAACTGATCAGATACAAATTTTGCGGGTATCTGCTTTTGCTTATTCGTATTAATAGTATTATATGTGGATGTATCCATTCAACTTCGAGCGTGTTGTATAGATGGTTTTAAAATGCACAAGGTCATTTGGGGCCCTTAGGTTCAAAAGCTAGGCGCCGAAATTCTTGGATGCAGAGTGAGTGAAGCAACCGAAGTCTGTTGAAGTATACGGTTTGTTTTAAAGCTCCACTGTTTAACAAGTCGAATAAGTATGGGTAAAAAGTAGTTAGCTTTTTGTTATATTGTTGTTATTTGTTTTTTATTACATAAAACGTCCTTTAATATACAAATTGACTTTTATTACACAAAACGTCCTTTAATATACAAATTGACGAAAATACCCTCACATGCATGGCATGTGAGGGGAACTTAACGACATAATTAAACACCGTTAGTGGTAAAGGTCGTTTTATGCAACCAAAATTTCAGTAAAGGATGAAACCTGCAACGGAAACCTCGATAAAGGATGTATCCCGCAAGTTTTAAAGATAAAGGACGAAACCTGCAACTCTGGGTAAACATAAAGGACGTTTTCTATAATTTTGTTAATATAAAATGATAGATATTTTGGTGACATGAGGGCCCCACAAAATCCATAAAAGGATCGGCCCATGTCCCAAATATTTCATCAAATCTTTAGTTTCTTATGAATCTATACAAAATATAATATGAATTATGGCATAAGGATTGTTATATCAGGGTGTTGTACTAGATGAGATCCATATAAGATTTTCAAGTATCATTATCATTCTTTCACCACAAAAAATCTTGTTGCTTGATTTAGTGTACAAGATATTAGATGTTGGAATGGTTTTTTGATATTTATAATGAGATTTGATCATGGAGGATCTTTATAAATCATAAGACTTCATTTCTATCTTTCATTTACAAAAGTGTAATCTCTTGTACAACCCCTTGAGCCGTGAGTTTCTAGCATCCAACATACATACATTTTCAAACTACAAGCCTTAAAATTCTTGCATAATCAAACCCTTTTTCAACTAAATTCAAATGTGTTTTAAGTTTGGAGCTTAACCTTTTTGGAAGAACAGACTCTAACCCCATCCAAAATCATGTGTTTTTGTGAATCTTTCCTAGCCGCGTGCTAGTTGTAAGTTTTCTTGTGTTCTTGTTTCTGCTTAAACTTTATATTTTTTAGTGTTTTAAAGCAAGTTGTGCATTGGTGTTTAAACAAATGTTTTAAACATAAGATTTTGTATGTTTTTACACGAGTAAAATGAATGGTTAAAAACTAGTATATTGGTCGTAGGTTTGAGTGGTGATGTTGTATTATTTTTGTAGTTAATAAAAATTCACGTACACATGTTATAAGGATGATCTAAGACATGGTTGATAAAGGTGACTTGAATACACTTAAAAATTGTCTTGATCATCATAATATAATCATCTAAAACTAAATATTGCGTTGGATAAGTTGAAAAATGAAAAATATAAAAGTTGCATCTTCAAAGATTATGGATAAAAAGGACACAAAATTGGACATATGGAATTAATCACGCTAATACACCTATTAATATCCATAATGAGACATTTAAAGACCATGGATGATAATGGATCTTAATAAAAATATAAGATGACAAACCTGATATGTTAAAGTAACTGGTTTGATGAAAAACTTGTCATTTTTGAAAGTCTAGGGATAAAAATGCAACTTTTAAAAGTTAAAGTGATGGTTTGGTAACTTTAAAAGTTAAAGGGGGTAAAATGCCATTTTGGAAACCTAAGGCTAAAAATGTGATTTTTGTAAAATTAGGGTTGAACATGGAAAGTTGCAACTTTCAAAGAATTGTTATGGAAATAACCATAAGACTTACAAAAGTGTATTTTTGTATAAAATATATTTTTATAAAATAGGATTTTATAAAAATGTAAATTACCAAAGATGTTGATCAAAATAAAAACTAATGTTTTTATTACAAATATTGGTAATTTAAAGACTTGGTAAAAGTTGTATAAAAATGAACATTTTTATATCTATGGAACTATAAAAATGTTAGAGCATTTTATGTTAAAAATAACCAAGTCTTGGCTGTGAAAATACAAACGTTACTTTTCAAACTTCTAGATGGAAATGTGTAGAAATTAAAGTTGATTAGTTTTAAGTAAAACATATTGTCGGGAATTTATGAAAAAAAATAAGTAAATATATATTTCGGTGAAGTAGGAAAAATAATATTTCGACGAGAAGTAATCATTCCTACAAAATATATATGTGTAACTTATAATGTTCGAGATGCAAAAAAATATATAAGTTTGAATAATCGGATATGAACGTATTATGTTACAACGGGTTATCGGACGAATAAGTATATATTGTATAACTTCCTACAAGATACATATATATGTTACTGCGTCGAATGTGAACATGGAAATATATATTTGATGGACTAAAATATATAAAGTTACTTATGGGTGAAAAATGTGTAACACTTTCCTAAGTGTTGGAAAATATTCGTGGGAGAACAACAACAACAACAACAACAACCGTACCCAGGAAATCCCACTAATAGTGACGCTATTCGTAGGGTCTGGGGAGGGTAGGATGTAGGCAAACCTTACCCCTATCTTTAGAGATAGAGAGGCTGCTTCCAGAGAGACCCCCGGCTCGACAACAACAAAATGCACACTGTATATTAATGAATAATTAGGCAATCACTAAACACTAAAAAAACAAAAAAATAAAATAAAATAAAATAGTGGATGTATAACATGATACAACATACAGATATATATATATATATATATATATATATATATACATGCATAGAGGCCAACCCTAAATCCTAAGTAATCTTAAAACCTAAAAATCTTTAACTTTAATCCTACGTCTCCACGAAAATCTTTAACCTAAAAATCTTTAAAATATTCGTGGGAGAATTAACGTTAAATAATCTATAACGATTACATGTATAAAACTAAGTTAAGTATGCAAAGTTAACAAAGAAAAATATGCTGTCAAATCGACAAGATCCTAGTATATTTATTTAATGGGAAAATAAATATACGGTAAAGTGAGCCGAGTCGAATGTTGAAATGAAACCTCGAATCGACAAGATCCTAGTATATTTATTTAATGGGAAAATAAATATACGGTAAAGTGAGTCGAGTCGAATGTTGAAAATGAAATCTCGATCGACAAGATCATAGTATAACTATTTAATGGGAAAATAATTATACGGTAAAATGAGTCGAGTCGGAGATAATGTTATTTCAAGTTAGTAAATATATATTGTAAATATATATTGAATAACAAGATCATGACGTGAGGAAATTGGGCAATGATCAGAGTTCGCTGCGACGAACAAACTAACTTTGAAAATAACGGTTATTAAAATATAAGTTATGTGAAACTTATAACGAGGGTGATCCATCACCAACGGACCTAGGACATGTGTTTTAATTAAACGGGGAATGGTATGTAAATAGTGGTGTTGGGAGTTGAGTGTACAACTTTCCGGTAAAACACGCACTAAGGACCTAGTGTCTTATATGACTAGATCACTTGTAGGTGGTTGACTGTGGACTATAGCTATTCTCTATTGCTGCATGCACAATGGTATTAAGGTGAGTTTCAAGGCCCCATTTTACTGTTTTTATTTAGGGGGAAATATATGTTTTGTCAAAATGTTGTAAAATGTGAAAATGTGTTATGTTGCATGATGAGTACTTGGGTTTGTTCTACACAACTCGGGGTGAGTCCTCGCTACTGTAACCATTAATTCGTGTGTGTATGTGAAATCGAAACCGAAGGATTATTTGGATAGTACTATTGGTGCCTGACAAGGCCCACCCCTAATCGATAGCGTCGATTATACAAATGTGTATGCCAGGGGTGCACATATTCTGAACTAAGTTGTTATTTACCGAGAAACAACTTTTGCTAGCGGGGCATTGCTTGTCTTGCTTTGGTTATGGGCTCAAGGGATTGCTCGTCATAGTTTTTGTAGGAGCTAGCTACTCCTTACAATGACCACTAAGTGCCGAATAGATATGAGCTAGTGCGGTGGAATATGAGATTGTCGGACACTTGTCGGGGGTTTCATCTATATTTACCATTGGGTTGGGACATAGACGGAAAAACCCCATGTCTGAACTTGTTGCTTGTTGTTTTGTGTAATGTTATGACAAGGTACTATTTTTCGACATCTTAATGAAATGATCTTTTCTAATTAAATATGGTTTGTGTTAATCTTGACTTTGATATGCTTTCGAGCGTTGCGCCACGTGTTCTGCCATTGTCGTGGTGTGACATAAATGGTAGTTGGGTCAAGCGTGAGGTCAAGGAGAGGTGTTGTTTTCAAACCACGCTTACGGCAAGAATAATGAAGGAACTTTCTGGGATGACGGAGTTTGATCCTCGAACTCTATGCCCCTCTGTGGAGTTGAGGTTGAGATTCTTAGGCTGTCCGGAGTGGGGGCGGGAGAGGGGCGGGAAGGGGGGGGGGGACACCGCCGCCATACCGGCGTGGAGGAGGGCGGGAGGGGGGGCGGGGGGAGGTCACTGGCGTGGGGCAAGGTTATGAGACACGTGGCACTTGTGGATTGGTTGGGCTTTGTTTTTAACGGCTATATTTAAAAAAAAAAATAAACACACACTATATAACGGCTTTAAAAAAATTTATTATATATATATATATATATATATATATATATATATACTAGTGGGAATGCCCGCGCGTTGCCGCGGGTAAGTTTTGGGTAGGTTTTTAAGGAAAAAGTTTCTAAGCTGGAAAAAAAACAAATCAAAATGTAAGAGGCTTCAAAGAGTTGCTAAAAGTGATAGTCGTATTATCTTGGTATGTTGATCTATGTGGATGAATGTGATGCAACAGTTCTTTCCCCTTAATTGCTCACATTAGTATTGGTAGGATATGTGGGTTGGTGTAGCCATTTTATGACCATGTAGTTACAGCTGATATCTATCAAAGAAGACATAGCCTCATTAAACAAAATTGCACTTGTTGTAGTTATTTGATCCGCAATGTTGGTTGCTATTGCCCAGTTGATATAAAAGTGAAAAGATAGCAATATTAGCACATAAATAATCACTTGTCTAACTATTATTTTTAACTTAATTGACTATGATTTCAAATCACTGAAACACTTTATTGAACTGCTTACAAATCATGAAGCAACATCTAATCACATTCAAATAAGGTATGTATAATATTTCAAAGCTGAAAGAATCCGAGTCTTAAAGTAATCAAAAGTTCATGAGGTTACCAAAAATATATATAGCAGAAAATTGTATTAAAAGATAGTATGCTTTCACTTGTTAGAGGTCTTACATGACCAGATGCGTAGCTTTTTGAGGGCCCGAGGGGGACCCGACCCCAACCGTTTTTTGACGTAGTGGTGGAATTTTATGATTTTTGTAGATAAATTGAGTCCGGCCACCACCAATTTGATTTTCCGGCCACCACCGATCCAAAAAAATTGAGCCACCCCACCGATTCGAGAACCAAGCTTCGCCAACATGACAAATTGCATTTTATTTAAAAACCTAAACCTTTTTCATATGTTTGACCTGGGTAGTAGCATACAAAGCGAGTGAATGAAACCTTTTTCATATGTTTTTGGTAGCAACCTAACCAGGCCATTCCACCACCTCCACATAATGCAAAAAAATATGAACATGGACATATCCTTTGAATTAAATTCAACCTGCGATGTAGGCACACCAAACAAATTAAATCCAACTACAGCATCCAAATCAAAAGTGAGTACAAAATCAAAACTATAAGTAATTACACAAACAAGAAAAAACAAATTTGGATTTTACAAAACCTAACACCAGCACCAAAAAATATGATTTCTACAAAATCTACTAATTTACTATGGAGCACAAGCGGAGTTATAGTATAGCAGAGAATAACTCAGAATTCTGAATCAAAGGTGTATGGCATGTTTATTGAAACTTGAGAGACAACCCTCCTTTTATAATGGATATTGAATGGGGGATTAAATGGCAAACTTGAGAGGAATGGTCGATTGATAGGAAAAGTGATGCAATTCATTGAAGGCCAATGAATTGTAAATTGAATGTGTAGACATTATGAATGGGAGTTATATGCTAAGAGGGTATAAAGTTTGCATTAGACAATTATACAATTAGCATTATAAGTTGTACATGATGGGCATAAATGTAAGAAAATGACCAAAAGTTGAAGATTTGTGAAGGGACCCTTCAACTCCCATCTTAAAACATTAAATTGGGGGTTAGGAAGAGAGTGCATTATAGGGGTATTAAGGTAAAGAAATTTATACTTTTAACTAAAATGTCATTACAAATTGACTAATATACCCTTTGAAGTGTCTTAATGTTCCACAAAGTTCCAATTATACCCTCATGATCTAAGCATAAATCACTTGTGCATGTTGCTTCTTAAGTTGTACGGAATTGAAAATTACTATCCTAACCGTCCCTCCTCCTTAATAAGATAACTAGTGGTAATGCCCGCGCGTTGCAGCGGGTGTTTATGTTTATGGTGTGGAGCAAGATGATCATAAATATAAGTTCCTTATCGCATTAGTTCTTTATACGAGTTACAAAGATGAATAATAAATTGTTTGTGGGTCATTCCCAACACGGCCCGTCTAAACCTATGCAAACATACAACTTGTTTCAAGCCGAATCCATTTTAAGCCATTACCAAACCCGTACATCTTTCAACCTGTTACTTAAAACAAGCAATGAAAACATACAATTAATGGAGTAACACCACATCGCCTTGTTTAAAGGCTTCTTCAAATCAGTCACAGTGGCCATATAACAATTCAGACCAGCTACCAAAAAATGGTTTCAAATAAAGAGCCTAATTAATTACTGCCTCTCACCACTTGACGGACTCATTACATTACCACATTAACACATTAACATACTTGCTCAGTTTACTACATTTAGTAGAGACATTTTCAGTGTATAATTATAAGTTAAAAATTCTTAGACCCAAGGCTAAGATCACAATGATTTAACATACATCTGATTTATAACGAATACGTTGTGTGATCTTTTCTATGTTAACATGTACCTGGTTAAACTATTTTGGTAAATGAACATGAAAAGAGCATAAAGACATTAAAGTATATTTATAGAAATATAGAAGATATATGTCTTAGATGCTAAATAAACCAAAAGTATAGAGTTTAATATGTTTAGATAATAGTACTCGTTTTCACAGGATCAATCACCGGAATAACTATATATACTTCATATGTGAACATATCTATACACATAGAGAAAATCATGCACCTACTTACAGGTCAGGCGAACATGGAACACCTTACCATCTTGTAAAATGTTGGACAACATGTTTGAGATCGTTTGTTGCTAGTATATGTCGTGTAGTATTGGCTTGGATGAAATGGGCTACTTGTCATGATTGGTTCCAATAAGCCCGATTGAATACCATCCATAACAGGTCACCCTTAAATATAATGCACAACCAGTGCACGCCTCTTCTTTCTAAGCGTCCTGAACAACATAATACAATCTTTTTGTTAGCTATAACGAAGCGTATCAAAGCGAAACAAAGTCCGAAAGATCAAGATGAACATACTGTGATCAACAATATTGAGAACAAAAAACATTGCAGATTAACTTTTATAGCATTGATCGTTGCTTAACTATGCAGATTATATACAAAATTCTTAACCCGTAAAACCAATAAGATATGTAAAATACTGTAGGAATATCAAAATTCATTATGCAGTGCAGCATGAACAGATTGTTAAAGAACAAAACTTACTGAAACTGGATTGCCACCTATCAAGATTTAACTTTTGTAGCATTTTATATATAAAAACCTTATTAAGTTATAGAAACAAAACCTATTTATAGTTCTCACGCCATCATCCACATTTGCAAGAAGTTTTGCACTGCTTTTTTTTTTTTTTTTTTTTTGCATTTATTCTGGTTCATAATGAACTTAAGAACAAAAGTTTTATGAAATAATATACCTTAAAATCTGCATCTGGCCAAGCTTTATGTAAATTCCATGCTAATATCATAGGGCAACAACAATCATATATGATCCACTCTTCCCTCGAATAGCTATAAAAAAACATAAACAAACATTAAATAGTTAATATATTATCCCCTTTAAACATGTGACCATTGATTGTACCTATACAATTACAACATTGATGTGCCTGATTTTTATCGATATCATCCAAGAGATGAGAATCTACAGAGAAGAATCCTTTATTTACATCCTTTATTTACAAAGTAATGGTTCTCAATCCTTGCAAAAGCCTGCATAGTAAGACAATCCTATTAATCAAAAGCAATATTTTAAACAACAAATGTATGTTATTCCTACATGCACATGTAAACAGTAATGCTTTTCTTGAAAAAAAAAGGTGTAGACATATATGTTGCAGGCCCCAACAGAGAGAAAAAAGTCTTTAACATTTATATGTTTTTTTTAATTATTGCACAATTCAAAGACTAAATCGAAACCGTGTGTGAGTGTGGGTACGTGTATAAGAATCATGAAAGTGAAATACCGGTGAGAACTCATCGTTGTCCCATTTCTTAATAGTCTCTTCATTTGCTATTGATGGAGTAGAAGAAGTTGATTGATTCATTTGGCTCAGGACACTTTGAGGCTGTGCAGCGGCAACCAAGCCAGATGCAATGTACGTGTCTAGTTTCTTCTTAACTGAATTGTTCCAATGATTCTTAATAGCATTGTCCGACCTGATAATTGCATCACATACTAATAAGCTTGCAGCAAATATGTGTCGTATCTTTTTCAACATTTATATAAAAGTAATCATACCGGCCAGGCAAGAATTTTGTTAACTCTGCCCACTTATTCCCATAAATTTGATGTGCATGAATCAATGCTATTTCCTCTTCCTGACTCTAGGCTTCCTTGTTTATGTTAGGATTCAGATGATTATGCCACCTGGATAGACATGATGCTTTCAATTCGGAAAACTATCACTAAGATTTGAACAAAAAGGTTTAGCCCTTGAAAATGAACCGCAGGTTAGCGGGTTTGGTTTTTTTTTTTTTAAACAAGGACAATATTAAAATAGATCATGAGAACTAAGAAGACATCAGTCCTGCATATCTAACAGGTGTAACAAAAAGATTAATGTCTTTCAATTGCTAACATCAACAATGATATATAATACAGTTGGATTGTCAATAAAAATAAAGAATGGAATGTTACAACCATAAAATAAAATAAATCTTACCTCTCTCGACACTGCTTGCCAATTCGGCCAGGTGGGTGTTGGGCAATGGTGGACCATTTTTTGGGAGCTACTCGAGACCGTCTCGATAAAAAGCTCCAAACAAGCGAACCTTATCGAGCCAGAGCCGAGCTTCGGCCTAAAACAAATCTCGTTTATTTATTGAGCTCGAGCCTAACATGTGCAGCTCCTCGAGCCTTGGTGTAACGTTAGATATAATAAAACAGCAGTACGAAAGCACTCGGAGACAAGATCAAAAGCTGATTGGTATGACCCAATTCAACAGAAAGTCAAATGATTATGTTTGACTTTTGAAATAGCAGCTTATGGTTTATTTATAAGTTAAAGAACAACATTCTACTTTGTCCATTCTGTACAACTTGAGACTGCTTATAGATATTCATAAAATCTCAAGCACTTTCATATTATATTAACCGAAATCGCTTTAAAATAATACCTATAAATCTTGCATCGGCTTGCGACTCAGCTCCGAGTAACTCCCGCCCATAAGCTGCAAAATTTCTTCCCACAAATTCTCCGCTGACGGTGGGTTTGATGTGTGTGTGATTCCTGAAAGGAAACAGTATCACCGACTCCGATGTCACTCGGTTTTTTTGCCTCTTTCTTTCGTTATCATCGATAAATTACATTATCAGTCTACAATCTAGAACAAGAAACAAAGAAGCACATCTCAATTCCTAAACAAAAAGCCCCAAAGCACAAGAACCCTAACCAATAACATCATACAACTCACCAATTACTGTAAACTTAAACAATATGTATAAGAAGCGAGGTAACCTGATCGTTCAGTAGTTTATTGGATCCAAATAGTGACAATGCCCTCTATAAAGGGAATTCATTGTGAGGCCTTGATGACGAATTTATGATGATCTTCATGACAGTATTTATGATGATTAACGCTTCAAATGACGAATTTATGATGATTAACACTTGAAAAACCAGCAGGTTAAGAATTGTGATGCGTTAGAATTTGGGATTCATTGAATGATGTCGATTGGCAGGAATGAACAGGTAGGGATGGAAGAAGGAGGAGGGTAGTATTGTAAAAGTGTATTGATATTGTAAAGAATGAGTTGGGTAAAATGTCTATATTACCCTTCTAGATGTCTTAATTGTCACAACTATTCCCATAATACCTTTAAATTTCTTGCTTAATTATGTTGTACATTGTGCTTGTTAAGTTGTATAGAGGTGAAAATGACCATGTTGGCCATCACTCCTCCTTAATAAGATAATATAGATATAACAATACCCTCTTCTACACAAACACACACTCTTTTTTTCATAAAATCCTCTCCAAACTATCATATTTTTTTAAAAAAAATTGCAAGATGTCGGGCGACTCTTCGAGTTCAGACGATATGTTTGATCAACTCGCTTTGGATGACTTGGGCGAAGGTGCCGCAGAGTTGTTAATGGCGAGCGTTCAGAAAGTCGTTAAAGCTATAGCGGATGACGAAGGGACCTCCGAACCACCCAAGCGTAGAAAGTATATAGTTCGTGAAGGACAAACCGCAAATGAGTCATTGGTACGTGATTACTTCTCACCCGAATCAACATTCGATGAAAAAAGTTTTAGGCGACGTTTTCGTATGAGTCGTAATTTATTTTTAAGAATAACAAATGATTTAGAAAATAATTATGAATATTTCAAACAAAGGCCCGATGCACGTGGTCAGTTGGGATTTACCGCGATGCAAAAGGTCACAGCCGCGCTTAGATCATTGGCTTATGGAACCAGTTCCGACATAATGGATGACTATCTAAGGATAGCCGAGCGAACGGCTAGAGAAAGTACTCAGTTTTTTTGTGCGGGCATCATTGATTTATATTTAAAAAGATATTTGAGAAAACCAACATTTAGTGACGTCCACCAACTTTTAGAGTTTCACGAAGAAAAACATGGTTTTCCCGGTATGCTCGGGAGTTTAGATTGTATGAAATGGGAGTGGGAAGTTTGTCCAACTGAGTGGCAAGGCCAACACGCTAGCGGTTTTCATAAAAAGCCGTGTATGATGCTTGAAGCGGTTGCGTCACAAGATCTTTGGATTTGGCATGCGTTTTTTGGTGTGCCCGGTTCGTTGAACGATAGGACTGTTCTTAATCAATCCCCAATCTTCAACGATCTTATAAACGATGTTGCACCAAAAGGAACTTTTTTCTTAAACAAGATAGAATACAAGTACGGGTATCTTCTAGCAGATGGAATTTACCCTGATTGGGCCGTGTTCGTAAAATCGTTTACACGGAGGACTACGTTAGACCCTAAGAGAAAAAAGTTTAACAAAGCTCAAATAGCTGCACGGAAAGATGTTGAGCGTGATTTTGGTGTGTTGAAAAAAAGATGGCGCATTTTGGCCCAACCCTGCCGATTGTGGGAAAAAACGCATATACGAAATGTGATGTACGTATGCATAATTTTACATAACATGATTTTGGAGGATGAAGGACGTGCAATATGCGAGTACTTTGGTGAGGAAACGCAACAAAGTCAAGGAAACATTCCTGATGAAGAAAGAAACGTCAACAACTCTGAAATCAAGAATAGCCAAACACATCACAACCTTCGAGCGGATCTGGTTGATCATATTTGGAGTATACCAAGAGATTACCCATCTGATGATAACGATAACGATAACTGAAGTGCCTTTATGTATTTAAAATTTCATGTATTTTTTGTTTGTTAGTCTTTTTTTTTATTTACTTTGTAGTTTATTAGATGAATTAATATTATGTTTTTTAAAATTGTGTTTTTATATTTATTAAAAAAGAAAAAAAAAAAGAAATGCCACATGTCAGTCCCCCCCCCCCTCTTCCCCCCTTCCACTCCCCACAATTATCCCCCCCACAAGGGTCCCACAAGTGCCACATGACGCTTCATCCCCCTCTTCCCCCCCCCCCCCCACCACTCCGGATAGTCTTAGAATCATGCGAGGCCTTACCGCTTCCTACTTGGAAGCACCCTAGGCGTATGTGAGCTTTATCGAACCCAGATCTTGTGGGTTTTCAAGTGTGCACGCTACCATTTGATCTAGTGTTTCTAAAAAAAAAAGTCAATACTTGACCTTTGTATAATTTCACACCCTCATTATACAATTGTTTTTTAAAACTATCACTTTATAAAACGGAAGGAATTATTACAAAACTCATGTGTTAGAGGAAATTCGGGAATAACAAACAATAGCCTGGATAATCTGAGAACCGTGAAGTTGAAAGTACTGTGTGGTGGTGATCAAATTTGTAGTTTAGTGTGTCATCGGCCAATAATAAATAGTTCAGTTTATTAAAATCCAATTTCCTTATCTTTTGTATGATAAAAATGTTAAATCGTATGATTAAGGTCTATGAGACAAAAAGTCATTTTAGTAATAATTTAGAATCTTAGGACAATTTATTAGAAAAAGAATATATAAAACTTTAGAAAAATCAAAAAGAAAATTCAATCTGTTTCGACGCTTCCAAAATTTCTACATCATGTCTTGATAACAACTTGAATGAATGTAAATTAATATGTAACTAGTGATATTTCTAGCGTTTCGTGCCGGACTTTCATGTTGGGGAGTAACCGTAACAAACGAACAATAACGGATAATAGAAATCTCTGAAGGCACGTGAACGCTTTCAGATTGAATCAATTCGACGGTTCTATCGAATATTCAATCGAATACAATCAGAGATTAAGAATTTTCTGTATGTTTTGATTGAGATTTTTGAGAACCAGAGAGATAATGACCAAGAAGAAGAATTCGTGAATGAAACAATTGGGCCATTAACTGCCTTTTAGGCAGTTTTTTCAAGGATTTCGACTTGCCAAAATAGTCCCCCTATTTCTGAAATTTAATTTTCGGAGACATTTTTACCACAACAATTTTAATGGAAATAAAATTTTTCCAATCTGACTTGGCAGCTCGACCCCAGCCAGGGGCGCTGCTCCCGGACCCCCGTTCCTTAGGGCCTTCGCCCCTAAGTTCATGATAAATTCAAATAGGCGTGCACTCCGCACCACCATGCCCATTTGATGTATTATTATGAACATATTGGTCAAACAATCAATCCAATTACACTAAAATATCCAACATTTCATTCAATATCGATTCAATTTATTACAGTATCAGCATGATATCGACACTCGGCACGTGTTTTACATCAACTCAAAACCATAAAACGATGCATGTACTGGTATCGATGTTGACCACGTGTTGCGAATATGGGGGTCGTACAACCGTGCTAAGTAGTAACCAAACGACAGCCACAACGAAGAAAAATCGTAAAACAAAATTGCAAATTTATACCACCGCAAAGCAAGGCTCATAAAACTGTGCTAAGTAGTAAGCAAACGACGACAAAACAAGGAAAAAACGTGAAATAAATGCGGGAATTTATATGCCACGTGATTTAAAACGTAGGCAAAGGCAAAGACGATTTTATACCACAAACTTATGTAGGCAAAGGCAAACACGACTTTATACCGCAAACTTATGTAGGCAAAGGCAAACACAAATTTATACAATAGAATACGTAAAACACGGACAATCTCACTACAAATCAAAATGAATTAAAAAAAACTACATGACAAAATCACAAAAGGCCAAAAAAGTATATTATTTAATTATTTGTTATATAGTTTAACCATCGCGTTGTGGGGTTGGAGGCCGTAAAACCATGTTAAGCAGTAATGAAACGATGACATCATAGATAAAAAAAGTGAATTTATTCTGCCACGTGACTCAAAATGTAGGCAAAGAGAAACGTGACCTTATACCACGAGCTAGTGTAATTTGCGTTGCGGCAGGAATTTTGGTTGGTTGAATCCGTTACGATTTCACTACGGGACTGATATTCAGTTTAGAAACCGAAAAAGAAATCTAAAAAATAAAGTGGTGTTCTGTTAGTCGCAACAGTGAACAAATGTATCATTTGATGAACACCAAATATAATTTCATAAAGAAAACATACGAGGCTATAGAAAATAAATAGGATTACTAGATATTGGTGATGTAATAAAATTAATCTTATTTACAAGATAAAATGTTTTAAGTTGACAATATTTGTATTTTCTTTTCTTTCAATTGTAAATGGTTTGTAAAAGGTTTGAAACGTTGTAAAAGATTTGAAACATCAGCAACAGCCTTACCAGTTACCATTGGACTTCAAGCTTAGGTGTTTAACCAATTAGCCTTACCTGATCTGGGCTTTAACCATTTTTCCTTGGCCCATCACTCTAGGTAAGATGCTACCATAATTGATGAAGATTGATTTGGACTTCTAGATAACATTTATCATCACTAGTAATAGAAGAAAACAATTGGTCATGGGTGTTTATGTCTAACACGAAATATACAGGTTTCAGTTTATTCTATACATGTGTTAGGTTTAGTTTTCGATTGAACTGAAGAACACACTTAGCTAAACAGGTTGTGTTCATGCCAACCTGATGAATTTATGAGTTGACTCGTTTGACTCATTTATTTATTATTTTAGTTTTAGCACCTTAAAAATAATTCAAACTCTTTTAAGTATTTTTTTATGCTAAAATTTAATTTGGTATTGTTCAAAGATATTTGCTTCCAAAAACAAAAACTAATATGTAAGTTTAAAAATATAAATTTTTAATATATATATATGTATGTATGTATGCATGTATATCTTTTTCGGGTCACACGGGTTGTGTTAGTGTCAACATGTGTGTACACATATCGTGTTCGTCTTCACGTGTGTGACACAATTATTGGGTTCGTTTTGTATAACGATTTATGGTGAATTCCACCTGTCAATCCACAAATACAACCCTATTATCATCCCTAAAATTGAACCGCGATGTGAAGTGGTGCGGCGACCACTAGGATTTTTATATGTAATTTTTAGTTTTTTTTTTAATATATATACACACATTTTTATAGATAAATATTTTAAATAGGAAGGTTTTAACCCATCTTTGACCCATTTTTTAATTATACATGATTAATCGGCATAATCTACATGGAACGGTCGGAAACTTGCCGGAATTATAGGGTTTTGCCATAATTTGGCCGGAAGTTGTCCGGAATTACAAATTATTGCCGAAATCTTGCTGGAATCATCGATATTTGGCCGGCCGACTAGGGTTAACTATGTCCGGCTAGTTTCGACTAGGCCGACTACCGATTAGCGGACTGATTAACGAAAAATTAATCAGTAACCTACCAACTAGAGATTAATCACCGATTAATCCCGAATTTTACAACACTGCTTTCGTGTATGTTCCATTGATTGTCTTGGGCTTGTAACTTCATCAAGTTTCATTTATTGTTCCAATACTATGTAATTACCAGGTCATTAGGTCACCTTCTTTTTTTTTTTTTTTAATGCTTATGTGAATATTATTTATATTAGGTAGGTTTTATAAAATAAAGATTTCAAAAAAAAAAAAAATGTTTTTTTAAATTTTACACATTCGAAAAATTTATTTAAAAAATATTAAAACCTGGCACATCATCACTTTAACCTGAAAACCTGATAATTACATAGTATTGGAAAAATAAATGAAACTTAAGTGACTTTAGAGAGACAAAAAAAGTTTGCGAGACTTAAATGAAACAGTTAACAAACATAGTTACATCTATACACAAAGTACCCTATTTTAACCTTTAAGTTCGCATTCAAACAAAATGTTGTATACATTTTTAAGTTTAGTATTTAAACAAAATATTATTATTGTATGCCTATAATAATGATTTTCGGTAATTAACGGTAATTAACTAGGAATAGCTCATCCTTCCAATGCAGCTCAGTTGGTAACGGGCTCAAGTTCTCTTTTGGGGGATTTGGGTTCGAATCCCGCTAGTTGCATATGGAGGGATATGGGAAATGAGAGAAGACTCAGGGCCACTTGTGGTTAGGGGTTCGATTCCTGATCCCGCCAGGTTTTACCGGTTCACTACTGTCGTGCTTTCGGGCGGGTATGTGGGTCGGGGTTTCCCTGGAAGGGGACTGTCGGGCGGGCTAGGGGCTTCGTGCGTCCGGGGTGGGCCGGGCTGTGCCCCTGTCTTTGCCACTGGGGGGCCGCGTACAAAGTACCCGGCGTTGTTTAGTTGGTCGTTCAAAAAAAAAAAAACACTAGGAATAGCTCGCTGGAATCCAAGATGAGTTGGTGTGAACTCAAGCTCTAGTTAGTGATAAAACAAGCCTCCTAGGTTCGACTCAGAATTTCCAACCTAGCTAAAAACTAAGCTCGTATCCGGCTCACCTTCAGCTCAAGGAATATCGGCCCATGCTGCAATATTGGTAAATTTTGAACACTAGTCATAGAGACCTACTAAAGTCACAATGTCAAATAATATTCGATGGGAGATAAATTCTGGACTTCTTTTGTGGGTTATGTTGGTTGGATTTTGATATTAAATATCTTTACTCCAGTTAGACCATATCGATTGAACTTAACTTGAAATTTATACGTTCCAACTCGCTCGAGCAAACTATACTTTGAGATTTTTCCAAGATATTATTCTAGATTTGTTACTAGCCAGTTACTCTAAGGTTATGGGGTGTGGAGATATGAAAAAAGTCATGTCTCCATATCATGTAGGATGTCACATCATTAAGGTGGTGTCTCAACATTCTTGAGGCATGAGTAGAGTGTGGAGACATGAAAAACACATGTCTCAAGCATTTATTACTTTTTAATTTATTTTTAATATTAATATTAATTTTAGTTTGTTTTAAAAGTAATAAATAAATAAAATAATGTTAAAATAAACACTAAATATTATAAATAAAAATTACAAACCATGATAAAATTAAAAAAAAAAAAAAACGAACACACCGAAAAAAAACATACGACTTCCTAAGATTTTATAAAACTACTTCCACTTTTAAATCAACTTGTCTTGCAAAGTCTTCAACGCGGCGCATTGTTTTTCGGGATAACTCGAGATATCGACCGACATAATCTTCCACTCTTCCACCGCCTTCGATTCGTCAATCAACCTAAGCTTGTTTTCCTTGATTTTTTTTTTCATTAGCTTGGTTGAAAGCTTCCATTTGTGCGCTTAAAGTTTCAAGCCTTGAAGCGCTCTCGCTCGAGCTACCAGTCGCCGCTTTCTTTCCTGCGCCCGCTTCCTTTCGAGCTTTGTCCCAACCTACATAAAAAACGCAACCATTTTTATACTA
The DNA here is from genome assembly GCA_030844895.1 of Ambrosia x helenae. Lineage (NCBI taxonomy): Eukaryota > Viridiplantae > Streptophyta > Magnoliopsida > Asterales > Asteraceae > Ambrosia > Ambrosia x helenae. The sequence goes on from CM061227.1 coordinate 59,569,175, forward strand.
TAAAGAAAACGCAACGAATTATATAAAAAAACTATAAATTTATAAACCTATGAGGCGTTCCTCCTCCACAAATATTGGTTCATCGAACTCGGGCTCGTCGTTCATATCAATGTCGATTGGAACAGACGGACCTCCTTTTAGCTTTATTTTTTCGTGTGGCCCGTTCAACCTCGTTCCGGACCCCCTCCCATTTTGGTTCATCTTTCAAGACCTGCCAAGCCCGTATCATCGAGAATGATCTATTCACCTCAGATTTATACTTCGACAACGCATCCTCGAAAATATTTTGCTTGTTCCAACCACTAGGCGGGCTCGACTTAATACGGTTGTAAATTCCATTGAATTTGTTACAATCCGTATTCATCTTTCTCCACTTCGAGCTTAGAGCGTCGTTTTTTCGATACGGCTTGCTTTGCATAAACCTATGAAAGTATTCGTTCGTCGTCTCCCATAAGTTGTTTAACGATTGGGCGGTACCTTTGATTAAAAAAAATTAATTAACATACTTAAACAATATATAAAAAAATACAAAAAAATATATATATATTTCGGAATAAAATAAAAACATAAATAAATATATATAAACTTAAATAATTTACCGATTGCGGCGCGTGTTGAAGCTACGACCCACGCCTTAGCTAACGCTTCCTCTTCAACATCAGACCTTGGCCTAGGGGCTCCCTCTAGTGGTTTACCATGTCCCGGTCCTTTCTCTCTTTGTTTTCCTTTGCGTTTGCCTTTGTTGAGTGGCGTAGGTTGGGTTTCGGGAATTATCTCATCATCGGTTTCATTCTCCAACTCTACGGGTTGAGATGTTCCAATAGGTGTAGTGGGTTGTGGTTGTAGAGAAAATTGTTAGGTACTTTGAAACGCTTTCATTTGTTGCATATAGTTTTGCATTTGCATATATTGTATCGGGTTTAATTGTGCAAAAGCTACCGGGTTTTGAAGCATTTGGGCTACTGCCGGGATTGGTGGAACGGATTGCGATATGGGTGGATCGACTACCGGCGTGTACCCGGTGTGGTGAAAGGATGAGTGGGTTAGGTTGATTCGGGTTTTGGTTGAATTGTTGGAATGCATCCATAAAGTTATTTATAAAATTATGGAAGTTTTTATAAAAAGTATAGGAGGAATGTAGTTGTAAAATGGTGTAAAATTTATGTTAGAAAATGTTTAATATATATAGGTAAAGTAAATTGGTTTTAATTTTTTTTTTAATAATATAGCCGTTAGACCACTAGCCGTTGTATATTAAAAAAAAAGAAAAAAGATGATTGGTCCGTTCAAAATGTCCCGTTGGGGAGGGGGGGGGGGGTTGCAGTGTGGGGATTTGGGACAGGGCAAAAAGGAGGGGACAGGGGGTGGGGCGTCTGTGCACCGGTTAGTCTAATGATCCTATAATTTTGCATTTAGGTGATTATTTTATGTGAAAACATTTTTTTATAACAATAAACTATCACATCTACTAAATTTATTACGTCTTACATTTTAAGTTAATATGCAATTAGGTGAAAACAAGTTGATGCAAGAAAGTGAATGTCTAATGTCACACACCTTACCTACCACTCTTATTGGAAAACTAGTTACACTGAATTTCAATTTAAAATGATGATTGAATAACAAGAAAACGACTTGTTGTTTAAATCTAAGTGTAAGTGTAGGGTAATCTACTTAGTAGAGACTTATACTTTTTAATGGGAGATTATATGTTAAAATATCTAGATCTAGATTACCTTATTAAGGCGGAAGCATGTTCATGAAAGTAATTTTCTCTCAATTTTAAGATGACATATGAAAAGCCTCTTTACAAATCTCTATATTTTTGTCATTTCCTACCCTTTTTGCTCTTCATGTATAACATATTATGCACATTGTATATGTGTGTAATATACACTTTATATGTCTCTCAAGATGTAACCTACATTCATAACACCCAATAAAACTCATTTCCTTGCTCTTGAATACTCATTTATAGTCATTGTTTTCTTGTCTTCTACACTTGTTTTACTTTTCAAGAAACTCATCTTACTAATATCATTACTTGACATGTCTAGGTTACTCATGATGCAAACCATGACAAAGTTCATAGATTTCGCATACAGAAAGAAACGCCATTTAACCAATTCGAGGTATTTTTCATTGCTTGATTTGTTTTACTGCCGATTTGTAATTTTTGTCCTTTTACATTGTTAATAATATACCTTTAGTTGTTGGAAACATACACTTACTTATATTCATCAAATATTTATGGTGTACAAGATGAGGTTGCTAAAGAATTGATGTGCCTATTCAATTTGAACACTTCTTGTATGGCCAAAGAGGCGGAATAACACACATCATCCTAATCGACCTTCAACAGCTTTGTAGGAAACCCAATCAGAATTGTTTTTATTTAATTGCTAATATCTTTTATAAATGTTAATGTGTTTTATCTACAGAGTTGAGATCAATATTTATCATGTTGCTATTGGTTTTATTAACAAACTGAACTCAAAACTGTTATTGGAATTGCAGGTTGGGTAATTGAGGGAAGTTTCCAATAAGAATCACAACGCTAAACTGAAAATGTTCTTGGATATCGAGATTGGATCGGTAATATCTTCCCGTCGTTTTATTTCATTGCTGCTTTAATACAGTTTGTTTGGTTTGAACAGGCCGATTCAGGATTTGGTTGCCTTGCATACAATTTGTTTTTGGTCCAAGTTTTACCTTTATATAGTGTCCAATATAGCATATTCGATTATTAGGAAGTTGTATACATTGTAAATAGAATTTGAGTGCCTTTCAAAGAGTTTGATAAATATTATGTCCAAAGATGTACACCATTGTAATTTTGTATTGTGTACAAATATTTAAGCATAATTTACAATACACTTAAAGCCAATTTAGAGGGATTAAGTTGGACATTCATCAAACTTTTAAGATACTTTAAGGCCATCTTAGTCAATTCAACTCATACTAACATTTCATCTTCCTTGGTGGTTCATCATAATGAATACAATATTAACTACACAAATGGTGATTAGTTCACATTCCAATCATCATTCGCATAACATTGTTATAAAGAACAAATTCACTTTAACCAAAAATTTAATTTGGAAATTCGAAATCGTCTCTTCGAGTTCCATAACTCCATCTTCTTGAAACTATAAGTTCTTCCATACCCATCACACCCAAATGTTCGCATCTTGCTGGTTCTTCTCTTCAATTGACAATTTGTTGATGCTGCTAAGGTTGGATTTCTATTTTATTGTTTTTATAGTTATATGTTCTTGATTTTTCTTGTTGTGTTTCTTTGCTTTTATAATAAAAATTCAGTGCTATTTTTCAGGTGAGTGGTCTAAAGAATTCGTCTGGACCGAGTAAGAGGAGTTCCAGTTGGAAGCAAGCTTTGTTGTTGTTGTAGAAAAAAAATTCTAAATTTGTAGCAAGCACATGAATTGATATGTTTTTTTTGCTGTTAATTTTTTTTGTTGGTTATTGATCTATGCTATGTCTGGTTAAGACTATAAAAATGTTTAAATCTTCAATCATGAGGATTGGTTTGCCCATTTAGTTGTGTTGTATAACTACAACTAACAAATTTGATTAATGATTTATTAACATATTTCCTGTTTTGTTTTGATTGGTAACATCAATCTTTTAGTCTTAACTTAGACTAGAAATTGAGCTTTTAATTGGTTATTCATGCATGTTATGCTTTTTTAAATAACTATATCAAAGGTTACAATAATTTAGGTGTGATGTATAATTAGAGTCTACAACTTTGATTAATGATTTTTGAACTCATTTCCTGTATTGATTAATAACATGAATCTTAAATTGAGCTTTTAATGGGTTATTCATCTATGTTATGTTTTTTTTAAAACAAGTATTGAAACATAGGGAAATTCATTCTTATTTAGAAGTGAGAATTTGATTAGAAGCATGGTTAGTTTGCTACATGGTTCTAAGTGCTTTGCACACACACCGGATCCTCGACGCAACGACAGTCAGGGACGACCCTTAAAACGGAAGGGGTTGGACACAATATTGCGTATAAAAATTTCGGCCAATGACACGTAAACTTACACTAATGAGCAAAGATTATGAGAGTGGGGCGGAGCACCCTCAATCGACCACTAACCTCCACTCCTAATTTCAAACTTATTTAAACATGGAATTCGATTCTGAATTGATTAAAAAACTTATAATTTGAATGGTGGACATAATGATTTAGAGTATAAGTTACCAACACATGTATATGCATTCCACATAGTTTTAGCATATTTTTAAGGCTTAGTTAGGGTACATAAATCCTCATGGACACGATACACTAGAGAATTGAATAAAACTTAATATAGAATATCACATTTTATATTATCGCTCCCGCGGCAACGCGTGGGCTTCCTATGTCACACCCTCAAATTCCACATGCGGGGTTTTACCGCGAGGCGCGTGACATACCAGGATCCAAGTCAACGGTCACAATAAACGAGAACTATATGCGGAAAAATATGTAAACCAAAACCATAAGTTAAACATTAAACCAATAGCGGAAGCTTTAAAAATCTTGTTTACAACTCACGATAAGTAAATGAAGTCTAAAATTGTTTAAAGACATGCGACTAGAACCCTAGACGCCAAGTGGGACTCCGTGCGCCTAAACTCGATGCTCCTACCTTAGCGACCTGAGAAAACATGCCAAAAAAGATGTCAACATATAAAGCTGGTGAGTTCACAGGTTTTAAGTTTATAAAACGTTTCCATCCGATAAGAGATTCATCACAAAGATACCATGTTATGAATGTGTTTAACTAGACAATAAGTGTTTCTTACTACTACGATTGTGTTGCTGAAACCATTACTGACAAGCGCTTCTTGTGTTGCTGCCCGTGTTTGTGTTGCTTGCGTTGCTCAAAGAATAAAGACAATATGCACCCGCTCGGCTTCCAGCCGACGGGTGGGGTTTGTTAGGCCCAATAGATCTATCCATATTTCCCCGTTATGTACACCCACATATTAATGGTTTCCCTAGGGACTTATGTGTTGCATCGTATAGTAATCAAAAGACAACCAATGTAAACATAAGCGTTTCGTTTAGAAAGTGTTGCATATTTATATCATAAGCGTTGCATTTAAAAAGTGTTGTGTGTTTATAACATAAGCGTTGCGTTTCCGAAAGTGTTGTGTGTTCATAGCATAAACGTTGTAATGCTAAAACGTGCGCATGTTTCTCCCCCGAGAGAAAAGTGTATAAAAGAGGGGCCGTGAAACTCACCTTAGGTTGCGTTCTTCTTTCTAACAAGGCAAGATTAACAGTTCCTAATATCCGCGACCTATCACAAAATCCGTATAAGTGTTGTGACTACTAACCCATATGTTAACTAGTCCCCGATTGTCTAGATCATGACTAAGTATGTTGGAAAACGTGTTTGACTGTTTAACCGACGCACCAGACCATCCCGAAATCCCGTTGGTGACCCATTACATCCATTAATCAAGTACATAAGGTTAACACATAAGTTTCAAGCATAAAACACTTAGTTTGTATAAAAAATCACACATATGAAGTCGTAAGGTCGAATCAGCATTGGACAGGACCATGTTCGACCCAAACAACCTTGGTTCGAACCTTTTGTGGCTCATTCGACCTATACACAAGTTCATACAACCTAACATATGTTCATTCGACCTTAACACATGTTAATTCGACCTTAATATGTGTTAATTCGACCTAAATCAAGTTCGTTCGACCAAACTGAAGCACGTTCGACCTATATGATGCTAGGTTCGACCCTAGTATTCCTCATTCGAGAGAGAGTGTTTAGAGGCGTTTGGGGTTTGTGAAATGATGAAAAATGACAAAGTATGGTATTTATAGTGTCTGAAGGTTCGACCCTTGCAGGGATCGAATGAGATTAAAATGGGTAGAATGAGAAAATTGGATGACTCAGAAACCTGGTTCGACCCCCCTTATGATCGAACCAGTTCTTGTGTTTTCCAAGTTTTCCAGTTTTGTCGTTTTAATGCATTTTAACACATCCTAACACATGAACATGCAACCCTAACATATGTTAAGCATATATAATCATGTGTAATCATTTAAACACCGTTTAAACACGTATTTGCATATTATACAACATATACAGATCAATTCATGTTTGTTACTTAACCAATTCATGTAATTCACCAACAACGGGACCCATGGCTCGTGTGTGTGTGTGTGTGATAACCCAATGATCCTCCGAATCATTGAACTCGGGACCATACGTAATGTAATATGACTCAACTGACCTAGTCAAGTACGTTTGGTAAATGTTTTTCGCTAAGGTAGACTTATGTGTTTGTAAAATGTTAACCTGAACATGCCGGGTGTCACATCATCCCCGGTTCAAAGAATTTTCGTCCCGAAAATTGCGCGAAGCCAAAAGGAAAGAGATGAAAAGAAAGAAAATTTTCCAGTTGCTACATTATCCCCCTGTTGAAAGGAATCTCGTCCCGAGATTCACTCAACTTCAACAGTAACGAGACCTAACTACATGCTTAGGTAATGAATGAGGTTCCCTAGATCCCATCTAGTCCCCTCGATCCCATGAGAACCCCGGTCAACGACGGGAACCATAATGAATCCAACAATACAAGAGATGACTCAAACACGCATCCAACCGAGCATCCAATGCCCGAACCAACGCTCTTCCAGAAATACAAAAAGATACGAGAATCACAACGAAAGGATGAAAACAAGTAACCCAAGTCAAGGAACCAATTCCTCGAGGTGAATGCGAGATAACCGCTACAAACTGCCACATAACCGACCCTTCCCGGTCAGAGATACGCTGAAGATCCTTGCGATCGGTATAAACGATGCACTAGGTACCGTCAAAGAAGTGTCCAGTTTACGAACGTCATGCTAGCGAATCAAGATAAACGATGTCCTCCTCACATAGAATCAACATACACCCAAAACTCAAGGTAGAAGCATGACGATGAATAACGGAACCACTTGCACCCGCAAGCATGAATAGAATAGAGTTTGGCAAGTGCAGTTCATCGAACCCGCGAATCCCCATAAGCACACCGGCGAAGTAAGAAGGCATGACCAAGAATCCAAAAATAGTCATAACGAGTTTGAAAAAGAAAACTATTGCAACACGACACACGATAGCCAATGACTTACCCCTCAAGGTGTAAGCACTAGGTCTAGCAAAAGATAAAACTTAACGGATATGAAGCTCTTAACAGTATGAGAATCAAAATAAAACCTAAACATAGCGATCAATAAGAAAAAGACATACCGGTAACAATATCAGGATCCTGTCGGGTCTCGGCTGCACCAATCACGAAGGCACGCGCGTTCCTGCCGCCACCCCCGTTGTCTCTACCACCTTCAGTCATCCCAGCCCTGCCCTGCATTAGCTTTGGGCAATTCCGCTTGAAGTGCCCTGTTTCACCACAATTAAAGCACCCATGGTTTCCCCGAGCAGCAGGAGTGGGGACAATCGCTTGAACTTGTCCCGGTTGAATGTTGGCCCTACAATCCTTAGCTAGATGACCATTACGATGACAACGATTACAACAAAATGTATCACAATCCCCAACAAGGTGGTACCCAAACTGGTTGCACTTGGGGTTCTTTCTGGTATATCCACTTTGATTCGGACCCGACGGTGACTCCACTGTCTCCAGCTTCCTAGCCTGCTGCGGCTGCACTTGAGCTGAACTCTTTCCCGAACTTTCCCACTTCCTCTTGTTGCTCTCAGGGGCTTTCACATCAGCGCCCCTAGGAGGTAGAACGCCCTCATCAACCTTCTGGTTTGTTAGCTTATGAGCCAACCGAATGGTACCTTGTAGGGTAGCATTATCATCGGCAGTCACCAGCCCGCGAACCTCAGGCACAAGCCCAACAATGAAAAACTAAATCCTCTTATACTCAGGTGTTGCCAAATCCAGACACATCAGTGCCAACTCATGATGTCTAGCAGTGTACTCCTCAATCTCAGACCCAACCATCACATGATTCCACATCTCGTGCTCCAACCTCTTAATGTCATCCCGGGGGCAGTACTCACTCTTCAGTCAAAACACAAACTCTGTCCAAGGCATGGCATTGGCTTCAGCCAACCCAACAGTCTAAATGACGTTATTCAACCAAGTTAAAGCCCGTTCTCGAAAGTTCCGGAAGCAAACTTCACATGGTCCACAGCAGGACAGTTACACATAGCAAAAGCAGACTCAATCTTCTCCAACCATCTGAGCAAGCCCACTGCTCCCTCATTCCCACTGAGGTTATGAGGTTTGCAGTCCATAAATATCTTGTAGGTGCAAACAGGAAGAGGTGGGTTAACAGCATTACCACCGAAACCTTGTTGAGTAGCCTGAAAAGCAGCAAGGGCAACAGACACCTGTTGTTGGATCAAATTGTGCAGTTCACCCTGGGTCATTGCGACGTTACCGCCGCCACGACCCCCAGTACGACCACCACCACCACCACAGCGTCCACCAGTACGACCACCACGAGTAGCAGGCATCTTCTGCCAAACACAAGATGAGACATTCAGATTTATCACCAACGTGAAAACAACTGGAAATCAAAAGTAGTCAAGAATTGAGTCCAATCGTGACCATTGATCCAAACACGAAGTCCACCAAGACTTCCATGCATTTCAACTTATAATTTTGTGTGCACTTGAAATGATAAATTGCTTTACATGGTCCTTTAGGCGTGCTCCTAGCTTGAAAGTCAAGTCACGAGATACCCACAACTAAAAGAGACATCAGTCTTGAAAAGATCTCAGAATGAACAATCATTCAGAAGTGTACCACAACGAGTACAAGTGCATGATAATGTGTGTAGGCAAGTGTGTCCATTGGAGAATATAAGGGAGATGTCTGAACCCTGGACGGATCTCGAGGATGCGCCGAAGCCACTCCAATGTACGCCACTGCTGTGTAAAATCAACAAGCCCCTTCGACTTCAAACCCGAAGAAGGTAAAATGGGACAAAGGATAGAACAGATCAAGGTAGAATTAATGATGCAACATGTAAGTGATGATGACACTAAGACCCAAGTAAGGACTCATAGGTTCCCCCACTTAGTATGACTCATATGTACGTGACCGTCTAGTGTGTGCGAGACTCGGCTATAGACTAGACTCTACATGCAGTCCTAGTTCACTATAACCATTGGCTCTGATACCAATCTGTCACACCCTCAAATTCTACATGCGAAGTTTTACCGCGAGGTGCGTGACATACCAGGATCCAAGTCAACGGTCACAATAAACGAGAACTATATGTGAAAAATATGTAAACCAAAACCATAAGTTAAACATTAAACCAACAGCGGAAGCTTTAAAAATCTTGTTTACAACTCACGATAAGTAAATGAAGTCTAAAATTGTTTAAAGACATGCGACTAGAACCCTAGACGCCAAGTGGGACTCCGTGCGCCTAAACTCGATGCTGCTACCTTAGCGACCTGAGAAAACATGCCAAAAAAGATGTCAACATATAATGCTGGTGAGTTCACAGGTTTTAAGTTTATAAAACGTTTCCATCCGATAAGAGATTCATCACAAAGATACCATGTGAAACAAAACCCCTAATCATATCATCCGTAATAACCTCATGAATCGATCCATGGTTCGACCCCCTTTATGGTCGAACCAGTTCTTGTGTTTTCCAAGTTTTCCAGTTTTGTCGTTTTAACACATTTTAACACATCCTAACACATGAACATGCAATCCTAACATATGTTAAGCATATATAATCATGTATAATCATTTAAACACCATTTAAACACGTAATTGCATATCATACAACATACATAGATCAATTCATGTTTGTTACTTAATCCAATTCATGCAATTCACCAACAGCGGGACCCATAGCTCGTGTGTGTGCGTGATAACCCAATGATCCTCCGAATCATTGAACCCGGGACCATACGTAATGTAATCTGACTAAACTGACCTAGTCAAGTACGTTTGGTAAATGTTTTTCGCTAAGGTAGACTTATGTATTTGTAAAATGTTAACCTGAACATGCCGGGTGTCACATCCTACTAGTAGATAATAGTGTATTTGATGTAAGATATAGTGAGATAACATTTGCGGTTAAAAGAAAAAAATAGATTTAAGTTTTCCCTAGTTGTTGATATTTAAAGCCACTTTATTATATTATTCAAATTAATGAAAGTGTATGAATTTTAAAGTTTTTTCCCCAAAGCATAGTCTTTTATGAACCGAAAGGGATGCAAAATGCAAATAACTATTACATCGACACTTTCTTTTTTAATTAACGTATAAATGTATAATATCTAATTAACGCATAATTATATCACAATGCATAAGTCTTCAAAATCTAATCGATGATCAGTCAAACTATAGTTTTCTATAATTCTTGTATATAAAAGAAAATATGTTATGGTTCCGGATAGATAACCCGTTGAGTGGGTCAAACTCAAGAAACTAGATAGGAGCCAGACTAGAATGATAGAGAGAATATTAGACTTAATTCATTTTCTTGATATCCATTTACTGAAACTAAACATGGCTTTTATAGCCTTACAATGAAGGAACATAATAACCATACACTAACCCCACTAAGACCCACTAACCTAAAATAATAATATGCATAAAAAACATTTCGAAGGAAACAAGCAGAATGTAACCCACTATATCCTTGATTCTTGCCACTCACAATAATAAACAAACTACCACTCATAATATTAAACGCAAATAGAAAAACCCAACGTGCAGAAGCGGGTCGGGTCGGGTCAGATACATAACATTCCATCCCGCTCAAACTCGCCTTGTCCTCAAGGCGAAAATCCAGAAACGACTTGGTGAGCCACGGCGGATGCCACTCAACTTGCACAGTAGCATTCGGAGCCAATTCCATTAAGTTCCACGGTGGACGCCACTCAACTCGTACGGTAGCATTAGGATCCCTTTCCATCAAGCGCCATGGTGGACGCCACGCGGGTTTCCCGGCTACACCTGTAATTGGTGTCCTTGGTGCCATTGCCACCAACAAATGCACAACCTTCTTCAACCTTTTACAAACAACTATGGAGGCGGGTGTTGGTGTGGTTGATGATGGAAGCGGTAAGGGTTGTGTTGCATGTTGCAGGGTTCGTTTCGGTGAAAGCGGTGCGGGTAGCGTTGCCCGTTTTGGGGCTGGGTTCGGTGTGAACAACACTGGTAACAGTGTTCGAGTTTGGGTCGGGAAGTGAGCCGATGAAAAACCCAATGTTGTGGGTTTTGGTAGAGATGTCGAGGCTGATTTTGGTTTTGGCGTTGATGTTGCACCTTGTCTTGGTGGTAATGTTATGATAGGTGATGGTGGAGTGGAGGAAGCGGCTGACAGGGAAACAGGAGATGGTGCGGGTGTGGAAGTTGGTTGTGGTGAGGCGGCAGCGGTTGGTGTAGAGAAAATGGTAGTGTAGGTTGCCCATCTTCGGGACTCGTTTTTGAGAAGATCCCTCATCTCAAAAAGCGTCGACTCGATTCGAGCCATTGTAGCATTCCATTCACGAGCGTCCATAGAGGGGATCAAGACCGCTCTGATACCACTGTTATGGTTCCGGATAGATAACCCGTTGAGTGGGTCAAACTCAAGAAACTAGATAGGAGCCAGACTAGAATGATAGAGAGAATATTAGACTTAATTCATTTTCTTGATATCCATTTACTGAAACTAAACATGGCTTTTATAGCCTTACAATGAAGGAACATAATAACCATACACTAACCCCACTAAGACCCACTAACCTAAAATAATAATATGCATAAAAAACATTTCGAAGGAAACAAGCAGAATGTAACCCACTATATCCTTGATTCTTGCCACTCACAATAATAAACAAACTACCACTCATAATATTAAACGCAAAATAGAAAAACCCAACGTGCAGAAGCGGGTCGGGTCGGGTCAGATACATAACAAAATAGTGTTTAGATGCTACATGTGAGTCTTCCTAATGAGTTTTAACTTTTAAGGTTAGCTTCTCATTCACTATGGGGTTGTTTGATAGCCTCTTAATGACTATTTAGAGACTACCTCTTAATAATCCATAAGCATGGAATGGTTAAGAGGTAATTTTAAGTCTGAATGGTTAACAGGCAACCATTAAGATGTTACCATTTAACCATTCATACTTAACATTACATCTTAACCACTAAGAGACTATAAACCATTCAGATGTAGCATCTTAATAGCCATTCAGAGGCTACCAAACAGACCCTAAAACCGAATGGGTGAGACTGAGGTGTCATTTGTTTCACGGATTGTGAAGTTAGTGAGATGAGTGGAATGTGCCTTGTAAGTACGAATAAGTCTAAAAATTTTAGGTCCAACATTACACAGAAAGGTCATGTAGAATATTTATATAAACGTGTTTACAAGATCAGATTGAAACAATGTGTGTGTATGTGTATATGTGGATGACTATGCAAATTAAAGCCATTGAATGATCGATACTATTATATAATACATCCTAGATGGGTATCAAGGTAATTTCACTACCTTTTTAAGATGGCATCTCAAAAGTCATAACTTTTACCCATTTTCTTACCATTATACCATGCTTTACAACATTTGATGATAAGTGTATAAATGCATAAAGCAACCATTCTAAATCATTAATATGTTCTGTTAACACTAACAGGCCAAGACTAACTGTTCTTCAATACCAAATTCAATGAGAAGTAAGTAATTCTCCTACTCTATCATTCAATATCGAAGCCTGCAAATGAAGCATCTCACCTTCCACCCGTTTCCATCACCCCCATTATTAAGAACTCGCTGTTCGTTTCCATCCCCCTCTTCTATAAAAAGCTCCGCAATAGAATTAGAAATCAACTCATCAGGTACATGAATTTCTTTGGCTCAAAGCTACAGCTGCAATGACCAATTTAAGGCAAATTTCTTGGCTTCAGGACTAGCGCCAACATCGATTTACGGTTTTGTGCTTATCATTCGTTGTTGCAAAGAACATAGTTTACTTTTTTCTCTCTTTTATAGTGTAACTAAAGGTTTTTTTGACTTAGTGATTGCTCCACATATGCGTTCCTCTTTTGCACCATTGATTTCAGGTTACATGCCTTTTTTTTCACTTTCTTTTCTTTGTACGAAGTTCGCATGGTAAGAAACGGGTGACAAAGTTAAATTTGTTGTATGCTAAAAATGATGTTATATTATTTACCTTATTTGGTATTATAATTGATATAAGTAGTAACTAAATAGTTGAAGTAAAATAGTTTTGGATTATCAAATAAAGAGTGTTACAGGGGTAGTCAGGTAGAAGGTCTCATACTTACATATACCTACTATTTGTAATAAATAATAACAATTATTATTATTATATATAACAATTTCCATCGTTAGCTACAGTAGTTTTGCAAAGTTGCTCCGTGGGTGACTAACGAACCCACACATAGGCTACCACGTTGTTCTCTCTTCAATAAACACTCTTCTATTTAGAATTTAATTGCGAAAATGCCACTGAATTTGAGACTACTTTAGTTGGCACCATCATCTGCTCCAAACATCCACGTAATAATAGTTGTTGGAGCTTCATCTGCTCCAAACATCCACGTAATAATAGTTGTTGGAGCTTCGCTATAGTAGGCTCCACAGTAGCACCGATCATATTCAGAAAACGCCCTCTCTTTTACCTTTTGTCTTCGTCGAATGCGCAATAACAGTTGCATGTTATCGTCGACTGATCGCCGCTGCCGTATGTCGATCTCTTTTACCTTTTGTCTAAGCTCTGTTCCAACAAGTCCACGTGTACCGGCTGATCGGGATATCAAACAGGGTCGATGGGCATGTTGGTCGGTTATGTTACGCCGGTTGGCCGTGTAGGTCGGTACCTCGAAAGTGAAACACGGTGGGTTTGGTGGCTGATGCGTGGTGGTTGTTGCTGTTGTTGTGGTGGGTGATGACTTGAAGTGTTGACTTGTATTTTAGAGTTTAAGACAAGAATAGGGTAGGTGGAGAATTATGTAGGTGTCTTTGTAGCTTTTGTTTTGTGCAACAGAAGGAAAACATATGTACAAATATAGGCCAACTCAAATAGAGGGTGTTTGGCAACAATGTTATTCACATGATGTCAACTCAGGGTGTTTGGCAACAAGGTTATTCAGAATAAGGGGTGTTTGGTAACAAATGAACTTCATCAATAACTTCAAGGCATGCTCAGAACCTTGAAAGAGGCGGCTACACAATGTTCACGCCACATTATATAACATGGTAGTGTTTAAAACCATTAGTTTTCAGCGAGCAGTTACATCGGGAAAATCTTTAGGTTTTCACCAATCGGCACTGATTATGTTTCTACGCCGCGCTAGGCGCGGCGCGTAATTTACTAGTTGAAAATTAAGCAACATAGATTTGATATAGGTGTTAGAGACTCATGTTGTGAATTTAGTCAAAAATAGTTTAACTTCATCAACTTTATAAGTCAAAAGCTTTGTTGATCTCATAGAGTAGCCTTAATGGTCATATCTTTATGGTTCTCTTGCCATTAACTGATCTCTTAATATGCCTTTGTTGATCTCATTGTTCTGTTGTAGCCTATGTAGTTAAAGCCCAACACATATAAGGCTAGGCCAAACCCCCTGAACATACACAAGTTGTGTTATCAGGGCTGGTCAAGCATTCAGGTCGTCGGTTCAGGCCATACTAGGAATTTTTTCGCCAAGACACTAAAAGCTGGAGACAGAGTTGCGGAAAGACAGAATGATGAAAGGAAGCGTTATGCGGAAAGACAGAATGATGAGAGGAAGCGTTAGCGAAAAGAAACACCACCTAAGTACCTTGGAGATATTCTGCTAGACAAAGATTTTTAAGGTTTTTTGAGTCAGCAGGTTGTGTTTTATCTTTAACTAGTAAATTACGCGCCGCGCCTAGCGCGGCGTAGAAACATAATCGGTGCCGATTGGTGAAAACCTAAAGATTTTCCCGATGTAACTGCTCGCTGAAAACTAATGGTTTTAAACACTACCATGTTATATAATGTGGCGTGAACATTGTGTAGCCGCCTCTTTCAAGGTTCTGAGCATGCCTTTGAAGTTATTGATGAAGTTCATTTGTTACCAAACACCCCTTATTCTGAATAACCTTGTTGCCAAACACCCTGAGTTGACATCATGTGAATAACATTGTTGCCAAACACCCTCTATTTGAGTTGGCCTATATTTGTACATATGTTTTCCTTCTGTTGCACAAAACAAAAGCTACAAAGACACCTACATAATTCTCCACCTACCCTATTCTTGTCTTAAACTCTAAAATACAAGTCAACACTTCAAGTCATCACCCACCACAACAACAGCAACAACCACCACGCATCAGCCACCAAACCCACCGTGTTTCACTTTCGAGGTACCGACCTACACGGCCAACCGGCGTAACATAACCGACCAACATGCCCATCGACTCTGTTTGATATCCCGATCAGCCGGTACACGTGGACTTGTTGGAACAGAGCTTAGACAAAAGGTAAAAGAGATCGACATACGGCAGCGGCGATCAGTCGACGATAACATGCAACTGTTATTGCGCATTCGACGAAGACAAAAGGTAAAAGAGAGGGCGTTTTCTGAATATGATCGGTGCTACTGTGGAGCCTACTATAGCGAAGCTCCAACAACTATTATTACGTGGATGTTTGGAGCAGATGAAGCTCCAACAACTATTATTACGTGGATGTTTGGAGCAGATGAAGCTCCAACAACTATTATTACGTGGATGTTTGGAGCAGATGATGGTGCCAACTAAAGTAGTCTCAAATTCAGTGGCATTTTCGCAATTAAATTCTAAATAGAAGAGTGTTTATTGAAGAGAGAACAACGTGGTAGCCTATGTGTGGGTTCGTTAGTCACCCACGGAGCAACTTTGCAAAACTACTGTAGCTAACGATGAAAATTGTTATATATAATAATAATGTGTCAAATAACAAAAGGGGCTAGAAAGTGAACATGCCTAATGACTCAAACTAAACAATCAATTTAAAACTTTTTCCAAATAACTGTTTGCATCTTTAAGACTCCATTTTTTCTTTTCTATTTAAAGTACCAAATCCTTACAAGTTAAAACTTTTTTTAAATTATATTATTTATAGTTTTATACAATGTAGTTTATGAAATCAAATTTAATACATTAGTTTTCTTAAAGACAGCATGAACAAAGAGTGTCGGTGGCTGGACCCAACTTGATTCGTTTTGCTGCACAAGCTATGAAAAGTCACCTTCGCCTCCTTGCATAAGCTTCATGATCAAAAGGTAAAAAATAATTGCACACCATATATTTCCTTCGACAACCCACTTGAGTTTGAGTACTTGACGTGAACCCACAAAATTGAAAATAGACAATTTGTTATCCCTATAAATTGAAACAATTTGTACGTCTAAGGCCATGGGGCATGGCGGACAGCCCTGGGTTGGCAAGGCCCGCCCTCGGTTGGCCACACAACCCCCCCCCCTCGCCTGTACCTGTCGTGAGCAGCCCTCAAAAGACGTTGGCGGCGAGGCTGATGGGTCAAATTCGACCGTTGGAAGAGGGGAATTTAAGGAGGGGGAATGGCATATGGGGGAGTTCCATCCTCCACACACTAGGATCATCCTTTGGGTGATGACCCTGCCCCACGTTGACCTGAAGGCTGATGTAGAGGACCATCAGCCTGACATATATTAGCTAAGCTAGAACCGAAAAGTGACTTTCTATTAAGTCCATCACCATTGTTACAATACTTACCATATTCATCTTCATTAATTTTGTGTGAGGTGTGGGCAAACAACTAATCTAAAAATATTTCAAGAAACAATAACGCCAACAACTTTAAAAAAAATAGAAAACAACTAAAGAGGATCTTGAATATCATTTGTTAATTTAGATAATAGATTCTTAAAGGTATTGGGGCTACTACGTCGAGAATGCACTTAACTCCCCTAACGTTTTATGTTAAACATGTTAACGATCAAACATACTCGCCTTATATTAAGTATTGGATGGAAATTGTTCTGACATTATTAATTTAGCGACTGGGTTTAGCAAAATAATATGATCTTGATAGCACAACAAGCAATGATATCTATTTCCTAATGAATAACAAACTTTATGATTTTATTTTAATAAAGAAAATATGAATTCTTTTATAAGAATGAAAAAACAAATTATGACATTTCTTTTAAAGTTAAATTGTTAGATTGATAAGTTATAATAGTTTGATTTTAAATATACGAACAACTGACTTGTTGGGATATTATGATTTCTACACGAAATGATTATAAGGTGGTTTTATTTTAAAGTCAAACGTTAAGAAATTATACTAACTAATAATGGGATAACTTTGTAAAATAGTAACCAACTTTCATGAATGATCTAATCAGGTCACTCACTAATTTTTTTGTTTTAATTAGGTCACTTAAGTTTACTTTGATATTTCAATCATAAATATTTAACCTAAATAGGAGGTTATCCATCCTACATGGCATTACTTTTAATTAAAATATGTTGACATGGCTTATTAATGCCAACATGGATTTAAAAATTGCAAATTATTTTTTTTTTTAAATTGAGAAAAAAATTAAAAATATTAAAATTTTGTGCAGAATTTAAAAAAATATATATATGAGTTTTAATAAAATTACGAAAAATAGTCAGATACGATTAAAATATTAAAAAACTTTTTTAATTGTATACATTTGAAGTTCGTTGTCGGATAAGCGAACTTACTAAAGCTCGCTGAATTAAAGTGCAAACTTAATCTAGTTCGCTGAACGAAAGTGCAAACTTAATTGAGTTCGCTAAAGGATTGGGCAGATGATTTTGCAAGAAGAAAAGGAAAAGAAATATTGTTCCATTATTAAGTCCATAACTAACTATATATATTGTCTACATGCATATGAAAGTGGAAATAAAATAATAAAAGTAAAGTTCTCCAACAAAAAAAAAAGCCGACCACTTCCGACGTACACATGCTTCTCCATCAACACCAACGTAAACTTTGACTTGATCAACCATGATTTCTTTATTCATGCAAGGATGCATACAGAAACATACATGCACTCTATGTGAACCCTTTATTCTTGTTCCATGCATCAACCAAGACTAGGTAGATGATCCATAAGCATTACCCATGACCCGTGAACCAAACCCGTATACGGCTTGAGTGACTTGGGTCGCTAACCGTCCTCGTAACTCGGTAACGAGTTATCCCCGACCCGTTAACACTTGACCAACGTGACCCGTAACGAACACGATTATTCCAATTGATTCTTTGTAATATTACTAGTCATGACAAATTCCATTTAAAAGATAGATTATACAGCGATAAGCATCCATTTAACAAAACTTGCATGTGTGTACGAGAGCCATCAGTCTATTTATTTTATATGTCCATTGATATTATTTTAAAAAGAAAAGAATAAACTAAGTTTATAAATCTTCTATCTCAAACTCGTATGGAATCACATGCTGAAGTTCATGTCAGACACAAAACAAAAATCCCTCGTTTTTATTAATAATAAAAAAATTTATTAATATTGATTAGGTGAGAAACTTATATTTAGACTTAATCATACGGGTACTTCTCTGAGATATGATCTATTTGTGTATAAATCTTTTCCATCTTTGAATTCATTCAACACATGCTTGATCGAACTTTGCATGGACATGCATCTTGTATATGTGTATTCATCGATTTATCATAAGAATCAACTAGTAAAACACACTTATGAATGGTAATGCATATGCTACATCAGAGAAATTACCTGCTCTTCGATTGGTACCGAAAAAGGGTTACCGATGTTGTTCGATTGTTCGACGGTTTGATCCACGCTCGCTGTTAACGGTTGTTTGTGATTCTCCATCTCCAAATCTTTTCCTCTGCACCCTAACAATACTGGGCAGCGGTGGCGAACTAATCGGTGTCGGCAGCAGATGGTCGAGGAATTATGCTTGATTAGATGAGATGGAGCATAAGAATGGATGGTAGGGTTTTATGGTTATTGAGATATACGTGTATTTGATTTGGTTTTTATTTTTTGATTTTGTTTTGATTTGTTTTGATTTATTTTATTCCATGTCAGCATGTTTTAAAAAAAAAAAAATCTAAATCAATGCCATGTAGGATTGTGACCTATTGTTTAGGTTAAATATCTATTATTAGAACATCTACCTAAACTTAAATGATTTGATTGGAACAAAAAGTTTGATGAGTGACCTAATTAGAACACTCATAAAACTTGATTGCTATTTTATGAAATATTCCCATTAATAATTATATGTATATGCCCCTCCCTTAGCTATAACAATCAAGCTTTTCAAACGATTTGGACACACTCAACTGTAACCCTTTCCAGATTGATATATATATATATATATATATATATATATATATATATATATATTTTAGAGTTAATAGCCATTTTCGTTCCTGAGGTTTGGGCCAGTTTGCCACTCCAGTACAAAAGTTTTTTTTTTTTGCAATTCCTTTCCTGAGGTTTTGATTTTTTTGCCAAATTCGTCCTTTTCACTAACCCAGTTAAAAAATCTCGTTAATGTCAGGGGTAGGGTCGTCTTTTTGCCACTTTGATGAAGGTCAATTTTGTAATTTGATACCCTTTGATTATTTTAATAAAAATAAACCCATAATCTTCCCTTACCCACCCCACTTCTCTCTCTCTCTCTGTTTCTCTCTCAGACACACATAACTCTCTCTCTCTCTCTCTCTCTCTCTCTCTCTCTGTTTCTCTCTAACATGACATTACTAAAACCAAAAATATCAAGCAGGTGGGCAAAAAATCATAATAAATATCAAAACATCTTTCTACGATTTATAAAACTGAAATAGGGGTTTACTGCTGGTTACAACCGACACGCGGTCCAGGTTCGTCATCATCTTCTTCATCATAAGCTTCCTGTTGTCTCTGATACTCTTTCCTTCTTATTTCTTCTTCCATGTTTACATCATGTAAAATGGTTTCTTCACAGTCATCCAAAGCCATGTCAGAAGAACTAGTGCTCGCCCCACCAGATGGTAAAATGCTCTTCAGAATTTTGCATTTTTCACGGGAGGGTACGGACGCAGATGGATCGGTGATCTTGGTACGGATGGTGGTTAGGGATGTGTTATTGGTGGTTCGGTTGTTGGAGGAAATTTTGTTATTCTCGGCGATTTATTCAAGAACAGAGTGGTCAAGTGTTTTGTTATTATCCGACATTGTTTTGCTGTTGTTAAAGATAATAGATCTGAAAGATTTGGTGAGAAATCAAAGAAAAACAAAACCCTAATCGAAGAAATTTTGTTATTCTCGGCGATTTATTCAAGAACAGAGTGGTCAAGTGTTTTGTTGTTGAACCCTAACCCATAGTTAATTGATTGGGTTTTGGTTATTGGGTTTCTGTGTTAATATGATTTGGGGAAGAAGGCAGGAGAGAGAGAGAGAGAGAGAGAGAGAGAGAGAGAGAGAGAGAGAGAGAGAGAGAGAGAGAGAGAGAGAGAGAGAGAGAGAGAGAGAGAGAGAGATATAGGGTGGGGTGGGGGTGGGGGTGGGGTAGGGTGGGGGAGGAGTAAGGTTTTTTATTAAAATTTTTAATTGTAGGTAAAAAGACAAAAATACCCCGGACTTAACGAGATTTTTTAACTGAGTTAGTGAAAAGGACGAAAATGGCAAAAAAATCAAAACCTCAGGGAAGGAATTGCAAAAAAAAAAACTTTTGTACTGGAGTGGCAAACTGGCCCAAACCTCAGGGACGAAAATGGCTATTAACTCTATATTTTAATAATCACTTCATTTTATACATATCATAAAGGGTAAATTACATAAGGATGGTAGGTAGGCGGACAACAAGTTGCGCTGCCACCCTTTTCTGAATAGAAAATCTCAATCTGCTAAAAACAAACCCTCGCCTATTATGATTTCCTTATAATAGATTTAAATGCCATTTTCGTCCCTGATGTTTGGCCTTTATTGCTAGTTTCATCCAAAAGTTTATTTTTTCTCATCTGAATCCAAAAGTTTTCAGATTCTTTATGGTTCCATCCAAGTGCCTAACTCCGTTAGTCAATCTCAGTTAACTGAGGGGCAAAGTTGTCAATTCAAATATCGTCTATATAATAATAATAAAAACCCCACTGACCTGCAACCCCGATGACCTGAATCTCACCTGAATAAAAACCCCAATGACCTTCATCAGCAACAACAAACACCTCTGTCACCCCATCACCCACCATCATCACAACCGGTCCATCGTCACAACCGTCACCACCGTCCACTGTCGCCTACCATCACCAACCACCTCCATTCACCAACCCTTCATCCACCGTCATCCCACTGTCACCGCCTCCGTTAAACCCACTCACTGCCTCCATTAAAACCACCACCACTACCGTCCCAAATCCGAAAACCACCACCATCGGTCACCCAGCAGTCGCAGCAGTCACCGAAAACCACCACACCCACTTAATCCAACCCAATCCCTATTTCGAACACCACCCTCACTGTTAAATCCACTCACCGCAACACCTGCAACCACCTTCGCCGCCGTCTAAAACCACCACACCCACCTAATCCAACCCAATCCCTACTTCGAATACCACCTTCACCGTTAACCCACCCACCTCCGATCATGTGGGTCATCAAGACTATATAAAAATCCATTTAAAGACATAAACTTGGACATGGGTTTGGTTTTATTACCTGAAGAAACAACTTCAGTAGGAGGTATATGAGTCGTATTTGTTGAAGATGAGTTTGGTTTTATTACCTGAAGAAACAACTTGGAGATGGGTTTGGTTTTATTGTTGAAGAAAAGAGAGAGGGGAGAGAGAGAGAGAGAGAGAGAGAGAGAGGAGAGAGAGAGAGAGAGAGAGAGAGAGAGAGAGAGAGAGAGAGAGAGAGGAGTAGGAGAGAGACTTAAATAGAGATGTTTATTTATTAAACAATATAAAATATAAGGATATTTTAGTCTTTTTACAAAAAGTTAACAGAAAAAATGGATGGAGTTAACGAATTGGACGAAACCAGTAAGAATTTGAAAACTTTTGGATTCAGATGAGAAAAAATAAACTTTTGGATGAAACTCGCAAAAAAGGCCAAACCCTATGGAAGAAAATGACATTTAACTCCTTATAATATGTACGCCTATTTCTTGCTCAAACTGTACATCACCCGATCATATATTAAACATTTTTAACATGTTTGTATAATGTGCTACACCAATGAGGCGATTGACCAAATAAAACAGTCAAACATAGTGCAGCCCGCCGTAACGCATGAGTTCCTGCTAGTAATGAAAAGTACCATAGACCTCAAAATATCTAATTGGCGTCTTATCCCTTTATCGTGGAGCAAACGACTGAATGAGAAAGATGAGAGGACATCGATTGATGGAGCAAGAAAAACATTTTTATTCTAGATTTCACACTCATATATTTAAATATCATCTGCTCATAAAATTTGGTCCTTTATAAAAGCTCGAAACAAGTCGAGCCTTATTGAGATCGAGCCGAGCTTAAAACAAAACTCATTTATTAATCGAGTCCGAGTCGAACTTGACATGCGAAGCTCGTTGAGCCTTAGTGTAATATTAGTTTTATTAACGTTTAATAATATTTACCTCTCATTTAAGCCTGTTTCCTTACAGAGCCCGAGCTGGACTTCATTTATCGACCTCCGAGCCTATTATTTATATTTAATGTATTAACAAATAGATAGTAAATGGGTCGAGCTCAAGGTAAAAAAATTTCTAACAAGCAGAGCTCAAGCTTTGAAAATAAAACTCCAACCAAGCTGAGTTTGAACTTGAGCTCTTATAAATTTTTTGACCTCGAGCTCAGCTTGACTCGTTTCACCCTGTGATTAATAATAAAGTGATATACATAAGTCTTATGTTTTGCGTGCCTAATGAAATGTCTAACAAAAAGAATATACGTTTTTTATTATAAAATACAAGTGGACCCTTGTTTTAATCCAACAAATTTCTAGGAAATCAACATCGCTGATTCAATCTTATTTGTGACATCATTTTTTAAAGTCAAATATCTATCTATTTTATTTTATTTGAATTTAATTCTACATACGACTGAAAATATAATGTAATCTCTTTAAACTCAAATCTTATACACACCGAAACATAAATGAAGTTTACAATTTTCAAAGCAGAATATTATTAGATTTTTTTTCTCCAAATAGGATGCATCATGTTTTCAGTGAGCATTAGGGCAATAAGCTGCGCGCCTTCACTTTCTATATATATATTTTTTACATATTTATAATAAACTTGGTGAGAATCGTAATTCCAGCAGGATGTTGGGCGTTATGGTTAGCAAGAAATAAGGTGATCTTTGAAGGAAGAAGAGCCAATATTGATGGGATTTTTGGTGAGATTCAAGCAACGACGTTTATATAGGTCAAACATAAGCTTAGGCGAATAAGGTGGACGTGAGAAAATTGGGTTGCGTTTGATATTCCTACTAGTTGAATGTAATCTTCTAGTTAATATTTTGTGATGTAATGGGCGATGTAATTGGCTAATGCTAGTGTCTTACTAGTCATAGCCGTGTAAATATTTGGTGTGGAATAAAATGAAGTTTGCCGATAAAAAAAAACATATCTACTATAATATATAAATAAAACCATTTGTGGAACACATGTCACCTTTTGAGGGCATGTTAGGATTTTTTTCCCGCTCATTTGCTATCCTTCCTTTGTAAGCTACCTTTCTTTTTCTCCTATTTATCTTCATAATCTATGCTGATTAGCGCTCCTTCCTAAATACACTGTATTGTTCCCTCATAAACCTAAACAAAATAATCTAGCCTTTCTTTCTTTCATGATATTCCTCCCAAATTCTTTAACAAGAAACTCAGATCCTTTCTCTCAATCGATGCTGTCAAGATCTTCCCTTTGATTTAGTAATTTTTTTTCGTTGATAATTTTTTATGCATTATATGAATGAATGGTAAAGTGAACCATTTTCCCCTTTCTATATTAATTGATCCATATCTAGGGTTTCTATGCTCATCTTTCTTCACGGTTTTTTTTTTTTCAATTCACGTTAGACTATGTTTTTATATGTACATATTTTTTTTTGAAGTCATTCATATCCAGTTTGGTGCGAGCTGGAACAAGAGCCAGTATGATAATAATTGAAATTGTTGGTTTGATTAAAGAGTATTTTGACGAGGCTGCTGATTCCGGTGAACAAATGTCGAAGATGTTTGAAATCGGTTGAGCTGTCAACCGAAGTTTTCGTCAATTGAAAAGTAAGAATTACTAATCTTTTTTTTATTTTCTACTTTTTAAGTTGGGTATTGATTTGTTTTGAGGTTGGAGTTTTCGTTGTAGAATTACCAATTTAGTGTTTTTTTCTTTTCAAATGGGTGTGATTTGTTTTGTGTATTGAGAATGAGTTGCAGAAGTACTAATTTAGTTTTTTTTTTTTTTTTTTTTTTTTTTTTTTTTTTTTTTTGAACTTGGTTATGATTTGTTTTGAATTTAATTCTGGAGTTTCATATGCTGCAACTTTTTAGGTGGCTCATAGTAAGATAACTAACTATATATCGTGAGTTATATGAAATACGGCGTTGTCTTTGTGAATCAGTATTGATATTCAATATTCAATATTTTATTTATGTATAGCAAATATTTATGCTGCTACTTAGGCAGAGTGTGTTGAAAATTATGACTGCTTTCAATCTGATTTGGAGATAAAATGTTGTCGCTAACATGTGGGAATAAATAATATTTTGCAATGATGTTCTTTTTTTTTTTTTTTTTTTTTTTAATAATTGATTAGTTTTTCTATTATTCTTTTGATTTTAAGTCTTATTCTAAGTTGGTTATTAATTTGGCCTTAAGACTTGCAAAAGGGAAGGGTCATATCGGGAACGGGTCAAAGGGGTTTTATGCAAAATTAGCTCGAGTCAAAACACGAACTTAATTCTTTAGTTGTTGTAATGACACTAAATATAAAGGTTTTAGACGAATAATAGAATTCGTATACGAAAATGTATATGTTACAGACCTATATGTAACTAAAAATCAATTGAAACTACATGGAAATCATTTTACCTTCTTTAAACTATATGTTAATCCATACGGATATGTCAATAATCAATTAACACCCTAAATTATTTTCTTCATATCATTTAATAATTTAGATTCGTCATAAAATTTAATGTTAGGAATCCCGTATATACACGGGTATCTAACCTAGTTTATAATAAAACTAAATGAAATTTAAATGTTTTACTAGCAAGTTTTTTAACTGACAATTATTGGAAAGGTAAATTAAATTTAAATGTTTTACAGGTAAGTTTTTTAAGTAATCTACTTTTGATTATACATTATCATTTATTACCGGAATAATTCGTGTCATTCAAGAAACCAGTAAGCGGTATAACCAGCAAGTACAAACGGTTTTTAAAACATTGCATTTTACGTATTAAGTCAAAAACACCTTTTTACATATATCACTAGATCAATTTGAATACAAATTATTACAAAGCTTACACGTTAACAAAATTTTCTCAACTGCCTCTTCGACTATCCGGTGTGGTTGAGGGTAGTCTTAGAAGGATTACCCGCCACATCAGCAAAAAGTTGGAGCCCCTCTAAAGATGACAAGATGAGGACTATCAAATGGTGTCGGGGTGGTCTTTCTTGGTTAATCATCCACTCATATTGGTCGAAGTTTATTTTTATATTTTTTATAAAATTAAAAAATATATTATAAAAAAACACACAACACCTTCTTTTTCATCAGTTCATCTTCAACGCCATCTTCATCGCTTCAACACCCCAAAAGCTGCACCCGTCCCTTCGTCTTCCACCAAAATCACCACCACCATCAACACCTTCTTCCTCTTCTTTAAACCCAAACTCAGATTTTTGAAAAAAAATACAAAAACATATCAGATGGGTGTTAGAGAGAGAGAGAACCGAGGATGAAGGAGAGAGAGAGAGAGAGAGAGAGAGAGAGAGAGAGAGAGAGAGAGAGAGAGAGAGAGGAGAGAGAAGGGCCCACCATCACAAAACCCACCAATCAAATCAACCGGCTTTATTGTCCATTTTCCGACGGTTTAAACGGGTGTGGGTTGTTGGGAGCAGTGTTAGACGGCCCGGGACGGAGAAGACGGAGTGGGGACGGCCCCCACACGGATAGCCTTTTAATCCTAACACCGGGGTTGTCAGCAAGACTGCGACAAGCTAGTTTTAAGGTCACCTTATTGTGGGTTTTTTTTATTATTATTATATTATTTTTACATAAACGGTCTTTTAATTAATTTTCATTTTAACGGCGAGCATCTTTCTCTAAAATCTACTTCCAAAATTCATTTAGCGCTCACACTTTGTTGACTTAAGCATGCATCATTTTAACGTGGATAAACATTTAATGGTTAAGGCTATAGGGTGTGAAGACATGAGAAAGGTAATGTCTCCATGCCACGTAGGATGCCACATTGGATTATTGGTGTCTCAAACTTCTTGAGACATGAGTGGGGTGTGGAGACACCAACACTCCATGTCTCAAGCATTCAAAAAAAATAAAAATAAAAATAAAAGGAAAACACCCTATTGGTTGAAATTTAAAAAAAAAGGAAAATTCTCTGATTGGTCCATCCTTTATATCCTCTGAGGGACGTGGGGGACGGGAGAACGGGGCAAGGGGGGCGGTGTGCTGGGTGAGGACGGGGGGGGGGGGGGGGGGGAGGGCGTCTCCACACCCTTCAGCCTAATGCTACTAGACCAAAATAGCATCAACATATGTCTATTTAAATATATACGTTGTTCATTAATAGTCCTACTTTTTTTTGAACGACAAATTTTTATTACACCTTTATTCTATCTCACCTTGTATTTGCAAGGATTTGAACCCACAACTTTACATTTGTAAAGTGAGACAGCATACCACTAGACCAAGAGGTCATGGGTTAATAGTCCTAGTTTAACGAGAACTAGCTTACCATTTTATCGACTTTTGGTGGGTGTTTTTTTTTACTTTAGAAAATATGATTATGATAATAATCTTAACCCAACTTGATAAAGTGTATGTATTATTACTAGGGCTGTAAACAAATCAAACGTTCGTTGAACAGTTCGTAAACCGTTCGGCGGGAAGTTCGTTTGTGTCCGTTTGTTTAATAAATGAACGAACACGAACAAAAAATTCTGTTTAATTAACTAAACAAACAAACATGAACAAATGTCTCGTTCGTTCGATTGCGTTCGTGAACGTTCGACAATGTGTTTGTTTACGTTCGTTTATTTATATTCCTTCGTGTATGTTTGTTTATGTTTGATCGCTAGTTAAAACTTAGGATAATTATGAACTTTTGAATTAGGAATATCATGTATTCATGCCTATGCCTAGGTAATTTTAGATAATTATGTCTAAGTTAGTACAATTTGACTTATCGACATTGTTTAGTAGATGTACTTTGTCTAACGGTTAATATTAACAATGCATTTTTAGTTAGTTGCATATTAAATGTTTGTTTTTGTTTGTTTGTGTTCAAGACCCGTGTTCACGAACAGTTCACAAACAACTGAATTTCTTAACAAACAAACACAAACATAAAATTATGTTCGTTAGTGTGTTCGTGAACGGTTCGTTTGTCTAAGAAACCTTAACAAACAAACACGAACAAAGCCTTCTTCGTGTTCGTTTGGTTTGTTTACAGCCCTAATTATTACTCTATATATAAAAGAAAAAACACCGTAGCTTGATTTCATTGACTTTTTGTAGCGGTACCCAGGGGCGGACCTAAGTCTGCCCAAGGTGGGCAGGCACCCCCCTTAAAAAAAATAGTGTTATATACGTATATAACTTATGTGTAGTTAATGATCTATATCCACAGTCATGAGTCTACACATCATAACACTTAATTTATGTGTAGGTAAACGCAAAACCCAACACATTATAGCGTTTTTCCTACACATACTATGTGTAGGTAAAGACCTACATTTCTTGTAATGTACACGCGTTAATCCTGTCCGCACCCCTTTAAAATTTTCAATCGCACCCCTTGACTTTTGAAACCAATGTTTTCAATCACAACGAGAAGGGTGAGGTTTGTTGTTTTTGCGTTTTTCCGGCATGCGGGGTGATAATACAATGGTCATGAGTTTGTATACACAGAGAGAAATAACAAGAATGATGAAAAAGGGTAGTTGAAAATGAATACATTAATTTATTCTCTAGTCAAATCGGTAAAAAAAACCTGGTTCGTTTAAAGGCCCATTACCCAATTAAATACTTTTTATATACTTTATTGTTTTTTTTTTTTCTGCATGACAACACACTGCGGGTGTCTGTCACTTCACTACTTGCCTCAATCATCTTTTAAATATTATTTTAAGTCAAGTACTACTATTCTTAACTATTAAATTAATATAAACAAATGTATAATACGATGATTTGTTAGTGATTATCGTTAGTGAATTCCATTTTTATTTTATTTCTATTACTAAATTGTTTAAGTTTTTATATATTTATTAATTAAAAACTTATTAAATCTATATAATCAAAAATGTTTTTATCATCCGTTTATAGATTATTTTCTAGACTTACAAAGGAAAAAAAAGCTAAAATCCTACATTATTAATTAACTGAATATGTTAAATACCTATAAATGTAATGAAAAATAAGTAAAAAAACAAGTAGCCTTACGTAGGTCAATTATTAATGTAAATTAATAATCGTAGCATCTTTCTATTATAGTCTTAAACAAAAACAAAGGGTCATCTAATAAATAATGGTCTTCAAACGATGTTACACGATTAGCCGAGATGTATTAACAACTTTAGATTTTAGAATTATGTTATGCATATGTAACGACATTTATTTAAATTAATTTTAGCTTTTGGTTTCTTTTTGTTGATTATATATTTTTAGCATACGAGTCGACCCGACACGACCTGGGCCACCTGATCGATAAACGACCCAGGGGCTTAGAGATTCCGCACCTCATGAAAATAATTTGTTGGTCCGCCACTGATGGTACCAAATAATATCATGCCATGTGACATGAGATTGTTTTTTTTTTTTTTTTTTTTTTCTTTTGTCCCATTGCTTATCTAGCTTTATAAATTTTGGATTGCGTATTTACTAACTGTAAGCCTTTGGTCCAGTGGTTTGCAAGCGTAATTTTTGAAACAAAATATGCGAAGAGTAAGTTTCTGGTTCGATTCTTTGCACCCACGTTTTTGCGATGCAATATTCGTGTGTAACAAATTAAATATAGTTTTCCCCATGTTCTTTTAAAAAAATTAAAGATTAAAGGTTATTTTTACTTTGCCATGTTTGATATTAATGAGACCAGTGCGGTGTTTGTTTTTTTGGTTTCAATAAATATTTATATAAAAAAGACAAAGCTTATAAGATCCATCACATTTGAAACTATCTATTATTAATTAATATTAGCTATCGACTACGACAAAGATATTGTCGCCTCCTATGTATGGGCTCTTGTTTCAATCGGTCGTAACAACATTCTATAGCGGAATTCAGGGAGAGTGGGTTCGTAACGAGGCAAGCGGTATTTAGGGCAGAGTCGAAAAGGTGGCAAAGCACGCTAAAGCGTGCGAGGATAACCAACGTGCTTTTGTCCCTTTGGCCTTTGACACTTTTGGCTCAATGTCACCGGAAGCGATCAAATTTCTGACGAGAGTCCAGCGGGTGGTCCACAACAACTTGTCGAGTCCCCAGAGGCGAGGATTTATTTTCTCTAGATTAGGGTTCTCTATCCAGAAGGGGGTGGCAGTGCAGCTTGTGGTCCGCCTACCTGCTATTCTTATGTAATTTGCCCCTTTTGTTGAAATGAAAAAAATTCCATATTGAAGAAAACTAGTTTATCCCCCGTATAAACAAATCTAATATGAAGCGACAAAATGCGTGTACCGTAAAAGGAATAAGTCATTTTTTCAGGAAAATTATTTTTATGGAATCAACACCCGAAAACTAATAAAATCTACTTCTAATTTTACGTGTGAACATCTTGCACGAGTGAAGTCTTTGTATAACTTTGTCACTTCCTCAAGACATTCTAAAGCTGTGATGTAAACCTGAAAAAAACAACCAAATTGATATCAAATGATATGTCATGATGATAATTGATTTAAGAGACGTGCATGGTAGGGTGACTAATTATCACTTATCAGTCAGAGATTTACTTGGTGTCTAAGAATCATAGGCTACATCTAAACCGGCTTAGCAACTTTTGTAATCAATGTTTCTACCAACACCAATCATTATACAAAAAAAAAAAAAAAAAAAAAAAGATTCTTATCAAACTGACTAAATTTGTGAATATATATGTAGTTAGCGGGTTCTTATATGTAATAGTATGTTCAAAATCATATATACTATCTTAACACGATTAGTGACTTGGCTAGACATAATTAATGTTATATCTAAACATGTTGTGGTTTTTTTCTGCATGAACAAAAATCCACTAAAAAGTCATTTTTTTTTCAATTTTTGTATAACATTATAGTGCTCGTTGGACAGATAATAAAACTCTCATTAACTTAGTGTAATTTTAATCCTAAAGTCCATTGGCTTTCTTCCACATCTTCTATATACAAGATGATATTTAGACATGCTCATGGTTCGCTCAAAGTTAGCTCAAAAAGGTTTAATTGTAAATGACCTCAGCTCGACTCGACTCGAGTTGGTTTGGTTTGGTCGAGTCGAGCTGGTTTGGTTTGGTTTGTAAACAGGCTAAGCTCAAGACAAGGTAAGCTTGGCTCGTAGTTCGCTCGTTAGCTCGTTCGTTTGACTCGTTTAAATTAAATCCTAAAATACAATTTATGTAAATTGAAACAAAAAAAAAATATAACATAGCATCTAACTAAAATATAGTATGAGTCAAATATCCAAAAAAATCATCCGACCAATTTTTTTGTTTTCCAACAAAGAAACAAGTACAAAAATATAAAATTTGGTTATAGTTCATGAGCTATTTATATCGCAATATTGGTTAAGCGATTTAAGATAAACAAATGCAAAAATAAAATATTAGTTTCATATATAATATGAATATTTGTAAGAAATAAAAAAGTACGAAAATAAATTGGTTGGCTCGTGCGCTGACTCTGCAAAATAAATGGGTTTGGCTCAGCTTGTCTTGATTTTTAAACGGGTATTGAGAGTATTCTAATGAATTTGTTTGAGTGTTTATTAAGACCATGTGTAGTAAGGCGTGAAGATAAAGCCCCTCCCTTGGGCATTATGCGACACGTGACATATGGGACGTTAATGAGGCTTGTAGTTAAACTAAATATATATAATATAATACTTGATTGGTTGGAGTTTATAGGGAAAGAAGATGATTAGTTAGAGTGAATGGAGGGGAAACGTTTTAATGGTCACGTTGAGGAGGATTTTTTTTATCACTTCACACCCACGCGGGCGTTGTTCAGGCTTGAGGTGTGTTTTTGGGGGCACTTCACGCCCAAAAACGCTACCACTACAGGTGGTCTAACAAGTTATCTTTAGATAAAGGAACATAGCATTTTTTCTAACAAGAAGTGTACTCTATCTAAAGTCATTGAAGACGTTAGATCGCGAGTATTTATGGACTAAAAATAGATCGCCTTTTAAGACTTTAGCTTGAATAGATTGGTCTAACATCTCCTTGTAATTTTGCTTTCTCTTTGGCTCTAGCGTCATGCTAGGTGATGTGTTGTATGAAATTTGTCGTTCAAAAAAAAAAAAAAAAAAGAAAAAAGAAGAAGAGTAAAGCTAGAAAGAGTCGATCACCTTTTGGTGCATTAGCAACTCCACAACTTTCTAATGTAGAGGTAATGGGTTCGAGTCATACCTGGAGAAATATTATCACAATGGACATTTGGACGGTGGGTTCTTCTGGAACGGTGGCAGACCGGGTCACCAGCACCGTATGTGAAGAGATATGTACCAGGACGCGCGTGAGCACACACAGGATTCGCGTAAGGCCTCTCCCACACGTGAGCCTTAAGAGAATAATCAATAGAAGTTGTGGGGCCCACGTGTTACCTAGTAAGTGACAGCTGTAGAGAGAGAATGAATGGGACATCCAGTCAATCAGAGGCATACACTCGCTATTCCATGATCTCCTATCATCCGCAAGGACATAAAGGACAAGTGAAAAGCACAGTCGGCCAATCAGGAAAGGACAGCGTAAATACCCTCAACGGCTTCCCTTGTGGGGCCCGCGCAAATGAGCTGCCAATCATTACTGACTCGAGGACCCGACCAGAGATT
Organism: Ambrosia x helenae; assembly: GCA_030844895.1. Taxonomy (NCBI): domain Eukaryota; kingdom Viridiplantae; phylum Streptophyta; class Magnoliopsida; order Asterales; family Asteraceae; genus Ambrosia; species Ambrosia x helenae. The sequence goes on from CM061227.1 coordinate 59,601,423, forward strand.
ACTGTACATACCCCCTATCTCCAAGAAGAAGGGGTCGGCCATGATCACACTTAAACAAACATACATGGTAATAGCTTTAAGTTTTGTAAGAAAGATTAGTCGAAATATTGTCTATTGATAGTCGCTATCAATCATTGTAATCGTAACATAAGCATTAAAAAAATCTCTTCGTTTCTCCTTTGTATGTCAAGTATTGTTTGGATTGGTGTTTCTTCATTGGCACCATCCATATAGAGCATTTATCAGAACAAAAAAAAACTTAAAATCTTTCTTTCACAAAGCCATGAGTTCTCCATTTCCTTCTTTCCCAGGGGACACCTCTGCTAACGGGGCAGCCTAACTCAGTCCCAGCGTGCAACAGAACCCGCACGGCAGGAAGGAAAAACAAACGGAAACCCTGTCACACCCCGCCAAGGCGGAAACACGGGGGTGTGATTCGAAAGGTTTTCAAGCACAAGGTTCGATCAACATGCAAGATTTAATTTAAATAGATACCATCGAAGGGTGGATGATGTCATAAATTATTAAAATATCACAACATTGTCTAAAAATAAGAAATTGTCTGAAATCACGTGACTCAAACACCATGGTAGCATATGACTGACACAACCAAATCCATGATGGTACCACCGAGTGTAAGCTCAAACCTAGCCCTCAAGTCTCTGCTTCGCGTGATTAGTTACCTGAAAAACATGCATAATAGGTTCGTCAACATAATGTTGGTGAGTTCACAGGTTTTAATGAGCGATGTAAAGTGCTCGTGAAATTTGTGTGTGACCAATCATAGGCTAGCTAAGCGAATGATTACTATGTAAACCATGAGTCCCATAACCAAACCTCTTGACTGTTGTGCCTCGCGCATTGTACAATAAAGACAACGTATGTATAGTAGAATACTAACACTTTTTTGTATATGGTTACAGCGACTAACCAAGAGTGGGGGTGTCAACCAAATAGATCTATTAAAGTGTTCCATAGCTTTCGTTAGCTAATGGTTATGGTGAAATGTAAGTAAAAGGACTGTTGAGCTCATGAATCAAATGTCTCATGTTCCACATGGTAGTTACGATAGAATGACACATGAAATGAAATGTACTAGAAATGTAGCATGTTTATCCCCCAAAATGAAAAAATAGTAAAACGGGGCCGTGAAACTCACCTGGTGACTGGAGATATGGTCTGGTAAAGCTGAAAGGTAGGATGGCTACTATCCCGACAATGAATTCCTATGATTGTCAAGAATATAGTAAGTTGTACATTCTTATCGTTTATCATACACGTTGTTCACCCGACATTGTGGACCTTTGTGTTAGTGTATGTGGTCCACATGCTTTGTGCACGTGAAAATCATTAGTCGAATTATAAGTACTTTGTAAAGTATACGGTTCCGGAAATCCCGAGCGTTTTATTGTAAAATGGTATCCATTGATAACAAAATGGGTCCCACTTGTGGTCATGGGTTATAATTTGTTCCCAATATAACACGTGTGGTCGTTTTATGGCAAAACGAGTGTTTTAACATATGTTCATGCCTTTTAATATCAAAAGATAGTACTAACATACGTTATGGATTTCTTAACACATGTTATTATGGTGTAGCCGAAATCTTTCAATGATATTGGCCTCAAAATCGATGTTTACTGGATCCAAAACAACGTGTTCATGTTCATCAATATACAATTGAATGTTTACAAGTGTGTGCTAGTGTGTTTTCGATGAAATCGTGTATATTGGTCCTCAAAATGTAGTGAAGGGTCGAATATATATATATATATATATATATATATATATATATATATGTAGGTTTTGATTTAAAATCGATCCCTTTGTAAATTATCAAAGCCATATGTTGTTATAAAACCTTCAACATGGTGTGTGTGCATCCCCTAAGTTGATTTGTGTCACATATGTGTGTGGCATGTATATAAGTGACTAGGTATAAGTATACACGTGTATGTTTGTAATCGATACCCATGATCCTAAACAAGATAATGTCGTTTAAAATCATTAACCTATGTGTGTTATAGACCCGATTACTTGATGTTTAGGGGTCGAAGGTCGGGTAAACAGGGGGCCGAGTGTTATTAAGTTATAACTAATGAGGATGATAAGTTTGATAAGGTACCGAGTCGATGCAAAGAGGTGATCGATTTCTAGTTCCTTCGGCTTCCTAAGTGAGCTCCCAACTCTTGAGTATTGTGGCTTGTGATGAAGAATGGTTAAGGTGTGTTGGATGGTGGTGATCGGCCGAGAGCTAATCAAAGAAGAATGGAGTGTTTTTGTGTGAAAATGAGGGTGATCATGGGTTCTATATATAGGGCCGATCATAGTGAAGACAAATGAATAAAGAGGAAAAGTCTTCCATCTTGGTTGGGGCATTGATCATGATCCTCATTCACTAATTAGTCAAGAAGTGGACATATGATAGCATGCATTCCTCCTTGGTTCAAGCCGATGGGTACTTGATCTTGCATTCTAGGAAAGTTTGACTTGTATAGGTTGTGTGCCATGCTTTGTTTTGGTGTTAAAATTGGTATAATTGACAACTTGCACAAGCTCCATGTGCTCTTGTGTATCTTCGGCCGAACATAAGATAAGGAGAAGGAGGTGTGGATAAATCTAGGTGATAGTGATGGTTCAATGTTAAGTGAGTTGTCCAATGTTGTCTTTTGTTGTGTGTCATCCTCTTTGTCTCTTTGTTCACTTGGTCGAGAATTATCAACAAAGAAAAAGGTATAGAAATCTCACTTAGGAGGAAGAGGTACATTCTATATTTGTGTAAGTGTTGGAATTTTATGGTCATGCATGGTGGACAAGACAAATGAGATTGAATGAGATTTGGTGATGGGGATAGGCTTCGGCCGTTTTGAAAGGGAAATGAAGAGTTTATGTGTTGTCTTGATTTATAAATGGAAGGTGACAAATGGTGGGATAGTGTAGCTTCTATGTTTTAGTTAGAAAGGGGTAAGATTTCATGATAAAGACAAGCCTTGGTGTCCCTTGGTGTCCCTTGGTGTTTTCTGCCGATTACCATTGTGGTAATTAGACAAAGACAAAATGTGCAATGTTCTCCTGGGTGTTAGTGAATTAGATGAAAGTTTAGACTAGATTAGTTTTATCTTAGATAAACACATATGTGATATACCTATATATAAAGGTATTTGTTTTAGGTAGCACACACATACATGAGCCGTGAGTGTATATACATATACATATATGTGTAGACATGGTGCATCATGGACATCCATCATCATTAGAGTTTTGTTTATTAAATGTTAACATATGATAATATTTGAGATCAAGCTAGGTATATATATATATATATATATGTGCATATGTTAGTGAGGAGTTACCATGTGTTATGGAGTATTAATATCTAATGATAACACATGCTTGTTCTTTGGAAGTGTTTCATGAATTGTGTGGGTGATAATCTCATAAAAAACTTTGTAATTGTTCGGGTTTGAGTGGATTGTGTAATTTTCCACTTGGGCATTGTTGCGTGTATTGTTATTTTGTACAAGTGTGGTAATCGGATATCCGGTTTCTCTATGTTGAACGTGTGATTGGCTTGATTGTTCAACGCCAATTGTTTTTATAGTCCGGGTGTTGTATGCATAAACGGATAATCTATTGAGTTCCCTCAATAACTCATGCTTTACCATACTGGGGGGGGGGTATAGTGTGTGCAAAAATGTCTAATTATGCACATGAAATGACAATAATAAGTAAAATGTATATGGATGTTGACCTGGATCGTTGACTCGTGTCACAAACCCCATACACTGTTTCACCCTCTGCGGCTACTCATCACTCAACAGCCTCATTCCACTTTGCGACTGAAAATACAAACGCGCAAAAGGGCCAGGCAACGGAAGACCTTGCGCAAACACTTAGCCTAGAGGCGTGGTACTTTAAGGTGCACAAGGCTCTACAATGTCATTACAATGAGATAGTTTGCGAGCAATGAATCAATGACGCCTCTAAGAAGCTATCATTTGAAACAGTTCGAGTGCACACGACCTCAGAAAATCCATAGCAGGCCAATACAGGGGACCGGCGCACGGACTCTAGAGGTGTGGACCACTATGGAAGCGGGAGCAAGCAAAGAGACCCGACTTCGAGGGAGGACTCCGATGAGTCCCAAATTCACTTTAGGCACGACAATAGTCAATATCATGTCAACAATGTTGCATACGGACACTAATTGTCAGGCGAAGAGGATCTCACCAAGCCCTACTACCCTCTTACCTTTAGTGAGAAATCAAAGTTCACTCCGCGCATCGCGCTAACTCCTTTTCCATCCAAAACCAAAATACCAAGTAGCCTGGGTAAATACGATGGGTCACCAGACCTGATGACCACCTAATGAGCTTTGAAATTGCAGAAAAGGTTGTGGGCTGGACCTACTAGCTTGGTGCCATATGTTCGCGCAAACCCTCAGAGGAGCTGCGCGAGTGTGGTTCGACAGTTTACCGCCCGGCAAGATCAATGGTATATAAGGAACTTACTAACAAGTTCTCGAGTCACTTCAGTCAACAACGCAGAGTGGAGCGCCAGTCCACAGACATCTTGGAGGTGCAAGAGTATGATAATGAGTCGATCAAGGACCACATAACCAGGTCCAACAAAGAGGCACTCCAAATCGAACATATAGAGTTTGAACTGATGAAAGCAACATTAAGTAAGGAGTGCAATGTGATGAGCTCATCCACACCATCGTCGGGAAAACAGCATGCTAGACACCTGGGACGAAATCATGACATCTGCAAAGCTTTATACGCGAACTGAAATAGAGCTATCTGTCTGGACCAGAATCCGAGCACCCCAGTATATTGACGCCCAAGCTAATTCCGCAATAAACAAGCACAACATGCATGATAAGAAAGGGAAAGGTTCAGTCTGGAGCCGACTTCAAGCATCACCTCAAGCAGATCCGAAAAGCGTGGAGGCAGTTGAATACAAGCAACCACAGCCGACAGACAACAAGTCAAGTCGTAGGAACCACAACTCATGGACTCCACTCACCAAAACTCCAGCACAGCTCCTCGCCACTATCTGCCCACTCCTAAAGTGATCAAAAAAAGAGAAGGCCTGGACCCTGGCAAGTTCTATACGTATCAGCAAGACATACGCCATGAAACAGATGCATGTTTCCAGTTAAAAAATAGCAATCGAAGCGGCTTTATAATTCGAGAAGCTATCACACCTGCTGAAAGTCATACACCGCCGGCCAGATAGGAGCAGGGGACCACCGATAAAGCGGATCAAGAATGTGGGCATGATGATCCATGGTGGTAACAAGATGCGCAAATGAAAAATGAGCCGCCATGCACGCGTAGAAAACAAAACGCCCTCGTAGTTTATCAATACTTGTGTTTTAATTTTCCATGAAGTCACCATGCCAGAAATCAATGAAATTTGCTTTTAGTTCTTGTGTATTAAAATAGTATAGCAAAGCAACTTGTTTGGTAAGATACAAGAAAAAGTCAAGAATGCGCTTAAACGCTGATCTTGAGAAACCTAAACATAACGGTTTTCAGCAACTCGCGATGTAATTCGCCTCGACGCAGAACAACCCCCTAAACCTAAACGTGTGGTAAGATACAAATAAACGGGCACCAGGTCTGCGTTTAAACGCATGCCTAGGCAGCAAATAAGAAGATGCATGGTAAGATGGATAAATTAAGGCAAACGACATACACATTTAAATGAACGATCAAACATTCGCCGAATAAAATCAACAAGGATAAGTTGTATGGTAAGATACAACTTACACGCCATCCGCGTTCAAGCACAAAGCCAAGTATATAACCAAGCAACCATGGTAAGATGGAAAATTTTACACACATTAAAATGCAGGCATTACCAAATGCCAAAATCAAACACACATGCGCATAGAAATAATATATCTTAAACATCGAGCGCAAAGAATAACCAAGCAAATTTAAACGCATACACTCTTAACATAAAGGCACGAAGGCCACAACTTTTTTCAATAACATCAACATAAAAGAAAGCGGCACGCAGCCCAAAAAACCTACGCAGCTCCTGATTCTTAGCAATCCCCTTACCCGCATCAGGACTCGTACTGCCATCAGGGTTAGTGCTGGGGCCCTTCTTCGGTATCTTGTACATATGTGCTTTCTTAAAAGTGGCCTTAAGCTTGGCAATCGTCGGTTGCCCCGCGTGCCTAGCTATGAAGTCAACCGAAGGATACTCCAACTTATCATAATCGCGTGACTTCTCTTTAAACTTAGCATCGCAGTCAACCCGATACATGGGGAAATATTCAGCAGTCTTCGTCGCGACAACATCTCGATGGCCTTCAAGATAACCTCCCTGCAACCAGCCAACTTAGCGGCTGCAAGCAGCTCGCTCACCACCTTCGCGGTCAGTAGCCCACCCTAAACCTAAAAGGCCACCTGCAATGCAAAACAAGAACGTAAGCAAACAAGGCAAGAGGTACAACGAAAAAGAAACACAAAAAACAAACCCGAGGAATGCATGTCTCGAGCAAGCAGTCATGGTCATCAGTTAGATCAACTACCTGAGCTTGAAGATTATCACACTCATCTTTGGTCGCAACCATAGACGAGTCAAGCTCAGTACACTTATCACCCAGGTGCGAGAGCTCAAGTTCACCCTTCTTCAGAGCCTCTTCAAGCTTATGAACTCTCGCCTGTTGACTCTCAATAACCGTCTGGCCATCTTCTACCAACCTACGTTGAGCCTCAAGCTCAGCCTCTAACTTTTCCGGGACTCACTCCACTCGGCCTCACACTTCTTCAACCAACCTGCCTCAACCTCCCTTTCCGCATCAAACTTCCACCTCGCATCCGCTAGTTGCCTCCTCTCCACTGCCAGCTACACCTTCGACTCTTGGAAGTCCACCCACTCTCGGATAATAGCGAAAGTGGCAGAGATGGCATTGGAAAAGGCCAACACATGCTCATTCATCAAGTCGATGCGTGGGCGGGTCTCTAGAAAAGCGAGATCCGCGGGAGGAACGACTCCCACAAAAAAATCACTATAGACCAGCGGGCCAGTAAACCGGTTGCCTTCAGTAAGCTCCCAATTGGGAATGTGGCGGTGACTCGGGTCAACAAGAGTTTTGGCCTCACCAAAAGAGGTCCCTCCAACAACAGACGACCTCAGTGCTGCAACCGCCATAACAACATTCTGAACAGGGGTCTGAACCGCCTGAACAGTTGCCCCAACTCCATCAACCCCACCCACAACAAGCGCACCCAAACCTCCAGTTTGATTCAATTGAGGCGAGGACAAAGGGGGTAGTGCTGCGCTTCAATCGTAACCTTGTTACCCGAGCCACTCTCCTTCAGCATACTTGTAACAAGGACAGAAGGTATTACGGGGAAAAATAAAATAAAACAAAAAGCAAAGTTACAACAAACAAAAAAAAAAGAAGTGTGCCATAAAGTTGTTGTTTAGCGTCCAACACGCTGTTTTCCAAACGTGTTTTCTTCTTAATCGGAGAGGTGAAGCTAAAGTCAGCAAGATTGAGATCCGCAAAATAAACATCATGAGGGGTAGCCCCTCGCTTCTCCCAGGTGCCCGCCTGTAGACGAAACGACACTTGAACTGGGCACAGTAACGGCATAAGCGGTTTCTAAAACAAAAGTGTTCGATTACTCCACAGAACCACGCTCAAGAGGCCGCAGGTTAGGTTTCTTAGGACCATTTGAACCGCGACCACCACCCTCATTCTCCTCATCACCATTATCATCATCATCATCATCATCCTCGTCCTCAACACTGCTAGTCTCCAAGGGACCTTGATTCCCACCTATAAACGCAAACAACAAGCCCGCATTAGGCTCAAAACCAACAAATTTCGGTGATTATATCTATTACATACCAGTTGTTGCCAACTGTGAAGGAACCTGCACTTGACAAAGAGCATTCAGGCACAAGACAGGGTTAACAAATAACTCGACAGTCTCGTTTAAAATAAAACGCTAACCCACAGTGTGACACCAGTCAACGAATCAGGTCAAGATCTGTACACATTTTTACTTAGCCATGTCATTTCATGTGCATGTTAGATATTCTTAGCAATTAGTATGTCATCCCTAGTCTAGTCAAGCCGGATTATGGTGGAAACACTTCCAAACACCCGAAATATCCGAAACAATTGGCATTGAACAATCAAGCCAATCACACGCTCAACAGAGAGCAATCGGATATCCAATTACTATGTACAGTCAAACAACAATGCACGTGACAATACCAAAGTGGGAAATTACACAGTACCACTCGAATCCGAACAATTAACCATGTGTTTAAGACAAATAACACACACAAAGTCATGAAACACTACCAAGGAACAAGCATGTATTAGCACATATTACGCTTAATAACACATGTTTTTCCACAAATAACATATGTATCCATGACACAATCAATAATATTATTGTCACAACTACTCACATATGTTAACATCTGATAATCCAAATCTATTGATTACTAATGAGTATCAACAACACCTTGCACCTTTAGCCACATCTATGTACATATGTATACCTATACACACAACTATTCAATATAAATATCTAGCTCCCAAAACCATGTGTTAGTATACATAAATTCGTCCACACACACACACACACACACACACACATATATATATATATATACATATATGGGAAAATGGATTTTAATACTCCCAACTATCGCCTGTTGGTGGATAATACTCCCAACTATCACTTTGGCCATTAGCACTCCAAACTTTTAACTTGTTTGCTTTTATCACTCCCAAACTAACTGAGGTCTAACCTGGTTAGTGTTCATGGCCAAAATGTAAAAACCTAAACTTATATGTGGCCAAAATATAAAAAACAAAACTTAAGGGGTATTTTTGACAATAAACCTTTAACTTATAAACCCCCCTCTTCTGTAACAGACCCCCCCTTCTCTCTCTCTCTCTAAACCATCACCTTCACCGGAAACCACCACCACCTTCACCGGAAACCACCACCACCACCACTACCACCCAAACAAACAAACCAACAGAAAAAATCAGAAAGAGAAAGAGAGTTGCGAGAAAGCAGAAGCAGAAAAAATCACCACGACCACCGACCTTAACCACCACTACCACCCACCTGCAACCACCACCACCCGACCTCAATAACCCCCCAATCGACCACCAATTGACCACCTACCTCAGATTCGACGAAGATCCGGTGATGAAGATGCCCCTTACTGGTGCTTCTCTCTCCTCTGCTTCTTCTATTTTGCGTCTCCCTCTCCGCGTCTCCCTCTCTGCGAACATGTATGTGGGTGTGTTGATGGATGGAGGCGGTGGTTGGGGATGGCGGTGGTGGTGGTGGTGGTGGGGTGGCGGCAGATGGTGGTGGTGAGTCTCTCTCTCTCTCTCTCTCTCAGCAAATGGTTATTGATGGAGGTGGACCCTTTTGCTTTATATAATAATAATAATAATAATAATAATAATAATAATAATAATAATAAAAAGTTTCAAAATGGTCCCTTAAGTTTAGGTTTTTACATTTTGGCCACAAACACTAACCGGGTTAGACCTCAGTCAGTTTGGGAGTGATAAAAGCAAACAAGTTGAAAGTTTGGAGTGCTAATGGCCAAAGTGATAGTTGGGAGTATTATCCGCCAACAGGCGATAGTTGGGAATATAAAAATCCATTTTCCCTATATATATATATATATATATCCAATCCCACGATCCCTACCCACTCCTAAATAAATTGATAAGCTAAACCACTTATACTCATATACACATACACGCATACACACACACACATGTATATATGTATATATGATAGATGATTGTTTTTGTTTTCCGCAACAAAAGACAACCATGCTTCATGATAACAACCTTATACCACAAAGGGGTCTTGGCATATGACAATACTAACTCCTAGGTGTGATCATAACCCAAATGAGATGCTCTTTTCTTTGTCCACTTCCTTTCGGCCAAAAAAACAAAACAACACCAACAAGTCCTTTTCAAGTGTATGACACATTCTTACACAAAGAAGCCCATGACAAACCTAGCTAGTTTATACCCATTTAGGTCTTAACTAATGATACTACCATTCCCAAGATATGATCACAACTCAAAACAATGATGGATCCACTCCTTGTACCCATTCTCGGCCAAACCCAAACAAAACCATACCATTAACAATTCCTTTTCATTATCCACCATCAAATCTTATACCATTTTGGCCTTACCACACTCCACACCACTTATCAAGAATGATGGACTTCCTTGTTTAGCTAAAACCAACATTCCACCTCCTTCCCTAACCATACTCGGCCGAAAGTGACACCACACACAAATATCTTTGTCATGCATGGCATATAGAGACAAACCATCTACTTTACTCCAATTTAGGCCTTAAGGGAACAACTAATAACCTCCTAGCTAGGACATAAACCAAAGATAGATGATTATCTTGTCTCCATCCTCTCAGCCGAACCATCCCTATCCAAATCACTATTGTCATTTTCACACTTTGTCAACTATTTGCACTAGTTTAGTGTGCACTTCTCCAAGATACAAAGATCAATGTACTTGAATTACTATGATATGGGCTATATAAAGAACGAGATCAAGCTTGGATACCCACACCTACACAAACTCTCTTCTTTTCTTACTTTCTTTCTCTCGGCCAACCCACAACCACACCAAAACCATAATCAAATTCCTACCACAAGACATAGAGACTCAATATTGGAGTCTCAACACACTTGGATTAGAAGCTATAGAGGTTCAAGCACATGGATATATCTTCACTTCGACTAGGTACCTATAACTAACCATAAACTTCTGTTTGAACATTAACAATTATCAGCCTATATGTTGAACCCGACCCTCGACCCTTAATCTTGTGTAATCGTTCCATGACACACCTTAACTTAATGATTTTGAAGTTCTCATCTTCCTAAGTGTTGATTTTGTTACATATTACATACATACATATCTATTCACACTGACACACATGCATACGAGTGACACACATAAGAAATCGACAATATGTATAATATGCATCCATGGCCGAACCAAATATGGATGAATAGGCCTTGTAATTTGACAAAAACTGGACTTTTGGAACTAAACATAATATATATATATATATATATACATACACATACACCTTCATATAACTTTATTTTTATACAAGAAATAAACGACTTTGGCATGGTGTCATACACCTACATGCTTATAAACCCACGCACGAACAATGGAAGCCAAGATATTGGTCGCTAGCAACGAATTTAGAACTATGTATCATGTTAAATTTTTGGCTAGTGATACAGCATATGTTAAACTAGCTATAACATGTGTTAATTCTATCATTTGACATTATAATATAAGAACATGTGTTAAAACACTTGTTTTTCCAAGAAAACACCACACATGTTAGATTGGGGAATATTCCATAACCCATGATGACGTATGGGGCCCATTTTATTAATAATAGATACGTTTTTACAATAAAACGCCCGGAATTCACGAAGTCGTACATTTTACAAAGTACACACGAGAAACGTAGTAATTATCACATGCACAAAAAATGGCCCACATGTAACAGACACAAGGGTTCACAATTCGGGTGAACAACTTGTATGGTAAATGACACGAATGTACAACTTACCATGTCCATGTCAATCATAGGATACCAGTTGTCGGGATAGTAGCTATTCCATTTTCGGCTTCACTAGACTTTATATGCAGTCATCAGGTGAGTTTCACGACCCCGTTATATTGTTTTACATTTTGGGTGAATTTTTATCATGACTACAATGTGAAACAGGAGACATTCGGTTTATGAGCTCAACAGTCCTCGTACTTACATTTACACTATAACCATTAGCTAATATCAACCATGGAATGCTTAAATAGTTCTATTGGGTTGACACCCCAACTCTTGGTAGCTCTAGCGGTTACATACAAGAGAGTGCTAGTATTATACTATATATATACGTTGTCTTTATTGTACAATGTGCGAGGCACAACAGTCAAGAGGTTTGGTTATGGGACTTATGGTTGGCATAGTAATCATTAGCTTAGCTAGCTTTGATTGGTCATACACGAATTCATAAGCACTTTACATAGTACACTAAAATATGTGAACTCATCGACATTATGTTGACAAATCTTTTATGCATGTTTTTCAGGTAATTGATCATGGAGAACAGGAACTTGAGAGAGGGGTTCGAGTGCACACCCTGTGGTATCATCACCTTCACCAGCCATGATTTAGTAACGTTGGTCATGTTATGTTTTTGACATTTGGTCCAATGATTTCAGACAATATTACATTTATCTTAATTATGTAAGACTTAAGTTTCGATTGGATGGTACCTGCTTAATTTACATCTTATGTGGTGCGCGAACATTGTGCCTGAAAACCTTTTGAATCACAACCCCGTGTTTCCGCCTTGGCGGGGTGTGACACGCTGGTACAGGCACAAAATGCCAGGTCAGCTCTGGTCTCGGCAACACCACAAAATAAATGTTGCACACTACCTCCAAATAAAAGTGAAACATTAAAGAACATCTAAGCAACAATTGGAAGTACAACTAAACCAACACGCAAAAAAGGAAATGCGACATACGTTGCTCACCCTGACACAACTCAAGGTTTTCCGGTCCTCTTCCCGCTCATAGTGACGGCTAATCCCAACAGCCACGAGCGCAATCTCGTCAATCGACACCATCTTCGCCGGGTGAGCGGTCTGTGTTTTGTACCACGTTTCACCCTCATTGGCAATACAAGTAGTCGCTAGAATCTTGCCTCCTACCTTCCTCGCAGACATCTTAATAGGGATCACACCCTCCACAACCTAGAAAAACTTGTCTTTCCAGACATAAAAGCTCTTGGGAGAGAGGATGAAATGGGATGCAGGCCCAAATCGCTGACAAAAAAGAGAACCAGCTATCCGCAACCTTCAACATGTAAAAAACGTTGAACCTCTTAACAGTGGGCTGTATTCCCTGCACTTTACAGCAAAAATCAAACCAAGTCATTTTACACATCCCCGGGATGCACTTGGCTGATGTGGAGGTGATAATGTTCTAGCACAACCTTCACAAATTTGGTGATGGGCACCCAAAAGTTGCAAAATGTAAAGAAAGATTGGTATAATCCAATCTTACCTGCCAGAGGCTTGGTAATTACCTCCTCGGTACCAGGAATGGTGGGCTCATAAGCAGGCAAAATCCCGTAATAATTGCAAAAGTAATCAAACTCTCCATCCTTCCAATTGGCTGTTACTTCACCGGCGAGCGCAGGGCCTTTAGTTCTGCTTCTTACCAATAACACCTGAAGACGAAGCCATTGTAATGCGGATAAAAGATGAAATTCTTGTAAAGTTTCTGAAAAAAAATTAAAGAGAAAAAAAAGCAAGAAGGCAGTAAGGTTCAAAATGAGGGGCCTCACCCCTTTTATAAGTTGAAAATAAATGTTCCTCGAAACCAGGACACGCGAGCCGCACGATAAACCAGTAAAAAAGTGCCACTTGAAAGTGAGAGAATGCCGTTGGCCGCATTAAAGTAGCCGCACAAGACAAGCAAGATAAGAAAAAACTTTATAAAGTGTATCACCCTCTCCGCAAACACAAAGGATAATAGACTGGGGGACTTGAAGAGATATGTATTAGGACGCGCATGAGCGCACACATAGGACTCGCGCAAGGCCTCTCCTACACGTGAGCCTTAAGAGAATAATTAATAGAAGCTTTTGTGGGGCCCACACATTACTTAGTACGTGACAACTACAGAGAGAGAATAAAAGGGACATCAAGCCAATCAGAGGTGTACACTCCCTGCTCCATGATCACAAACATGGTTGACATTTTGCGATTGAGTTCACCTTGTTGATCGGGTTTTTGTTGGTCATAGCTAGAAAGAAACACCACACTAAGTAGTCATGAAATATAGACGATATATAGCGCGTTAATGTTAATGCAGGACACGCATTAATGTAATTTTTTTTAACGGTCAACAAATCAACAAGCAAGTAACGCATTAATATAATCTACTAGTGCAATTCTATAACTGTGAAATAGGGATGAGCTTGGGACGGTATCGGTACCAATCGATACCGATCCTGAAAATATTGATCCCGAAAACCCCAAAAACCCAATACCGATTACCAAAAACATACGGTATCGGTACGAAACCGGTATGGTATCGGTATTTTACCTTAAAATATCGATACCTTACCGATCCCGTACCAATACCGAAAATACCGAAATCGAAAACCTCTAAATGTGAGTACCGATACCGATACCGAACACCCTCGGTTCGGTACGGGATCGGTATCGGTTCGGTGTAAAATGCTCATCCCTATTGTGAAACTAGTCACTACTCATATTTACTGGTGGGGTGGGGGGAGATCTTTATCTCGTATATTCGAAAACATCACCTTATCTCACTATCCTTTCCCTTAAAACAACATTAGGTTAAACATGTTTTGGTATCCGAATCTAAATCTTAAATTTATAAAGGGAACAGAAACATGGTTAGAATTCATTTTTGTCTAAAAAGATTAACTTGAAAAAAAGTGTGAAATCTAAATTAAATTAAAGATTTATAAATATTTCAAGTTTTATAAAATTTGAAGTCTTTGTTGTCACACCCTCAAATTTCCACTGCGGGGTTTATACCGCGAGGCGCATGACAAACCAGGATCCCATAGCCATAAGTCACATGAACGACTCTAAATGCCCAAATCATTTAGTTCGTTATTGTAAAATCGAGTTTAAAAGTTTTAACCAAACCAATTAAGTATAGCGGAAGCGAAATAACAAATCAGTTAAATAAAAGTCTGCGCAAAACACCGCGCCTAAAACCATAAGTAAATAGTTAAATATTTAAAAATAATTTATGTGTTCATAATCCCATGACATAACATGATGCATGCCCTATTCGTGCTCCATACCTAGTTACCTGCAAAAGCATGCTAACGTGTATCAACATAAAGTCGGCGAGTTAACAAAGTAAAGAAAATGAGTAAGTAAAATGCACTGGTTTCTCAAACCACGTAACCAAGTAAAAGCGTAGGTCTTCCAGACCAAAATGTTCAAGTGTTATCAGTTTAATCATGTCAGGGGTAGCTAACCCACTCATTGCAACTAAACAGTATTATTGGGACACCTTCAGTAATATAATAATTTGCCTCAGAAACTAGTGTCTATCAACACTAGCCAACAAATGTGGTCAGAAGTTCATGTCCATGCTCCCAGCATCGCAAACATGAGGTTGCTGCACAACCTAATAGCGCTATCAACTAATACCCCGTTCGCTCCCAGCGATATATTAACCCAATAATATGCAAGGACTTTTCAAGTGATAGAGTGTTTAGTTCACAAAGGACCAAGAAGTTTTAAACTGATCAAAGTGAAATCCTCCCCGAGGATTCGTAACGAAAACCTGACCCACCATAGGAGTCAAAACATCTCAATCCGAGATATAAAAATAGTCCCAAACCGGACTAGAAAACGTTTATCAAAGTTGTCTCACCCTGAGACGCATGCTTTTGAGAAAAAGTAGTTAAACTCACCTTAGGTTGCACGTGAATAATCCAAATTCCTCAAATAGTAATGAGCTACTGACTCCCTATTACAAATGTCACTAAGTGAGTATATGTGCATAACCAACAAACCATACAACTCGTTTGTCCAAGACTCTACATGCACAAGTAAGTCCTACGAATCCCGTTGGTGATCATATTGATAATTATCAGTTTTATACCTCATACACATCTCATATAAGTATCCATAAAAGTTCATGTCAAATACATACCATATAAGACTCCAAATAGTTACGTAAACATCCCTTACACAATCTGAGTTTTAAGGGCAGATTGTGTGCTGTGAAAAATGAATTATTTCAAATACTTAACGAATGAATTAAACTCCCAAAGTTTTACTGAATATTCAGTGGGATTCACTTGAAAACCGATATTTTTTTTTGTCTCAAAACCAAACACAAAAATTATTAAAATTCGCACAACACAGCTATGTCCAGAAAATTTGCACAACAGGTCAGTTTAGTAGAAAAATTACCAAAACTTTTGTATTCACCCAAACGAGGCGAATCCACATGGAAAAGCCAAATTATTCCAATGTTGACCTACTGTCCAAATTTCATAACTTAATTCTTTGTAAAACTCGAGTTATGACCATTTAAAGTTTACCCAATTTATAATTCCGAAAATCTGATATGACCCTTAATCAAATAAAATTCCAAAAACCACTCAAACAATGTCCAAATCTGATGGTTTTTCCCATTATGAAAATCTAAGATCATGTACAATAGAACCATGCAAAGAAATCATCAAAACAATCAATTTAACATCACAATACAGACCCTACAAAACACCCAAATGAATCTGCCAGAAACTGAAACTTGCATCCCAAGTTATTCACAAACCCATATTATCATGATCAAACACATATATTATCATTCAAAAACCCTAATTATGATTACTAACAACAATCATCATCATCAAATCACAACGAACATTCAAGAACTCCTACTAACACGTGTTATGCGATTTTTATATATATGTATGCTCTATGATTTTTAAACTTTTCAAGCATTATTAATCATCATAAAACATGTAAAGATTATACCTTTCAATGCAAGAGTCCTCAAAGCCTAGAGATTACACCCAAACTAGCTTGAAGAGATGATTAAGATTGATGTTTGTTGAAAATTGAGAGAGAGAGGGGGGTGGGGGTGTTTACGACGCAAAGGGGTTAGGGGGTTAGGGTTTATATATTATTTTTGTTTCCTAATTATAAAAAAAGCTTGGCTTTTTGGACAAGAAATTAGGTTTTAGGGCCCTTTTAGTCCACTAATCGGACCCGTTAATCATGTTTTAGCCCAATACTAGACCCAATAATATTAACCACCCTATCTTGCATAAAAACCATTGTTTTTATCATTTCATAACATATTAATCATAAGGTGCACGTAATTTGCATGGTTTACATATTAATTTTTAGTCAAGCGGTAATTCACATAAACATGTAATCCACATAAACATGTAAGTTCACGTTCATCATAATTCAATTGTACACATTATTATATATGCCAGACAAATCACCAACGTTTAGGATACAGGACACGTGTGTGTGTCAAAACAAGGATTTTCCTACTTATAACATATGTTAATATCATCTAACATATGTTAGGCCTTCTTAACTAACCCTAGTTAAGTATTTAACCACGTATGAATATGTAAGTTAACTAGAGTTCAGTAAAAGTGTTAACCTGAAAATGCGGGGTATCACATCATCCCCAAGTTGAAAAGAATTTCGTCCCAAAATTCAGCAAGTAAACAATAAAGCCAGCTAGAAAATGTGTGCTTGGTTCCCGGATGTCACATCATCCCCAAGTTGAAAGGAATTTCGCCCTGAAATTCTCTTTGAGCGAGCTGCTTTATGTTCGACGTTTGATCTATGCACAGGTTCATGTTTAGTAAAGAGGTGTGGATATTTGAGCCACATCTGATCTCTGCGCTCCCACGTATATTCTGGTCCTAGATGGGAATTCCATCGTACCTTGACAATAGGTATAGTGCTTTGTCTGAGTATCTTGACGCCCTGCTCAAGAATCTCCACTGGTTCTTCCACGAATCGCAACTGGTTGTCCACCTGGATCTCCTCCAGTGGCACTACCAGTGTCGTATCCGATAGGCATTTCTTTAAGTTTGATACTTGGAATACGTTGTGCACTCCACTGAGTTCATCAGGCAAGTTTAACTTGTAAGCTACCGGACCAATCATTCCCGACAATCTCGAACGGTCCAACGTATCGTGGGTTCAATTTTCCCCGTTTTCCAAAGCGTATCACCCCCTTCCAAGGTGACACCTTCTTCAGAACCTTGTCCCCAACCTGGAACTCTAAAGTTTCCTACACTTATCAGCGTAACTTTTCTGTCGATCACGAGTAGCAGCCATCCGGTTTCTGATTTGCATTATCTTCTCAGAAGTTTCGTGCACGAGTTCGGGACATGTTAGCTGGCTATCCCCAACTTCAGTCCAGCAGATGGGAGACCTACACTTGTGTCCATAAAGTGCCTTAAAAGGCGCACACTGTGTCGAAGTGTGGTAGCTGTTGTTATACGAGAATTCAATTAAAGGCAAGTTCTTATCCCAACTATTGCCAAAATCCACCACACACGCTTGTAGCAGATCTTCTAATGTTTGGATGGTACGTTCACTCTGTCCATCCGTCTGTGGGTGATAGGCTGTGCTCATATCTAAGCAAGTCCCCAAAGCGTTTTGGAGGGTAGTCTAAAAATGAGAAGTGAATCGCGCATCGCGATCAGATATAATAGAAGTAGGCACCCCATGCCTAGAGACTACCTCCTTGATGTAGAGATTAGCTAATTTCTCCAGCGAGTCGGTTTCCTTTATTGCCAGAAAATGTGCCGATTTGGTTAAACGATCCACGATAACCCAAATCATGTTATGGCCAGATGGCGTTCTAGGAAGCTTTGTGATGAAATCCATAGAAATTCCGTTCCATTTCCACATAGGGATTTTTGGTTGCTCGAGTAGGCCATAAGGTTTCTGATATTCAATCTTAACCTTCGCACAAGTCAAGCACTTACTAACATAAGTGGGTATCTCAGCTTTCATGTTTGGCCACGAGTAAAGAGTTTTGATATCTTGGTACATCTTGTCCGAACCAGGATGTACCGAATATCGAGAGGTGTGAGCTTCATCGAGCACTAGTTGTCTGAGATCCCCAAAACGTGGTATCCAGACTCTATTCATGAAGTATTGAAGACCATCTGTCTTTAGTTCCAGGTGCTTATCCGCACCATGTAAAGTTTCAAGCCCGATGTTTTCTTCTATCAAAGCCTCGCCCTGGGCTTCACGTATCTTATCAGGAAGATTGGAATGTATGTTAAGTTGTAAAGCTCGCACCCGTTTGGGTTTCGTTTCCTTACGACTAAGGGCATCAGCTACTACATTTGCTTTCCCTGTATGATATTTGATGGCACAGTCATAATCATTCAGAAGCTCGACCCATCGACGCTGTCGCATGCTCAGCTCCTTCTGGTCGAATATGTGTTGGAGGCTCTTGTGGTCAGTGAAGATTATACACTTCGTCCCATAGAGATAATGCCTCCAGATCATTAGAGCAAAAACCACTGCTCCCAGTTCCAAGTCATGGGTGGTGTAATTCTTCTCATGAACCTAAAATTGACGTGAGGCATACGTGATCACCTTATCGCGCTGCATCAGCATACACCCTAACCCTTGGATAGACGCATCACAGTACACCACAAAGTCCTCTATACCATCGGGTAGTGATAGTATGGGTGCACTACAAAGCTTTGCCTTCAGCAATTGAAAAGCAGACTCTTGGGCATCTCCCCACTTGTAAGTAATCCCCTTTTGTGTCAAAGCAGTGAGGGGTTGAGCGATCTTAGAGAATCCCTCAATGAATCTGCGATAGTATCCCGCAAGACCAAGAAACTGGCGCACCTTTGTAGGAGTCTTAGGAGCCTCCCACTTTTTAATAGCATCAATCTTGCGGGATCGGCATGTATTCCTGCCTCATTAACCACATGTCCAAGAAATTGGACTTCTCGAATCCAAAAGTCACATTTAGAGAATTTCGCATACAACTGCTCATTTCTCAAAAGTTCCAAGATTAGCTGCAGGTGTTGCTCGTGCTCTTCCCTGCTCTTAGAATAAATCAGTATGTCATCTATGAACACTATGATTGTAACACCCCAACCGATGGCGGAAACATCGGGATGTTACGTAGTGATGATTGTTCAGTAGCTCACGGTGAATAATAAATTTCATTAAATGATTTAGATGAATTACATACAATGATTCTAGAATTTGTACATCAATTTGAATGAAACTATACACATATCTTCAAGCATCAATTCAATCTTCAAGAAAATAGAACCTGAAACATGTTAAGTTGAAAAGGTTTTGGGTCAACAAAAGTTGGTGAGAATTACATAGGTTTTTGATAATTGAGTAAAAATGATGTGCAATTCATGTGTCATGTCAATCTAGTCCATATGTGAGAACATACTAGAAATAAATCGAGTGCATAATCAACCCTGATGACTGTTATAAAATGATACATACCATACGCTCATGGTCCAATATGTTATACGATAACAAACACCCACGTAACCTTT
This sequence comes from Ambrosia x helenae, assembly GCA_030844895.1. Taxonomy (NCBI): domain Eukaryota; kingdom Viridiplantae; phylum Streptophyta; class Magnoliopsida; order Asterales; family Asteraceae; genus Ambrosia; species Ambrosia x helenae. The sequence goes on from CM061227.1 coordinate 59,621,612, forward strand.
GTAGGAGGCACGTATCCGGGTGGGATTGTCAGTCCAATAGATCTATCAATGTATACCGCCGGCTGATCAATGTTAATGATTATGCTAGAATGGTGCTTACTCTAATCATGCTCAAGACATAATGCAACATAGAAAACACATAGACACATTGATGATTGAATTGCAATGATGATGTTATAAACATGTTTCACCCCAAAAATGGTGATAAATAGAAAAGGGGCTATGTAAAACTCACCTTGGTAAAATGTTATCTCTTGAAAATAGTGTGTTGCCCAAATGAGTCAAGTATCACCCTATAATAAGGTAATAAATATGTCTAAGTCTATCTAGTCTAGAAATGTATACGTTTTAGGGCTTTGAATTGGGGATAATTGTTCGTTTGATTAATATTAAAAAAATATTCGCCAATTGAGAGAAATTTAGTAAATAAATAACTAAAAATCTTTTTATGAAATTTAAACTTAAGATGGTTACAAGAATGTGTTTAAAGTGTAAAAATAATTTTTATAAAATTATTTTCTTTAAAATAGATTATTTAATCTATTTATAACAAATTGTCAAAATCTAACTTTAATATTTAAAAATATTAAAATTAAATAATTTTTAGTTTAAAATTCATATTTCTGTTCTAAATGATCAGAAATAATTTATATAAAATTTTGGTGCAAAAATAACAAAAATTGAATTTATTATGATTTAATTATGATTAAATCTAACAAAAATTGATTAAAAATATAAAATAAATGATTTTACTGAATTAAAAATTATTTCAGTAAAGTTTAATGTTATAAAAACTTAGGATAATTTTTGTGGGAATTGATAAGATCGTTTTGATATTTTTATAGATTTTTATAAATAAAATGGAATAAACTTGATTTATTTATTATATATATTAAATAAATAAATTTTTGAAAACTAAAAATTGGGTGTTGAACTTTTTCATCAAATCAACATAATATAATTTTTGTAGAATTTATAAAAAGATTTTACTATTTAAAAATGAATTTACAAGATTTAAATGTATAATAAATAATTGTAAATGGTTTGTTTTTTTAAAAAAAAAAAAAAGAAAATGTGGAAAAAGGGTGTCCATGCTGGGACTCGAACCCGGTTCCTCTCTGAATCAAACCCAGATCACAACCACTTGGCCTAGGCCGGTGGTTGTGATATTTCTTGTTTAAAAACAAATAAATACACATGCGAATTCCAGATTTATCCCCAAACTACATAAACGAGCCCTAGATTATACAATTGAACAGATCAGCCAACATTAGCCCGATTAATGTTGGGGCTTTTGTGGGTTGATCGCCGATGATTGAAACCCATAAAAGAATGAAGACTCACAGTGATGGATCATGTATTATCTTCGGGTCAAAGATAAAGTCAAACAACGAACTTGATATCAATAATCAGAGTATAATTGAGAGAATTGGAGGTGGAGAGAGTGTTGTGAGCGAGTAAACAAGGTTCGCAATGCATCAATTTATACTGATGTTCAACGGTTATGGTTAATTGGAAAGTTGACCACGTTTATTATCATACGCGTAATAATTATGAATTGGTCAATGGTTTGTGGTTAATTGATGTGTAATCGAGTTAGAGAGGGCCGATATTACTGTAATCATACCAATTATACATTCAAGCGAGTTAATGAGATTAATGGCATGGTCAAAACATACCAACCATGCTGCTGCTCGTTGTCTGTTTGCAAGGAAGGAGAAAGGGTCAGCTTAAAAGGTCTTAAATATAATTTAAGTTGGGATTAAACCAACTAAAGGGCCTAGAGCAGGTGGTTGTATGTGTGTGTGTGTGAGCGGGTGACTCGGGTTCGAAACCTGGGAAGGCACCTTTTTTTTTTTTGATTTAAACCGGAAACAAAAGGGGGAGGGGCTGGGCCTTTGGGCCAGGTCATGCTTGTCTTGGGCTGTTCTCGTGGGCCGGACACAATGGGCTCCAACAGACAATGTGGGAGCACTTTCAGAAAGAAGACATTTGGGCTTTGGTTGTTTGAGTCTGGTTCGCTGGTGCATTGTCTCAAACACATTTTTTTTTTAACTGAAATATTATAATTATTTTCATATATATATATTTAATAATTGTGAGTTAGGATAATGGAGACGTAGGCACATTTGTATAAAACGTAACAAGGATAAGGGCGTTTATACTAAAATTTTGAGGAAAAAATTTCGCGAATGTTACAGTCTCCCCTACTTTTAGGAACTTCGTCCCGAAGTTAAGAGAAACACTAGGTCTACAATTGGTCAACTATTGAAAACCTTGATAAAATTTCGCACTACCTTAACGTACCTGTAAACTCATGATTACGTTCCGGACCGTAATTACCAATTTACCTTACATTAGGGTTTTGCGTCCTTTTTATGACTTTACCGATTGTTAAGCAGGTCTGATAGTCTCCGCCAGTCGTTGAGCAGGTGGTAGGGCCTCTCCCGACTGTTGGAAAGACATGATGACCTCTACCAATCGTTAAGCTGGTTGTTTGGTAGTTAACTAATTGTTTGTACAAGCAAGTAAGTATAGATATAGCAATTAGTTTACATTCAAACAAGCATGCACACAGATGTTATGATAATACTTGATTTTATTATTTGATTCAAAAAGTGGCAATACATGAAATTAAAAATAGATATTATTCGAATGGTAGGGTTTGCTGTTAAGTAGTTGGAGGGTCTCAAGCGGGGTTGTTTGGAGCATCAAGAGCGTTTGTAGCAGGGATTCGACAAGCTTCCGCAAGATGCCCATACCTCTGACAATTGGTGCACTGTCGACAGGGTACTTGAGTTGGGTGGTGATACTGGCAGGTGTCACACTTAGGTAGCATCCCATTGTATTGTTTCTTGGTGGGTGGAGCAGTAGTGTCTATTGCAAAATTTCTGACCTTGTTCTTCCCGTTGGTTGAGGCCTCGGTTTTGATTTCAACGGCAGGTTGGGGAGTATCCTTTTTCTTTTCCCCTTTACGAGTTAGGGTTCCTGCTTTCACATGGTTATCTGTTAGGGTGGCAGCCAAACGCTTTGCTTCTTCCAAAGTAGCAGGGTTCCTTCCCCACACTGTGTCTTGAATTTGCATTGGTAAACCACCAATGTATTTTTCGATTGCAATAGGTAAGGGAGTGACCTTGTGGGGTAGCAGTAAGCTAAGTTCGTGAAAACGAGTGTTGTAAGCAAGGTTTTCCCCACTGTCTTGAGCAAGATCATAAAATTCGTCTTCCAGTTTCTTGATTTCATTACGAGGACAGAACTCTGCCTTCATAATGTCTTTAGCTTGATCCCAGGTTAAGGCTAGTGCAGCTTCAGCTCCGCGAGTGCGTTTTTCTTCATTCCACCAAGTGAGTGCTCGCTTATGAAGAACACTCATGGCATAACGGACCTTAAAGTTGTCGGGGCATTCACTGTTAATGAAGGTATTTTCAATGCCCTCAAACCATTGTAGGAGTCCTGTAGCTCCTTCTTCACCGCTGAACTTTGGAGGGTTACAAGAGTTGAAATGTTTAAGGTGCAAGCTTGGGGTCCATTTCCATTACCATTGCCATTCCCGTTCCCATTGTGGTGACCATTCCCGTTGCCGTTCAATTGGATGACCTGAGCAAGTAAATTGGGAACCAGAGTTGCGATTTGCTGCGCCATTTGTTGAGAAATGATCGCAGCCAGTTGAGCATCGACCCCATTGTTGTTGTGACCAGGACCTTGGTCATGACCATGGTTGTCACTACCTTCATCGTGGTTCTCACCAGTGCTGTTGCGAGTGCTGCGACGAGGAGGCATGATCTGTAATAGACACAATGAAATGAATGAGAGTTTATATAAGGAATGTAATCATTTATTCATTAATTAAAACGAATAAACGAAAACGTTGACTTATCAAAGATTCTAAATTCTAATAACATATGAAGACATGCTTTAGCCTATAAGTGAACACTCATCCCGAGAATTCCCAGGTAGGCATCCGGGTCCCTCGTCTGATTGGGATATATGCGCAATGCCAGCCTAGACAGAAGACTCAGAATACAGGCGTTCACCCTTCCAGATTGCACGTGTTCGTTATTAAAATCTAGAACTTCGACGAGATCTCAAGGTAGTTCAGGTTAAACCTGAGGATTTTTGTCCTATTAGTCTAGGAGTAGATCCAGTGATGGAGAGTAACTTTCTTGTAGGGATGATAGTAGGGATAAGAAGTAGGAGATAGAGAATAGCAAGCAAAAGAAGCAAGTACTTGTTAAATCCTATGGTTATAGACTAGATTATTTTCCTAATAACCTAATTCCCTATAACCATGGCTCTGATACCAATCTGTAACACCCCAACCGATGGCGGAAACATCGGGATGTTACGTAGTGATGATTGTTCAGTAGCTCACGGTGAATAATAAATTTCATTAAATGATTTAGATGAATTACATACAATGATTCTAGAATTTGTACATCAATTTGAATGAAACTATACACATATCTTCAAGCATCAATTCAATCTTCAAGAAAATAGAACCTGAAACATGTTAAGTTGAAAAGGTTTTGGGTCAACAAAAGTTGGTGAGAATTACATAGGTTTTTGATAATTGAGTAAAAATGATGTGCAATTCATGTGTCATGTCAATCTAGTCCATATGTGAGAACATACTAGAAATAAATCGAGTGCATAATCAACCCTGATGACTGTTATAAAATGATACATACCATACGCTCATGGTCCAATATGTTATACGATAACAAACACCCACGTAACCTTTGTAGGAGGCACGTATCCGGGTGGGATTGTCAGTCCAATAGATCTATCAATGTATACCGCCGGCTGATCAATGTTAATGATTATGCTAGAATGGTGCTTACTCTAATCATGCTCAAGACATAATGCAACATAGAAAACACATAGACACATTGATGATTGAATTGCAATGATGATGTTATAAACATGTTTCACCCCAAAAATGGTGATAAATAGAAAAGGGGCTATGTAAAACTCACCTTGGTAAAATGTTATCTCTTGAAAATAGTGTGTTGCCCAAATGAGTCAAGTATCACCCTATAATAAGGTAATAAATATGTCTAAGTCTATCTAGTCTAGAAATGTATACGTTTTAGGGCTTTGAATTGGGGATAATTGTTCGTTTGATTAATATTAAAAAAATATTCGCCAATTGAGAGAAATTTAGTAAATAAATAACTAAAAATCTTTTTATGAAATTTAAACTTAAGATGGTTACAAGAATGTGTTTAAAGTGTAAAAATAATTTTTATAAAATTATTTTCTTTAAAATAGATTATTTAATCTATTTATAACAAATTGTCAAAATCTAACTTTAATATTTAAAAATATTAAAATTAAATAATTTTTAGTTTAAAATTCATATTTCTGTTCTAAATGATCAGAAATAATTTGTATAAAATTTTGGTGCAAAAATAACAAAAATTGAATTTATTATGATTTAATTATGATTAAATCTAACAAAAATTGATTAAAAATATAAAATAAATGATTTTACTGAATTAAAAATTATTTCAGTAAAGTTTAATGTTATAAAAACTTAGGATAATTTTTGTGGGAATTGATAAGATCGTTTTGATATTTTTATAGATTTTTATAAATAAAATGGAATAAATTTGATTTATTTATTATATATATTAAATAAATAAATTTTTGAAAACTAAAAATTGGGTGTTGAACTTTTTCATCAAATCAACATAATATAATTTTTGTAGAATTTATAAAAAGATTTTACTATTTAAAAATGAATTTACAAGATTTAAATGTATAATAAATAATTGTAAATGGTTTGTTTTTTAAAAAAAAAAAAGAAAATGTGGAAAAAGGGTGTCCATGCTGGGACTCGAACCCGGTTCCTCTCTGAATCAAACCCAGATCACAACCACTTGGCCTAGGCCGGTGGTTGTGATATTTCTTGTTTAAAAACAAATAAATACACATGCGAATTCCAGATTTATCCCCAAACTACATAAACGAGCCCTAGATTATACAATTGAACAGATCAGCCAACATTAGCCCGATTAATGTTGGGGCTTTTGTGGGTTGATCGCCGATGATTGAAACCCATAAAAGAATGAAGACTCACAGTGATGGATCAAGTATTATCTTCGGGTCAAAGATAAAGTCAAACAACGAACTTGATATCAATAATCAGAGTATAATTGAGAGAATTGGAGGTGGAGAGAGTGTTGTGAGCGAGTAAACAAGGTTCGCAATGCATCAATTTATACTGATGTTCAACGGTTATGGTTAATTGGAAAGTTGACCACGTTTATTATCATACGCGTAATAATTATGAATTGGTCAATGGTTTGTGGTTAATTGATGTGTAATCGAGTTAGAGAGGGCCGATATTACTGTAATCATACCAATTATACATTCAAGCGAGTTAATGAGATTAATGGCATGGTCAAAACATACCATCCATGCTGCTGCTCGTTGTCTGTTTGCAAGGAAGGAGAAAGGGTCAGCTTAAAAGGTCTTAAATATAATTTAAGTTGGGATTAAACCAACTAAAGGGCCTAGAGCAGGTGGTTGTACGTGTGTGTGTGTGAGCGGGTGACTCGGGTTCGAAACCTGGGAAGGCACCTTTTTTTTTTGATTTAAACCGGAAACAAAAGGGGGAGGGGCTGGGCCTTTGGGCCAGGTCATGCTTGTCTTGGGCTGTTCTCGTGGGCCGGACACAATGGGCTCCAACAGACAATGTGGGAGCACTTTCAGAAAGAAGACATTTGGGCTTTGGTTGTTTGAGTCTGGTTCGCTGGTGCATTGTCTCAAACACATTTTTTTTTTTAACTGAAATATTATAATTATTTTCATATATTATATATAATAATTGTGAGTTAGGATAATGGAGACGTAGGCACATTTGTATAAAACTAACAAGGATAAGGGCGTTTATACTAAAATTTTGAGGAAAAAATTTCGCGAATGTTACAATGATGAATTTGTCCAAATAGGGCTTACACACATGGTTCATCAGATCCATGAACACAGCCGGTGCATTGGTTAGCCCAAATGACATTACTAAAAACTCATAATGTCCATACCGAGTTTGAAAGGATGTCTTTGTAACATCACGAATTTCCCTTAATTTTTTTTGATAAAAAGAATGTATTGTTTTAAACAATATATGTTTTAAATACCTTAAACTAATAATTATTTGTATCTCGACACTTTTGTACATTTTAAAAATATTTCGAGTCACTTTCGGGCTTATATAATCATATTATGAATTTAGAATAATATAGTTTTAGGGAAATAGTTGCCAAAAAAAAAGATTTGTGTGGACCGGGACTTGAACCCGCGTCCACAGCCAACCAACACACAGTGACAACCAACTGAGCCAACTATCATCTTGTGTAGTATTTCAGAAGAAAATAAACTTAAAACATTCCTTAAATTGATTAGTCAAAGTCTTAGTCAAACAGTCAAAGTCTTAGTCAAATAGTCAATTCATCATAAAACCTTACTTTATGGTGTTGACCAATTTTAATGGCTAATAGAATCCAAAACTAGTATAAAAACCCACCTATGACCCATTATACTTTGCACCTCTAAATCGATTGTTTCAATCGATTAAACTTTCCCTCATACCTTTCTTCTATAGTCTATTACTTCTACAATTGAAGCTTTGATTATAAGCTCTTGTAATTGGCGAATTGGAAGCTTGATATTCTTTCTTTTTCGTTTTCTTCAATTTGGACTAGCTACGTTGTTGAGTCTTTGGGATTCGCCTCGCATACATTCACAACACTTAGAGGATAATTCACCTTAGCCAATGTGAGTTTACATAGCCCCTTTTTCTATTTTACATTTTGGGGTGAAACATGTTTAAACATTTTATACACTATCATTTACTCATTCTTACAATGTTGAAACTTGTGATTCAATTACACTATCATTTACTCATTCTATCATTTGACTGTAACAAAAAGACACAGTACAATCATTAACATTGATCAAGCCGCCTGTTTATATTATAGCGCTATAGGTCTGACAAAACCCATCCCCCGCATAAATTCAGGGATGATCGATAACAGTAACAACATTTAACTAACTTGCGGTTAGTCATCAGTCGACACAAGGTTTGGTTGTACAAAGACACATTGTTACATGTCGGACTCATACTCTATCATCATACAACTGTGATTGTTGTACAAACTATTATTATCTATCATATTCCAAAAACCTATGTAATTCTCACCAACTTTTGTTGACCCAAAATATTTTCAAACTTAACATGTTTCAGGTTATACTTGCATGAAGATTTGAGTTAATGCTTGAAGATGTGTAGCTAGTATTTTCAACTTGTGATGTACAAATTCTTAGAACAATTGTATGTAATTTATTTAAATCATTTAATGAAATTTATTATTCACCATGAGCTACTGAACAATCATCAATACGTGACATCCGATGTTTCGCCATCGGTTGGGGTGTTACAGTCTTCGCCACATCCTCCTCTCGGACTCTCAGTTGATGATATCCTGACCTCAAGTCAATCTTAGAATAGAAACTCGACCCTTGTAGCTGGTCGAACAAGTCATCAATACTAGGCAAAGGGTAGCGGTTCTTAACCGTCACTTTGTTCAACTCCGAATAATCAATACACATGCGGAAACTACCATCTTTCTTCTTAACAAACAGAACTGGAGCTCCCCATGGTGAAGAACTAGGTCTAATAAAACCCATATCCAATAGCTCTTGGAGTTGGGTAGATGGTTCTTGAAGTTCGCCCGGTGCTAGGCGGTATGGTGCGCGTGCAACTGGAGCTGCTCCAGGTATAAGATCAATTTGGAACTCCACTTGACGAACAGGTGGAAGTCCAGGTAATTCCTCTGGGAAAAACATCTGGGAAATCTCGGACTACTGGAATGTCCTCAATCTTAGTTTCAGTTTCAGCTCGAGTGTCAGATATATTAGCCAAAAAGGCTGGACAGCCCTTACATACACTTCTGGGCATTCAAAAAGGAGATGATGCCCACCATGGCTCCACCATGATCACCCTGTATAGATAAAAGTTCTCCACTTGGGAGGGGTACACGAACAATCTTCTCCTGATAGAGAATTTCTGCGCGTTGCTTGGACAACTAGTCCATGCCAACCACGAGATCAAAACTTCTAGGGTGATAGGTAGAAGGTCGATGGCAAACAATTACCCATCTATCTCGAGCTTACAGGCACGATGAATATGGGTTACCTCAACAGGCTTTCCATTAGCTAACTCTATAGAGTACGGGGTATCAAGAAGAGTAGGAACCATCCCTAATTGTTTGCTAAGTTTCGATGACACAAAACTATAGTCTGCACCAGTATCATATAAAATAGAAGCAAGAGTGTCGTTCAAGGAGCACGTACCCGTCACGACATTGTTATCAGTCCTAGCCTCCCCAGAGCCAATCACAAATGCTCTCCCACGAGCCCCATTATTGTTGTTTCCGTTGTTTTTGTTTCCAGCATTGGTGGTGGTGTTGTTCCCCGTCTTTTTACCACCACCGTTGTTGTTATTACCCCTGTTGTTGCCATTACCATTACCATTCAGCTGTGGACAGTCCCTCTTGAAATGATTCTCACTTCCACACTGAAAGCAGCCTTTACCACCTCTCTGTTGTTGCCCCTGCTGGGTTGCTGGCTGATTTCCCGGGATATACACCATACAATCCTTTTGCTTATGCCCCATCCTTCCACAACGATCACACTTAATATTGTTACATGCTCCAGTGTGATACCTATTGTAACACCCCAACCGATGGCGGAAACATCGGGATGTCACGTATTGATGATTGTTCAGTAGCTCATGGTAATACATATGTTTAAATAATCCTTTATTTCATTACAAAATTGAATTACATTAAAGTCTACATCAAATAATCAAACAAAGCTTAAACTTCAAATATCTCCTCATGCTAGCTCTAGACTTCAAGCATCAGTATTTCCTGTTGAGTTTGGAAAAATGGGGGGGTCAACTAGAAGTTGCTGAGAATACATAAGCCATGTCACGCAATTAAGTTTAAGAATAAAAGTTTAGCAATTCATATGTCTATCGTAAGTTTAAGTCTACATGAATAAACATAATATGTTGAATCGACATAATCAAACCTCCGACTAGTTTAGGTCCATCCCGTCATCCACGGTTCACCTTAATAATATGTTGGAACGATAACAATCACCCACGCTACCTATGTAGGAGGTACACGTATCGGGTGGGATTGTCAATCCAATAGATCTATTATTGAGTATCGCCGGCTTGGCCATAGCTAATGATTATGTAATGTTGAAACTCGTTGAAACTGTTGTTGTTGTTGTCGTCTAATTCATGAGGCATTAAAGTTTACAACTAGACATGCATGTAGAATTGCTTAAGTATAATGTTGCAAGTATGAAGAATTTCATAAACATGGTTACGTAAACTCACCTTAGCAAAGTATTAAGTCTCGAGAAATAGAATATGTGTAGCCCCAAAGTTGCCAATTACAAGAGCTTATAATCAAAGCTTCAATTGTAAAAGTAATAGACTATAGAAGAAAGGTATGAGGGAAAGTTTAATCGGATTGAAACAATCGATTTAGAGGTGCAAAGTATAATGGGTCATAGGTGGGTTTTTATACTAGTTTTGGATTCAATTAGCCATTAAAATTGGTCAACACCATAAAGTAAGGTTTTATGATGAATTGACTATTTGACTAAGACTTTGACTGTCTGACTAAGACTTTGACTGTTTGACTAAGACTTTGACTAATCAATTTAAGGAATGTGTTAAGTTTATTTTCTTCTGGAATACTACACAAGATGATAGTTGGCTCAGTTGGTTGTCACTGTGTGTTGGTTGGCTGTAGACGGGGTTCGAGTCCGGTCCACACAAATCTTTTTTTGGCAATTATTTCCCTAAAACTATATTATTCTAAATTCATAATATGATTATATAAGCCCGAAAGTGACTCGAAATATTTTTAAAACGTACAAAAGTGTCGAGATACAAATAATTATTAGTTTAAGGTATTTAAAACATATATTGTTTAAAACAATACATTCTTTTTATCAAAAAAAAAATTAGGGGAAATTCGCGATGTTATAGTCTCCCCTACTTTTGGAAACTTCGTCCCGAAGTTATTAAAAACACAGGTTTGAGGTTGATTAAGTAGAAATTTAGGCAGCTGTGGTTTGGGTTAAGGCACGACATGAATTTATAGGTAATAGAATAGTTTGTTTCGAATAATTTGGATAAGAGGTTTGAGATGTGAGTTTTAAGGATTGGATTAGGTTCGTCTGAAGTAGCAAGAAGCATAAGAATCTAGCAAAATACTAAACTTATGTTTTAGGAATCTTATAAGAAATGCATGAATTGATTGGCTATATGAAAACCAAATGAACTACTAAAACCTTATTAGAATTTCACACTACCTTAACGTACCTGTAAATTCATGATTACGTTCCGGACCGCAATCACCAATTTACCTTACATTAGGGTTTTGTGTCCTTCTATGACTCTAAACACACATGTAAGTAATGCAAAATAACCTTGTGATTGAATCGTTTACAATGTATCCAAAAATGAGTCCAACTGTTGAGTAGGAAAAAGACTTCTACCAGTCAGTGAGTAAGAACCTCTACGATTGTTGAGCAGGTGCGATAACCTCTACCAGTCGTTGAGCAGGTTGTAGGGCCTCTACCGACTGTTGAGCAGGCATGATGACCTCTACCAATCGTTGAGTAGGTTATTTGGTACTCAACTAACTGTTGAGCAAGTACTTCATCCTCTACCAGTTGTTTGATTAAGTGTACCAATTATTTCACACATAAATTGCAAATTGATAATATGTACATATAAACAATCAAGTATCAAGCATAGCATGCGAGTTGTAATAGTGTTGTCCTAGACAAGGTTAATGACTCTAGGTGTGTCTATAGCAAATAGTTTACATTCCATGATTTCTAGTATCAAATGTTTAAATATGGTATATAATCGAATCCTCATGTATAACTAAGGATTAAGTTTGATGCAACATACAACCAAGTTTCAATAGTTTGGTTATCATGGGTAACTAGTTCATGTTTGAGAAAGTGAAGGATATGAATTTAGTTCTTGAGAGGATGATGAAAAATCTTGAAGCAGAATCAAGGTTGTGAGAGATAGTGAATGTGAAGATAGTTGATAAAGAGTTTATTTTATAGTAAGGAGATTATATAGCAGTGTAAATTTTGGGGTTTGGATCAAAGGTTATAATCAAGTGTATAAGAAAACATGATTGTGGTATATGCCAAATATTGTAAAAATTTGAACAAGTTGAAACTGAGTGAGTGTCGATGGAGAATTTAGAGACTAGATATTATTCCTAAAAAAAAAATCTTATTTTCAAAATTGGTTTTATACATAAAGCAAAAGTTGTTAAATAGTACAAGCTAAGTGGGCTTTGATTAAAATATTCCCGTTAGTTGGAGATTTCAAACATGACATTAGGTTTTGAAGATCAAGGTTCTATTAATTGATTTTTAATAGTTTAAAGCATTATATAGAAAATCGTTTGTTACGTCAATAAATAAAAAAATTGAATTTAAGTTCGAGGACATCTTTTGACAAAAAAAATATGTACTTTGTAAAGTTACTAGGTAATGAAAATACAACAAGATTTAGAAATCTTTAGTTTGTGCTAAGGTATGAGGTTATAGTTTTTTAAAAATAAGTAACATGTGGAGAAATGAAATAATATGATTTGGGTAGGGTGTTGAATATTTAAAAAGTGGCTAAGATGGTAAGGTGAAGTGTGATTGTGAAATCCATAGATGGTTATGAAATGAGATTGATTTAAGCTGTAAAATTTTGAGATTTTAGAGCTTAGTTTAAGGAAAGTGAGTGTAATCATTTATTCATTAATTAAAACGAATAAACGAAAACGTCGACTTATCAAAACTTCTAGATTCTAATAACATAGTGAAGACATGCTTTAGCCTATAAGTGAACACTCATCCCGAGAATTCCCAGGTAGGCATCCGGGTCCCTCGTCTGATTGGGATTTATGCGCAATGCCAGTCCTAGACAGAAAACTCAGAATACAGGCGTTCACCCTTCCAGATTGCACGTGTTCGTTATTAAAATTTAGAACTTCGACGAGATCTTCAAGGTGGTTCAGGCTAAACCTGAGGATTTGTCTTATTAGTCTAAGAGTAGATCTTGTGATGGAGAACAATCTTCTTGTAGGGACTAAAGTAGGGATAAGAAGTAGGAGGGAGATAGAGAATAGAAGCAAATAAGGTTGCAAGTAAAAGGAGCAAGTACTAGTTAAAATCCTATGGTTATAGACTAGATTATTTTTCTAATAACCTAATTCCCTATAACCATGGCTCTGATACCAATCTGTAACACCCCAACCGATGGCGGAAACATCGGGATGTCACGTATTGATGATTGTTCAGTAGCTCATGGTAATACATATGTTTAAATAATCCTTTATTTCATTACAAATTGAATTACATTAAAGTCTACATCAAATAATCAAACAAAGCTTAAAACTTCAAATATCTCCTCATGCTAGCTCTAGACTTCAAGCATCAGTATTTCCTGTTGAGTTTGGAAAAATGGGGGGGGGGGGGTCAACTAGAAGTTGGTGAGAATACATAAGCCATGTCACGCAATTAAGTTTAAGAATAAAAGTTTAGCAATTCATATGTCTATCGTAAGTTTAAGTCTACATGAATAAACATAATATGTTGAATCGACATAATCAAACCTCCGACTAGTTTAGGTCCATCCCATCATCCACGGTTCACCTTAATAATATGTTGGAACGATAACAATCACCCACGCTACCTATGTAGGAGGTACTCGTATCCGGGTGGGATTGTCAATCCAATAGATCTATTATTGAGTATCGCGGCTTGGCCATAGCTAATGATTATGTAATGTTGAAACTCGTTGAAACTGTTGTTGTTGTTGTCGTCTAATTCATGAGGCATTAAAGTTTACAACTAGACATGCATGTAGAATTGCTTAAGTATAATGTTGCAAGTATGAAGAATTGCATAAACATGGTTACGTAAACTCACCTTAGCAAAGTATTAAGTCTCGAGAAATAGAATATGTGTAGCCCCAAAGTTGCCAATTACAAGAGCTTATAATCAAAGTTTCAATTGTAAAAGTAATAGACTATAGAAGAAAGGTATGAGGGAAAGTTTAATCGGATTGAAACAATCGATTTAGAGGTGCAAAGTATAATGGGTCATAGGTGGGTTTTTATACTAGTTTTGGATTCAATTGGCATTAAAATTGGTCAACACCATAAAGTAAGGTTTTATGATGAATTGACTATTTGACTAAGACTTTGACTGTTTGACTTTGACTGTTTGACTAAGACTTTGACTAATCAATTTAAGGAATGTGTTAAGTTTATTTTCTTCTGGAATACTACACAAGATGATAGTTGGCTCAGTTGGTTGTCACTGTGTGTTGGTTGGCTGTAGACGCGGGTTCGAGTCCCGGTCCACACAAATCTTTTTTTGGCAATTATTTCCCTAAAACTATATTATTCTAAATTCATAATATGATTATATAAGCCCGAAAGTGACTCGAAATATTTTTAAAACGTACAAAAGTGTCGAGATACAAATAATTATTAGTTTAAGGTATTTAAAACATATATTGTTTAAAACAATACATTCTTTTTATCAAAAAAAAAAAATTAGGGGAAATTCGCGATGTTATAGTCTCCCCTACTTTTGGAAACTTCGTCCCGAAGTTATTAAAAACACAGGTTTGAGGTTGATTAAGTAGAAATTTAGGCAGCTGTGGTTTGGGTTAAGGCACGACATGAATTTATAGGTAATAGAATAGTTTGTTTCGAATAATTTGGATAAGAGGTTTGAGATGTGAGTTTTAAGGATTGGATTAGGTTCGTCTGAAGTAGCAAGAAGCATAAGAATCTAGCAAAATACTAACTTATGTTTTAGGAATCTTATAAGAAATGCATGAATTGATTGGCTATATGAAAACCAAATGAACTACTAAAACCTTATTAGAATTTCACACTACCTTAACGTACCTGTAAATTCATGATTACGTTCCGGACCGCAATCACCAATTTACCTTACATTAGGGTTTTGTGTCCTTCTATGACTCTAAACACACATGTAAGTAATGCAAAATAACCTTGTGATTGAATCGTTTACAATGTATCCAAAAATGAGTCCAACTGTTGAGTAGGAAAAAGACTTCTACCAGTCAGTGAGTAAGAACCTCTACGATTGTTGAGCAGGTGCGATAACCTCTACCAGTCGTTGAGCAGGTTGTAGGGCCTCTACCGACTGTTGAGCAGGCATGATGACCTCTACCAATCGTTGAGTAGGTTATTTGGTACTCAACTAACTGTTGAGCAAGTACTTCATCCTCTACCAGTTGTTTGATTAAGTGTACCAATTATTTCACACATAAATTGCAAATTGATAATATGTACATATAAACAATCAAGTATCAAGCATAGCATGCGAGTTGTAATAGTGTTGTCCTAGACAAGGTTAATGACTCTAGGTGTGTCTATAGCAAATAGTTTACATTCCATGATTTCTAGTATCAAATGTTTAAATATGGTATATAATCGAATCCTCATGTATAACTAAGGATTAAGTTTGATGCAACATACAACCAAGTTTCAATAGTTTGGTTATCATGGGTAACTAGTTCATGTTTGAGAAGGTGAAGGATATGAATTTAGTTCTTGAGAGGATGATGAAAAATCTTGAAGCAGAATCAAGGTTGTGAGAGATAGTGAATGTGAAGATAGTTGATAAAGAATTTATTTTATAGTAAGGAGATTATATAGCAGTGTAAATTTTGGGGTTTGGATCAAAGGTTATAATCAAGTGTATAAGAAAACATGATTGTGGTATATGCCAAATATTGTAAAAATTTGAACAAGTTGAAACTGAGTGAGTGTCGATGGAGAATTTAGAGACTAGATATTATTCCTAAAAAAAAAATCTTATTTTCAAAATTGGTTTTATACATAAAGCAAAAGTTGTTAAATAGTACAAGCTAAGTGGGCTTTGATTAAAATATTCCCGTTAGTTGGAGATTTCAAACATGACATTAGGTTTTGAAGATCAATGTTCTATTAAGTGATTTTTAATAGTTTAAAGCATTATATAGAAAATCGTTTGTTACGTCAATAAATAAAAAAATTGAATTTAAGTTCGAGAACATCTTTTGACAAAAAAAATATGTACTTTGTAAAGTTACTAGGTAATGAAAATACAACAAGATTTAGAAATCTTTAGTTTGTGCTAAGGTATGAGGTTATAGTTTTTTAAAAATAAGTAACATGTGGAGAAATGAAATAATATGATTTGGGTAGGGTTTTGAATATTTAAAAAGTGGCTAAGATGGTAAGGTGAAGTGTGATTGTGAAATCCATAGATAGTTATGAAATGAGATTGATTTAAGCTGTAAAATTTTGAGATTTTAGAGCTTAGTTTAAGGAAAGTGAGTGTAATCATTTATTCATTAATTAAAACGAATAAACGAAAACGTCGACTTATCAAAACTTCTAGATTCTAATAACATAGTGAAGACATGCTTTAGCCTATAAGTGAACACTCATCCCGAGAATTCCTAGGTAGGCATCCGGGTCCCTCGTCTGATTGGGATTTATGCGCAATGCCAGTCCTAGACAGAAAACTCAGAATACAGGCGTTCACCCTTCCAGATTGCATGTGTTCGTTATTAAAATTTAGAACTTCGACGAGATCTTCAAGGTGGTTCAGGCTAAACCTGAGGATTTGTCCTATTAGTCTAAGAGTAGATCTTGTGATGGAGAACAATCTTCTTGTAGGGACTAAAGTAGGGATAAGAAGTAGGAGGGAGATAGAGAATAGAAGCAAATAAGGTTGCAAGTAAAAGGAGCATGTACTAGTTAAAATCCTATGGTTATAGACTAGATTATTTTTCTAATAACCTAATTCCCTATAACCATGGCTCTGATACCAATCTGTAACACCCCAACCGATGGCGGAAACATCGGGATGTCACGTATTGATGATTGTTCAGTAGCTCATGGTAATACATATGTTTAAATAATCCTTTATTTCATTACAAAATTGAATTACATTAAAGTCTACATCAAATAATCAAACAAAGCTTAAAACTTCAAATATCTCCTCATGCTAGCTCTAGACTTCAAGCATCAGTATTTCCTGTTGAGTTTGGAAAAATGGGGGGGGGGGGTCAACTAGAAGTTGGTGAGAATACATAAGTCATGTCACGCAATTAAGTTTAAGAATAAAAGTTTAGCAATTCATATGTCTATCGTAAGTTTAAGTCTACATGAATAAACATAATATGTTGAATCGACATAATCAAACCTCTCGACTAGTTTAGGTCCATCCCGTCATCCACGGTTCACCTTAATAATATGTTGGAACGATAACAATCACCCACGCTACCTATGTAGGAGGTACACGTATCCGGGTGGGATTGTCAATCCAATAGATCTATTATTGAGTATCGCCGGCTTGGCCATAGCTAATGATTATGTAATGTTGAAACTCGTTGAAACTGTTGTTGTTGTTGTCTAATTCATGAGGCATTAAAGTTTACAACTAGACATGCATGTAGAATTGCTTAAGTAAAATGTTGCAAGTATGAAGAATTGCATAAACATGGTTACGTAAACTCACCTTAGCAAAGTATTAAGTCTCGAGAAATAGAATATGTGTAGCCCCAAAGTTGCCAATTACAAGAGCTTATAATCAAAGCTTCAATTGTAGAAGTAATAGACTATAGAAGAAAGGTATGAGGGAAAGTTTAATCGGATTGAAACAATCGATTTAGAGGTGCAAAGTATAATGGGTCATAGGTGGGTTTTTATACTAGTTTTGGATTCAATTAGCCATTAAAATTGGTCAACACCATAAAGTAAGGTTTTATGATGAATTGACTATTTGACTAAGACTTTGACTGTTTGACTTTGACTGTTTGACTAAGACTTTGACTAATCAATTTAAGGAATGTGTTAAGTTTATTTTCTTCTGGAATACTACACAAGATGATAGTTGGCTCAGTTGGTTGTCACTGTGTGTTGGTTGGCTGTAGACGCGGGTTCGAGTCCCGGTCCACACAAATCTTTTTTTGGCAATTATTTCCCTAAAACTATATTATTCTAAATTCATAAT
This sequence comes from Ambrosia x helenae, assembly GCA_030844895.1. Taxonomy (NCBI): domain Eukaryota; kingdom Viridiplantae; phylum Streptophyta; class Magnoliopsida; order Asterales; family Asteraceae; genus Ambrosia; species Ambrosia x helenae. The sequence continues at coordinate 59,639,768 of CM061227.1, forward strand.
ATGATTATATAAGCCCGAAAGTGACTCGAAATATTTTTAAAACGTACAAAAGTGTCGAGATACAAATAATTATTAGTTTAAGGTATTTAAAACATATATTGTTTAAAACAATACATTCTTTTTATCAAAAAAAAAAAATTAGGGGAAATTTGCGATGTTACACCTATAGCACTTGTTGCACTTAGGTTGGTTTCCCTGATACCTTCCCTGTGAGTTATTGCGGTTGTTACTACCGCCATGGTTGTCATGCCTCTTATTCTGATGCTGCTCCTGACTGCCATTAACTTGGGGTTTTCCAGACGCATTCTCCCACACCATACAACCCGTTTGTCCAAGACTTTTAAAGTTCAAACTGTGTAGTGACACCTAATGACTCTACATGCACAAGTAAGTCCTACGAATCCCGTTGGTGATTATATTGATTATTATCAGTTTTATACCTCATACACATCTCATATAAGTATCCATAGAAGTTCATGTCAAATACATACCATATAAGACTCCGAATAGTCACGTAAACATTTTACACAATCTGCGTTTTTAGGGCAGATTGTGTGCTGTGAAAAACGAATTATTTAAAATACTTAACAAACGAATTAAACTCCCAAATTTTTACTGAATATTCATTGGGATTCACTTGATAACCCATATTTTTGTTTTGTCTGAAAACCAAACACAAAAATTATTAAAATTCGCACAACACAGCTATATGCAGAAAATTTACACAACAGGTCAGTTTAGTAGAAAAATTACCAAAACTTGTGTATTCACCCAAACAAGGTGAATCCATTTGGAAAAGACAAATTATTCCAATGTTGACCTACTGTCCAAATTTCATAACTTAACTCTTTGTAAAACTCGAGTTATGACTGTTTAAAGTTGACCCAATTTATAATTCCGAAAATCTGATATGACCCTTAATCAAATAAAATTCCAAAAACCACTCAAATGTTGTCTAAATCTGATGGTTTTGCCCATTATGAAAAGCTAAGATCATGTACAATACAACCATGCAAAGAAATCATCAAAACAATCAATTTAACATCACAATACAGACCCTACAAAACACCCTAATGAATCTGCCAGAAACTGAAACTTGCATCCCAAGTTATTCACAAACCCTAATCATGCATAAAAATCTCTAACACATGCATAGCCCATATTATCATGATCAAACAAATATATTATCATACAAAAACCCTAATTATGATTACTAACAACAATCATCATCATCATCATCAAATCACAACGAACATTCAAGAACTCCTACTAACACATGTTATGCGATTTTTATATACATGCATGCTCTATGATTTTTAAACTTTTCAAGCATTATTAATCATCATAAAACATGTAAAGATTATACATTTCAATGCAAGAGTCCTCAAAGCCTAGAGATTAAACGTGTTCGAAAAAAAAACTTGTTCGAAAAAAAAACGTGTTTGAAAAAAAACATGTTCGAAAAAAAACGAGTTCGAAAAAAAAATGTGTTCGAAAAAAAACATGTTCGAACAAAAAAACGTGTTCGAAAAAACGTTTTTGAATTTTATTTTTTATAACTTTCCATTTATTGCCATTTTGGCCCATGAGAACATAAAGGGCGGAATTGCCCCTGAGACTTAACTGACTTTCAAATGTTAGTTAAAAACTCAGTTAAATATGGACCATTTTGGCAATTTTCGATCTGTAAGGGGTGATTTTGGCAAAAAAATTAATTTTGTGACCAAACAAGCAATTTGGGCCAAACCTCATGGGCCATTTTGGCAATTAACTCTGGTTTAAAATATATAAACAACCTTATTTTAACCTTATACACAAATCCTTTACTCCCTCTGTCCCATTTTAAATGCCCATTTTTTTTTTATGTTTTGTTGTCTCAAAATAAATGTCTATTTTTAAGCAATTTTCAGTTTTGCCCATAAAAGACACAAGACAATCAAAGATTTGAAATAATAACTTTAGGATATTATTGTCATTTTACAATATACAAACAAATTTATTTTAATTTGTATGTTTGTGGGTCTAATGGCATTTAAAATAGGAGGAATGGAGTATATAAAATTATAAATATTTGGTATTTTGTTTTCTAATTAAAAGAATAATTAGATATTTAAAATACCCAATTTTCAAATAATCTACTTTTTACACAATAATTACAAACCGTACTGGTGGAAATTCTAGTGGGAATTTCCGGCAACAGTTACACGTCTCAATCTCAACGAATATATTCGCACGTCTATATCAAATATAAGAAAATTAAGACACAAAACAAAGTAAACAAAATTGTTATAGGAGTAATAGACAATTTTATACAATGTTTTAAAAACTGAATTTTTAATTATACCAGATTTGGCAAAAAAAAACGGTTTAACTAGTACCATATTGTATCGGGGCGGTTCAACCGGGTTGATTAGTTAGCTATACAATTTCATAAATTACAACACTAACACAAAATATATTCTAAAAGTACATATTTACATACTTAAATACTATCAAAAAGTTAATCAATAATCAAAAGATAATCTAAAGTTTTAAATATTTTAAAAGTTATTCCTTAATAAAAAAATTAATTTAAAAATAACCCAAAAACTAACATATGTCGGTACCGGTATATCGGTTTACCGGCGGTATAAAATCGATACCGTTTCCCATATTTACCGAAATGTTTCGTACCGAATTTCCATCTGAAAACGGTAATACCGGTATAACCGGCCGGTATTTACCGGTTTTTAAAACATTAATTTTATATGTCCTTCTCAAAAATGTTTCTTTATATATGAGTTTACTTTAACTTAATTTACAAACATAAATGTATTATTATTATCGTTATTAATATTAAATTGTTCACCACATCAAAACCGTCAACTTTGGGTTAAAATAACCGTTTTCCATCTGATCTGGACCGTCCAAACTAGGTGGTTTTTTCAGAGAATAAATCTGGACCGTAATAATAGGTTGGTTATTCTCCAAATTTGACGGTTACATTTTGGGTGGAGAAGTTATACGAGTGTTTATAATTTACGACATAAAAAACTGAAAATTAACTAAAGACTAAAAAAACATTTTAGACTTTACTCATCACGAAAACACAAGTGCTCATGATTAATGGAGTAGAAGAGATACAAGAAAGAGAGATGTCAATTGTATGTTACGATACAATTAATTACACGAATGGTCTAAGTTGTAAGGTTAAACTACAATTTTGGTTATAAATTTTTAAAAACCACACTTAGTCATCACTTACATTACTTGCTTTACTGTTTACTTAGTTATAACATTCTTTTTGTCATTGAATTGACGAACTTATATAATCTGTAAAACTAGGTTAGAGTCTCGTTGGGACCCACGGTTCACCTGAAAGTAAAATAAAAAAAAAGTAGGAAAATAAGAACTGTATTATACAATATGATTTGGTTACTAAATGTTTGATGATGCAATATGTATGAATTTTGATGGTAAATGCAAAATGTTATCTAAGAGTTTAATGTAATGAAATGATGGATATATCGAGTAAGTAAAGTTTAATTTGACAACTGCAAACTACATAGCATACTATCACAATATCACACATTACATCATTTGGGTAATATCTATATTCTAATCATAACTAAGCTTAAGCATAGAACACTTATCATTTAGTTGGGGCTTAACGAACTTCAACCAATATTACACATTACATCATTTGGGTAATATCTATATTCTAATCATAACTAAGCTTAAGCATAGAACAGTTATCAATTAGTTGGGGCTTAACGAACTTCGACCAATGGTCCATTTTCATTACTGCAATCAAAATCTTCCAAGTCTTGCTTATTGATAGTTGATTTTTCACCTTCGAAGTTGTTATCATTGTCATCACGATCCTCGGAGTGCAGCTCATTTCCAATAATTTATGAAAACCTCCACCATTGTATTCCATATTTGTGTTCTACATAAAATATAGTTGTTGTAAAGATATGGATACGGTGATAAGTAAATTAAGAAACAATCCTTAACCCACTTACTTGAATGGGTAGCTTAAATTTTACATGTTATATCTCCAATGGTTCAAACCGATTACATAGCTAAAAAACAACTAACAAGAAAATGAGTCCAATGTCACATGCTGTAATATAAATTTCCTATATTTTATTAAAAAATAGACACCAAAAGGATCAACCCCAAACCCATTTCAACATGTAGCCAAAAGGACCCATTGTACATACACTTTAGGCAACTTTTGACATGTTACAAAATGCCGCCAAAAAACGTCATTATTTAAACTGTGTAAATATGGTACTTAACAATTAAAAATCTTAATAAATAACATCAAAATCATGATAAATCATTCAAATCAATGACATTAAAATAATCCGCGTCTGAAATTGCCTTACCCATTATATACAAATTATTATTGACATATTAAAATTAGCACACTTAATGAAATCAAGATGATGATTATCGTTTAGTGACAATTGATTAAAGGAAAGTCGTAATATCAAAATGAAAGTCGGTCAACAATGTTAAAATGAAATTCGTAATATTAGTAACATCAATAAATACGATTAAAAATCTTAATAAATAACATCAAAATCATAATCAATCATTCAAATAAATTACATTAAAATCATCCGCGTCTCAAATTTCCTTACCCATTATATACAAATTATTATTGACATCTTAGTAATCATTATTAGTTGTGATTGAAGTAATATAATTCTTTAACAGAAAATAACATTTTGAAAATTTATATTATCATTTAATTTCGTTGTTAAAATTGGTATGACGATTAAATGATTTTATTATTTGTTAAGGTTTATTTAGTATTGATGTGTCTCGAACAATTCTGCAAAATCGAAAATACTGTGCCTCGATTGACGTGATCAAGTAGGAATATTTATTTATATATTTGAATTATAAAAAAATGGAAGGATTCGTAATTGACGTGAATTGGTCAACAATGCTTAAAATTAGCACAATCAAACTCAAAGACATAAAGTCAAAGAACTGACCTCCATCAAATTAACAAAAACGTAAAAAGTTTTTATATAGATTGGGTCAACAATATTAAAATTAAGGTGGTAATATTAGTAATAGCATTGAAAATTATCTTGAATACATTATATATTTTAGGAAACTGTTAAATAAATTTAAATAAATGTTTAAAGCAAAATCGTATATGTTTAAAAGAATATCGTTTTATGACAATTGATTAAATGAAAGTCTTTGAATTATAAAAAATGGAAGGATTGATAATAGACGTAAATTGGTCAACAACGCTTGAAATTAGCACAATCAAACTCAAAGACATATAGACAAAGAATTGACTTCCATCAATTTAAGAAAAACATAATTTTTTTTTACTAATGTCAATTAGTATTAGTAATATATTCGGTCAACAATACGAATTTTTTTGAATAGTAAAACTAAAATCGTAATATTAGTATTAATATTAGTTAGTATTAGTAATTATTAGTAATTAGTAATATATTCATAAAAATAGTAATACAAATATTTAATTCAGTCAATAAGATATAAATGAGATGAAAATTAAAAATCGTAATATTAGTTTTAGTATTAGTAATATATTCATAATTTAATTCGCTCAATAAGAAATAAATGAGATAAAATTTAAAATCGTTATATTAGTATTAGTATTATATTCGTAAATTAATTCGGTCAATAAAAAATAAATTAGCTTAAAAATCATAAAATATAACATTAAATTCAGTCAATTATTATTAATGTCATTAAAACTCATAATAAAATATCATTAAAAATGAATAAATCCTATTAATTGCAGGCAAGACCAATAATAATTTAAACGAATAGTAATATAAATAATATTAAATATACTTTTATAAAGATAGATTGAACATAATTTTGTTATAATATTAATATAAATAAATGAGATTAAAAAATCATAATAAATAACATTCAATTCGGTCAATTATGATTAATGTCAATAAATAACATTAATTCTAACATACTAAAAATACATTAAAATGATTGAATCTTATTAAACATAAATTCGAAAAAAGTAATAATAAATAAATGATCTTAAAAATCGTAATATATAACATTAAATTCGGTCAGTTATTATAAATGTCATTAAAACTCATAATAAATAACATTAAAAATGAATAAATCCTATTAATTGCAGGCAAGACAAATAATAATTTATAAAGATAGATTAAACATAATTTTGTAGTAATATTAATATAAATAAATAAGATTAAAAAATCATAATAAATAACATTCAATTCGGTCAATTATTATTAATGTCAATTAGTATTAGTAATATATTTGTAAAAATAGTAATAGAAATTTTTAATTCGGTCAAAAAGATATAAAAGGGATTAAAATTAAATATCGTAATATTAGTTTTAGTATAAGTAATATATTCATAATTTAATTCAGTCAATAATAAATAAATGATCTTAAAAATCGTAATATATAACATTAAATTCAGTCAATTATTATTATTATTAATGTCATTACAACTCATAATAAATAACATTAAAAATAAATAAATCCTATTAATTGCAGGCAAGACCAATAATAATTCATAAAGACATATTAAACAAAATTTCATAGTAATATTATTATAAATAAATGAGATTAAAAAATCATAATAAATAACATTTAATTTGGTCAATTATTATTAATTTCAATTAGTATTAGTAATATATTCGTAAAAAAGAGTAATAGAACATTTTAATTCGGTTAATAAGATATAAATGACATTAAATTTAAAAATCGTAATATTAGTTTTACTGTTAGTAATATATTCGTAATTTAATTCAGTCAATAAGAAATAAATAAGATTAAAATTAAAAATCATAATAATAGTATTAGTATTAGTAATATATTCTTAAATTAATTCGGTTAATTCGATCAATAATAAATAAATGAGTTTAAATTAATTCGGTTAATTCAGAAAGGGGTCGCGGCGCAGCTTGTTGCCCGTCTGCCCGTTATCTTGATGTAATTTTTCTTGTTCTGGAATGAAAGTATTTTTTAATTAAAAAAAATCGTAATATACAACATTAAATTCGGTCAATTATTATTAATGTCATTAAAACTCATAATAAAATATCATTAAAAATGAATAAATCCTATTAATTGCAGGCAAGACCAATAATAATTTAACGAATAGTAATATAAATAATATTAAATATACTTTAATAAAGAGAGATTGAACATAATTTCGTAGTAATATTAATATAAATAAATGAGATTAAAAAATCCTAATAAATAAAATTCAATTCCCTCAATTATTATTAATATCAATAAATAACATTAATTATAACATACTAAAAATACATTAAAAATGATTAAATCTTATTACACATAACTTCGAAAAAAGTAATAAGAAATAAATAATCTTAAAAATTGTAATATATAACATTAAATTCGGTCAATTATTATTAATGTCATTAAAACTCATAACAAATAACATTAAAAATGAATAAATCCTATTAATTGCAAGCAAGACCAATAATATTTCATAAAGATAGATTAAACATACTTTTTTCTAGTAATATTAATATAAATAAATAAGATTAAAAAATCATAATAAATAACATTTAATTCGGCCAATTATTATTAATGTCAATTAGTATTAGTAATATATTCGTAAAAATAGTAATTGAAAATTTTAATTCGGTCAATAAAATATAAAAGGTATTAAAATTAAAAATCGTAATATTAGTTTTAGTATTAGTAATATATTCGTAATTTAATGCAATCAATATTAAATAAATAATCTTAAAAATCATAATATATAACATTAAATTCGGTCAATTATTATTAACGTCATTAAAACTCATAATAAATAACATTAAAAATGAACAAATCCTGTTAATTGCATGCAAGACCAATAATAATTCATAAAAACATATTAAACAAAATTTCGTAGTAATATTATTAAAAATAAATGAGATTAAAAAAATCATAATAAATAACATTCAATTTGGTCAATTATTATTAATGTCAATTAGTATTAGTAATATATTCGTAAAAAGAGTAATGTAATTTTAAATCGGTCAATAAGATATAAATGACATTAAATTTAAAAATCGTAATATTAGTTTTACTATTAGTAATATATTTGTAATTTAATTCGGTCAATATGAAATAAATAGGATTAAAATTAAAAATCATAATATTAGTATTAGTTTTAGTAATATTTTCTTATTTAATTCGGTTAATCTATATAATAATTGAGGTCACTTAGGTTGAATGAAGGCTTAGGAGAGAGTTTAAGGTATCCATATTGAATATGGAGCTCCAACTTGCTCCCTATAAATAGTCTTTTCTACATTTTAATTTCCTACATTCTTCCATTACACTCTCAAATCCTCACTAACAAATCTTCCAAACCACATTCATCACTCTTCTTTTTATTCATTGTTCCTTCTAGGTATGTCTCTTTTTCACGTAGATTGAAGGAAGTTCATCCATTGTAACGTGTTCCGATTCATAAACGTTAAAAATAGGCATATCATATGATCCTCAAACCTGGAAAACTTTTATGTTATCGTAACATCAATCAATTACTTTGACATAAACCGGTTTAATATTCAAAGAGGAAATCATGTTTTATAAAGGTTAGTAATAATATAGAATCACTTCAGAATGTGGAAACAATATTCAAACCTTTATGAAGAAATCGTGGTTTATAAAGGTTCCAGATTCGTTTTCTTTATGTCATCGTTTTGTAAAGTAATCGGATGGTATATATTGACTCTTTTTTGATGTTTTTTCATTTGATTAATATGGAACCACTCTTTTTTGTAAAGGAATCGGTTAGTTATAATATGGAATCACTTCTGAAAGTGCAAACGATCTTCAAACCGTTGTGAAGAAATATATTGAATGTTTAGATGTTTTTTCATTTTAATACTAGAATACCATCCACCGCTGCAACTAAAAGGTATGTGGTAGATCTTTTTTTTTGTGTGTGTGTTTATTAATGCGAAGTAGCTATTTTTCTAAAAGCAGAATGTCATTGTTTATATCTTTTATTATTATGTGTTTGTGATTAGTGATGTTAACTATTATGTTGGATGGGATGCATGACTTTTAAGGTCGAGATATGATGTTCATATATTGTTCATAATTGTTCTTAAAGATCTCATATGGTTTGGTGTTAAAGAGTGGATTGTTATGTTAATATGAGTTGATCGAGTAAGGAGCCAAATCTCAGTTCGGATTCTGGATATGGATTTGAAATAATTATGGAGCATTTAATTTTGGATTATTAGTTTCCTAAGTTTGTGCCACATATTTGGAAAGGTAGTAAATATCATTGAATGCATTAATTATTGGTTGACCAGGAAACTTAGGCGCCAAGCATAATTTTTTCAAAAATTATAAAGGAGTCGGGTTTATAATAATTCATGTTTATTTTATTACTTCTTTTTGTCATATTTATTTTTAAGTTAGCGTATTTAATATTTACGTTTTTTAAGACTACTCGATAAGCTTTTTCCACTGCATTGTATATACTCTTTGAATATGAAAATGCAAATGAGACAAATGTTATTGTTTTGGGGCACACCAATGTCAAATGTAATGTTGTAATTGCTTAGGTACATGTTTTTTAAATCTTTAAATTTTTATAATTCAGTGTTTTCTTTATCTTTAAATTGATTTTGTAAATTGTTTATTCGTGTTTTTGTTTACCAGCTTATTGACTGATTATATGCATTCGTGTGTTAGGGTTTCGATTTATAAACCGAATTTTGGATCATCAGGAGCAGGGCGGACTTTTAATAAAAAAAGTTGTTGAAGCTATGTCGTCAATAATATGGGGTAATGATATGTACCCAAGAGTTTATTCTTTTGTATTAATTACATTGACTGTCAATCAATTAAAATAATTAATGTGATTTAGGTTAACCATAATAGGTGGAGTAATTTTAGGACAAAATTTAAATTTCAAATACTAATTTGCACTACATAATTAATGCTTTATCATAATTTACGCTTTCTATATTCATACTAAAATTTAAACTTTCCATAATACAAATATATAAGGAAAAAAACACTTATATTATAAGTGTATACTAAATTAAATAGATTTTGTTACAGAAAAATATGTTAATTTATATATTTAGTTTACATTTTATAAACTACCATGTTTGATATATAACATCAATACATATATATTTAGATGTAAAAGACGTATTTATAATATGTAAACAACTAACAAACCAATCATTTTTATAATACGTTTGAATTTCGTAAGGCATAATTATTACTCGTAGAAATGAATAAACAAAAAAAAGCCACATTTGGTATATTTTATTTTTTAATTTCAAAACTTATAAATATTTTACACAAAAATACTTAACACATAATGGAAACTTACCAATTTTACTTATACGACTTTAATAATCAATCAAGATTTGATCCTGAAAACTATATTAAGCGTTTAATGTGATTTGTTAAGATTTGAATATTAATTCACATTTATTCTTTTGTATTAATTATATTGACTGTCAATCAATTAAAATAATTAATGTAATTTAGTTTAACCATAATAGGTGGAGTAATTTAGGACAATATTTAAATTTCAAATACTAATTTGCACTACATAATTAATGCTTTATCATAATTTATGCTTTCTATATTCATACTAAACTTTAAACTTTCCATAATACAAATATATAAGGAAAAAAATCACTTATATTATAATTGTATACTAAATTAAATAGATTTTGTTACAGAAAAGTATGTTAATTTATATATTTAGTTTACATTTTATAAACTACCATGTTTGATATATAACATCAATCCATATATATTTAGATGTAAAAGACGTATTTATAATATGTAAACAACTAACAAACCAATCATTTTTATAATACGTTTGAATTTCGTAAGTCATAATTATTACTTGTAAAGATGTTTAAACAAAAAAACCACATTTAGTATATCTTATTTTTGAATTTCAAAACTTATAAATCTTTTACACAAAAATACTAAACACATAATGGAAACTTACCAATTTTACTTATACGACTTTAATAATTAATCAATACTAATTTATCAGTTAATTTTGTATATTATACTGTTCTAATTAGTCATAAATGCTATTTAAAATATGATGACAATAACTTCGGTAATTTCAATCAATTTTCATTGATTGACGTCTTAATACATGTCTTCCATTTTTGCACTTCATCTATATAGATAGTTTTATCAAATCCATCTCAGTTGCTCTAAACAGAATTACTTGATTGTGCAACAGCATTCCAACTAATACTAAAACTAATATTACGGTTTTTAAACCCATTTATATCTTATTGACCGAATTGAATTTTTCTATTACTATTTTACGAATATATTACTAATTACTAATAATTACTAATACTAATGAAATTAATGAAATTGAATTTGAATTGGTAAGTCAATTTGAAATATAAATAATTTAATGAGACAAAAAAATGGTAATAAATTTAGGTTTACTATATTTGCTTTACTATAATAACTCTCATTAAATTTATTAAATTTAACTCTAATTTCAGCTTACCATAATTTAATGAGACGAAATTAAGTTTAATACGAAATTATTTTTGGTAATTATGAATCAATTTAATTCGTAATTATGAATCAAACTAATTCCTATTTATGAATCAATTTAATCAATCTTTTATTATGTATGATTGATTATAAATCAATTTATAATCAATAAGTTAGACTTACCATAACTTAATGAAACGAATTTAATTTTAATACGAAATTATTTTTAGTAATTAGTAATCAATTTAATCCTTAAGATGGAACATCAATTTAATCCATAATTATATATAATTTTAATCAATTTTTTATTATGTATGATTGATTATAAATCAATTAAATCTGTAATTTCGACTTACCATAATTTATTTATCGAATTTATGTATGATTGATTATGAATCAATTTTACCATTTTTTTTGTATTAATGATTCATTATGAATCAATTTAATCCATAATTTAAATACAATAAAGCATTCAGTTGTATATTATTCAAAATATAGAATCGATTAGGAGTAGAAATATTAACTCAATGAATATTCTAGACAACCATTTTAAACATATATCTATGTATACAAATTTTAAGAATCGATTAACAACTAAAGTTTTTTTTTTAATTTTAACACTTATTATACAAATCTTTTATTCTAAAAAAGTATGTTATGAATGTGTAGTTATCTAATTGTTATGAATTGATACTTAACTAAGTATAGAGTGTAACTTGCGAAAGAATGTTTTGTGTTTTGAAATTAGATTTCTAAAATTGAATGAATTTTACACAATTATGGCATAATTGGTCATCAATTTATAGAGTAAATTAGATTTCTAAATGTAGCGAAGATTGATTGACTGATTGATTGATAAACCAATCTTTACCCAAATTTTCGCAACCATTAACTTCAATAGTTATTTAATCTCATATTTTTACGAATTCTGATTGGTGTTCATTGCAATTAATAAGATTTATTCAATTTGAAATGCGAATGTTTTTAATATAATTGATTTGAATTACTGATTACGATTTGAAGGTTATTTATTAAGATTTTTAATCTCATTTATTTATATTACTATTTTTACGAATTCTGATTGGTCTCCATTGCAATTAATAATATTTATTCATTTTTAATGTTATTTATTAAGAGTTTTAATGTTATTTATTGACATTAATAATAGTTGACCGAATTTAATGTTATTTAGTAAAAAAAAATTAATCTTATTTATGTATATTTCTAATTTTACGAATTTATGTTTAAAATTATTGACCAAATTTAATTTTTTATATTATGACTTTCGTTTAATCAATTATTATTAAAAGATAATCATCAAAATCATTTCAATAGTAATATGCTAATTTTAAGATGTCTATAATAATTTGTCGATAATTGGTAAGTCAATTTGAAACGCGGATGTTTTTATTATGTAACTGATTTGAATTATTGATTACGATTTTAAAGTTATTTATTAAGATTTTTAAACTCATTTATTTATATTACTATTTTTAAAAATTCTGATTGGTCTTGATTGCAATTAAAAAGATTTATTCATTTTTAATGTTATTTATTAAGAGTATTAATGTTATTTATTGACATTAATAATAATTGCAAGAATTTAATGTTATTTAGTAAAAAAATTTAATCTCATTTATATATTATTAATTTTATGAATTTATGTTTAATATTATTGACCGAAATTAATTTTTTATATTATTACTTTCTGTAATCAGTTTTCATTAAAACATAATCATCAAAATCATTTTAATAGTAATATGCTAATTTTAAGATGTCAATAATAATTTGTCGATAATTGGTAAGTTAATTTCAAATGCGGATGTTTTTAATGTAATTGTTTTGAATTATTGATTACAATTTTGAGGTTACTTATTAACATTTTTAATCTCATTTATTTATATTACTATTTTTACAAATTTATTTTTAATATTACTGACCCAATTTAATTTTTCTATTATTTTTAATATTATTGACCCAATTTAATTGATTTGAATTATTGATTACATTTTTTGAGGTTACTTATTAACATTTTTAATCTCATTTAGTATTGATTTTCACCGTGGTTTTAGCTTGATTTTTAGGTCATTGGTTATGAGTCAAACCGTCAAAACAGTTTAGGGTCTTCTGGATATATTTACCTTAAATTCTTGATGATAATACAATTATAATGCCAAATGTCTTTCTTTTCCTCACCAGAGTTGTTTTTGACAAATTTCACTGTTTTGTTATTCAAATGGTTCAGGGATCCTATAAGTGGACATGAATTCTTTTCAAAGCCACAAGTTTCAAATCGTCTTGCCATGTCAAATTGTGTTATAGAAGCTAAAATAATTCAGGGAGTAACATTGGAATGCGAACTTTTTTCCAAAGAATTAGGCTGTCCCCATCTGATAAGAAGATTCCTTTCAAATTTAACATAAGACAATTCCCTCATACTTTATGTTTCGCAATGACAATAAATAAGAGTCAAGGACAAACCCTATTTAGGGTAGGTCTGTATTTGAAAGATCCTGTTTTTACACCTGGGCAGTTTTATGTCGCTGCCAAGTGACAAAAGTAGAGATGGCCTGAAGATACTAATATTGGGCAAAGATGACAGCGTTAATAATAAATAGCAAATGTTGTCAATAAAAAAATATTTTGAAGTTTGTGAATAAGTATGCGATCATATTTTGCATAAATTGTCTAATTTTTTTTATAATTTTTGGGTTGTATGATTTGTTAAACTACATTTATTTACTTTGAATTTAATCTTTATTTGTATGTCGATACAATAAATATATGTTTATTCATTTCATTATTTGTTTTTAAATCACGTCAACTCAAACATTTGTTGATTCATATATATGTTATTGGGTAACATTAAACTTTTTTATGATAATATACAATCAACCAAAATTCACACGAATTGTATTACGTAATTTTCAATAAATAAATTTGCATACTACAATCTTTATAGAATTTTTTTCATTTGACATGGATATGTACCGCGTGTACACGCGGGGCTCTAACCTAGTAATAAATAAATGAGGTTAAAAATCGTAATATATAACGTTAAATTCGACCAATTATTATCAATGTCATTAAAACTCATAATAAATATCATTAAAAACGAATAATTTCTATTAATTGCAGGCAAGACCAATAATAATTCGAACAAATAGTAATATAAATAATATTAAACATAATTTCATATAGATAGATTAAACGTAATTTCGTAGCAATGTTAATATAAATAAATTAGATTAAAAAATCGTAATAAATACATTCAATTCGGTCAACTATTATTAATGTCAATAAATAACATTAATTCTAACATATTAAAAATACATTAAAAATGATTAAATCTTATTAAATATAAATTCAAAAAAAGTAATATAAATAAATTAAATTAAAGTTTTTAATAAATAACATTAAATTCAGTCAATTGTTATTAATGTCAATAAATAATATTAAATATCTTAATAAATAACATTAAAAATGAATAAATCTTATTAATTGCAATAAAGACTAATCATAATTCGTATGTGGCAACTATAACGTCACTGCATATGATGTTTTTAGATAACATAAATTTGTTCATGGCCTTCGGCACATTCTGAAAAGATACGTATAAAAAATTTTAAAAAATTTATAAAATGAAATAGGCATTTTTACACAAAAGAAATAACAATCATACCAACACGGTTAACGAAGGGTCATGCAAAACCTTGAAGAATTGAGAACCTTTGTGATAAGACATAATAACGTTGGTGTGTTCGGATGAGATCCTGATTTTTAAAATAATTAAACCATAGAATGATTAAATCAGTTTAAAGGTAAATCCGATTCATTGTATATCTATCAATACCGATTTAAAAAGTTGGTATTTCTAAAGAATAATCACAAATGAATACATCAAATTGATAAATTTCTTGAAATGATTAAATGTTAATTATCCATGTTCTATCTAAATCATCTAGATCGTATTTTATAAAAAAAAAACCGATTAAAACTTCATTCTAAATGTATGAGTGTTTAATCATTGATAATAATATTATTGAAGAATTTGATTAAATAGTCAAAGAATAAAAAAAACCGATTAAATCTTCATATGGATCATATTTTATAAGAAAACCGATTAAATAGTCAAACTAATTTTTGTAAACAAAAATTAAAAAACCGATTAAATCTTCATTGTAGAATTTGATTAAATAGTCAAAGATTAAAAAAACCGATTAAGTCAAACCATTTGATTAAACAAATGATAAGAGTAATTTATTCATAAGATTAATAGCAAAGCATCGAGTTTGTTAACAAAAATATCAACTGAAAAATCGTATACATAGGTTTCATCAATATGATTAACAGTAAAGCATCGAGTTTGTTAACAAAAATAAGTAAAACACAATAATATTAAGCAATGTTAGAAGAATATGGATCGATGATTACCTTGAATCAACTGTGAAGAATCAAGAAAGTATGAAAGATGAAGGAGGAGGATAGAAAGGTTTGTTATGGAGAAATGAAGAATGATTTGGGGAGAATGAAAAAAAATTCTGAAAATGGTTTATATGGACTTTAATTCAGAGCTCCATATTGTGGTTGGATCCATGAGGACCCTCTCTAAGGCCTCCATTCGACCCGAGTGTATTCATTTATTATATAGATAGAAGAATAGAAGATTTGTGCCAGATGGTTATTTGCCCTAAATTTTTAAAAAATAAAATAAAGTAAAATACAAACATCTTCCCTCCTTCATCCCTCTTCCTCGCTCACCATGAGTCACGATCACATATGCATAATTAAAAACCATCATTTTTCGCAAATGTGACCTTCCTAAACCCATCACTTCCATGTCTTATTCACAAGGATTGTTGTTCACTTGAGATCTTGGAATACCTTGCGCTTACATTCCAACAAAATGTTGTAGCCCGTGTATAATGGAAAGATAAATCAATGCATCCACCACATGATCATGCGTCACATATAATTTGCCGTTTGAAGGTAGTAATTAAAATTGTAAACCCATAAAAAATAATAATATAAGTCAAATTTGGTTCGGTTACAGTTGGTTTCTCGTCCGTATTGCTGCCGTCTTCTTCGATATCATTAAACCTAACAAAAAAAAAGTGGTTTAAAAAGATTTTTAATTGTTTAGTAGTTTTTATTTAAACCTATGTACGGATAACATCAAGGTGTCGTTGTAAAGTAAATCCCCTTTGTTCTATAGGTGAATTTAGGCTCCTCTTGTTTGCACCTTGAAAAAATTTATTTACACGTCTCTACGAGTCGTAGAGGCCTAGCAGAGTGTTGTACAATCCTAAAAATACCACGGTGCAAATAACATAACTCAATATTTATGTTATGTTATTGGGTTATGTTATTAATATTTCACTTTGGTCCATCTCCTTTACAATAGACAAAAATAAATTACACTATAAGTTTATGTCGAATAACTATTGTTTCTTTACATATTTATGTTTTGGTGTTTACCTTTTAGGTATTAATATTTCACTTTGGTGTATCTCCTTTACAGTAGACAAAAATAAATTACATACATATAGGTATATAACCTATTCTATATTTCATGTCTCATACTTTTTCACTTCCCGTCATTGTGTTACGAAGTATTATGACAAGTTTCATAGTTAGAATATTACAGGGACTGAAAGTGTAAAGATGTAATACTTTGAATGTTAGTTATTGATAGTTAGTTGATCATATAGAGTTAGGCAGGAAAAGTAGTTGTAATATGTGTATAAGTACAATAGCCTGCTCATTAATAAGATCGGCTTGATTCGAACGATTTCCTCTCTTAAAGTTTCTTTCTTATTATCAAGTGGTATCAGAGCAATCCAATCCTTGGATAACTTCTGATTGTTCGTTTAATAACTACCATAACCGCCTTCAACCACCACTCACCATCGTAACTAACCACCATCAACCACCACCATAATCCGTCATTTTTACACCATTTTTGAGCTTGAAAGACATATCACTTCAATTCTTCACCAATCTTGAGCGTTAATGTTAGGACAAAGAGGATTGGTGAAACCACTTTTGGAAACCTTAGTCTAATTCACTTTTGTCATTTTGGCTAAATATAGAAGTACTGAAAAGAAAACAAAGAACTGCTGAAGAGAAGATAAGAGAAGTGCTGAAGAAGAAACTTCATCAGAAGTTCTGAAGTCCAAACCAGACAAGTTCACTTCAGAAGTACTGAAGACAAACTACTCATCAGTAGTTTGTCATTCATCAGCACTTAGCATCAGATATTTTCCACCGCCTTTTGCATCAGTAGTTTATTGTTTATTATTACTTTTAGCTGTATTTGTTAGTTTCAATGTTGCAACTTGTGCAACTTGTTTCTGTTGTTTCTGTACTTGCTTTATGGGCAAGTTACATGTATGTAAACGTCTATAAATAGGAGGCTTCAACCTTCTGTTTTAGACATTGATTTTAATAGAAAAATCCTTCAAACACTCTCAACTGTTCTATTCCATTTCAGTATTTATTGTGAATCTGTCTAAGTATCTAATTCTCATTTACTGCTTAGATTCATAATAAATACTTGTCATTTATTAGTTTCAATCATCAAGGGGGAGTAATAACTCTTCCTTAGTATAAAAAGTGTTGCTTTAACTTATACATTCCGCTGTGCTTATAATCTGATTTACAAGGGCTTGCTAAACACTTAAGTGTCAAGATAGCAAGTTCTTACTTAGCAAAAAGAGCAAACTGATCCAACAATTGGTATCAGAGCGTTGGTTTATCTGATCACATATCAATCTAACAAATTGAGAATCAGACACAAAGCTCTTATTGATACTCAATAAAAAGATCAAAAGTTCACTTTTTATCAACATCCATCACTTAAAAGAGTCATCTGACAAATCTATACTCTTTAAAATGGATCCTCATAATACTGGTTCTGCCACTAAACCTGCCATGCTTGTTAGAAATGAATACAACATATGGCAAAAGAGAATGGCACATACCTTGTCACAAACCAACACAGGTTGTTGGAGATCTGTGATATATGGTCCTCACAAACCAGTAAATGTTAATCTTGAAACTAATGTTAAGGTCCCTAAGGACCCTAAAGAATATACAGATGATGATTTCCTAAAACTTGAGCTAGATGCAAAAGCATTCTCTATGTTGGCAATGGCTCTCCCAAATGAGATATACTCTGGCCTTTTACATTGTGAAAGTGCCAAAGAACTCTGGGATTGTCTTAAAGAACAGTTTGGAGGAACTGAAGAGGTGATTGCCAACACCAGAGAGATTTTAGCTCAACAATATGAAACATTTGCTCATATTAATGGGGAAACTTTAACTCAACAATTTGAAAGATTCTCCTCATTAATATCTGAGGTAAAGTTAAATGGTCAGACCTATACAACATTGTCTATGCTACATAGATTTTTAAGGTCTTTACCTGACAAATGGGAAACATACTCCATTGTTTTAAGATCCTCACCAGATTTTAGCTCCCTCACTCTTACAAAACTCCATGGGAGATTACTTACTTTTGAGAGAGAAATTGATCAAAAGAAGAAATTACAATCATCTGGTAAAACTGCTGATGACTACCTACCAGGTAGTACAGCACTTTTGGGACAAGATTCACCAACTTGTTCCTATGGATCTTATGAAAATATTGACATAACCACTGGGATCTCATCAGAAAGATCTTTCCCAGGTTATGACAATAATGACCAAAGTCAAACTGCTGATAATCTATGTTTTATCATGGATGATTTGAAAAACTTTAGCAGTGATGACTTAGAAGAAATGGACATATTACACCAACTGGCCATGCTAAGCATTAAAACTAACAAGTTTTATAAAAGGTCAGGAAGGAAATTTCCAGGATTGACCAGTAATACAAAAATTGGTTTTGACAAATCTAAATTAAGATGTCACAAGTGTCAGAAGTTGGGACACTTTGCTAGAGAGTGTAGAAGCTCTAGCTTTAACCAATCACAATCTGGAAATAACTATAACCCCAATTATAATAGGAATAATGGAACTCAAGGGAGTGCTCATTTTGTACAGGCACAAGCTCCTCAACAGCAATACATGCCACAAGTACAATATGTTCAAGTGCCTGCTCAACAGATGCAGTGCCAACAATCAATCCCTCCCTTTCCAGCTGCTCAACATCCTCCACAGCCTCAACAACCCTCTCAACAAAGTCTTTTCACCTCAAGGTATGTTGACTGGAGCAGTCTCCCTTTTGACACCACAGAGTGCAATCCTGATGCAGACAACAAAGTGTTTGACATCAACTGGGGAGAACCAGACAATGGCAGAAAGAACTTTGCCTTAATGGCATTTGAAGGCTGTACTTCAAAATCTGCATTGTCACAGGTATCAAAAGAATCTTTGACAAAACTTTGCTCAAATTCTTGCAAAGAAACTTTTGCTCTCATAAGAGAGACAAATCTGCACTTACAAGGTAAAGCCAATGATTTAGAAAGAAAATACACACAGATAAAATGTGATTTAGAAAGAAAACTGTGTGCTAAAACAAAAGAAGTTTCTAAATTAACTGACTCAGCTATTGAAACCCAAGCACAAATTAAAATCATGCTAAATGACCTGGGAGATGTCAGACAAGAGCTTGCTGACACCAGGATCACATGTGAAAAATGGGTGGAATCTTGTAAGGGGTATCAATTACTGCTAAACAAACAAAGTGCTTCAAATGTTAAGTTTGGCATAGGATACCATCATGTTGAAACACCAACAGATTTCTCTCCCAAAACTACTGAAGATGGGAGAAGAATTGTTTCAAATGAAACTTCTGAAGGGAAAGACTGCACATCTTTCCATGAAAACTTTCTAAACAGAAATCCTGGCATTTTTAAAGAAAGTACTTCAGAAGTATTAACAAAATCTGACAACAAGCCATCAGTAGTTTCATCTACATCAGGAGTTGAGATCCTGAAAACTACTGATGAGCAAAATCTTTACACTAATGTCAGAAATTTGCCTTTAGACCAAAAACAAAAGGCAAAAGAGTGTGAAATTTGTGGTCTGTTCAACCACAAAACTGAATTTTGTAGATACAGAAAAGGAATTCAGTTCAATCAAAAATTTAAACAACAGGTTGTGGGAAATCAAATCAGAAATGATTATGAAAGAATCTTTAAACCCAAGAAACAACAACCTGAAAACACCTTTTCTCAGAAAAAGATAAAATCTCAACCAAAATCTTTTTCTCAAAATTCCTTGTCAGTAGTTAGACCAGAATCATCAGCAGTTTCACAAACTGCTGAGATACAAAATCTAATGAACATGGTACAACTACTGATGACCAAGGTTGATGGTGGTCCTGAAAAGGATACCACCATGGTTCTTAATGAAAAATCCATTGCCAAAAAGACATGGATTTCTCAACCTGGTCAAGAACAAACTGTAACTGTTCTCAAGAGCAAACCCAAAGCCAAACAGGCTTGGGTTCCTAGATCTAACTAATTTGCTTTTATGTGCAGAGAGTTTCCAGGGGCTTAAACAGCATATGGTATGTTGATAGTGGAGGCTCTATGCACATGACTGGATCCAGATACCTGATAAACAACTTTATCAACCAAAGAGAAGGATCTGTATCCTTTGGGAACAATGCTAAGGGATATGTGCTAGGACATGGCAATGTCTCCTCTGGCAAAATACAGTTTGACAAGGTCAATCTGGTGGAAAACCTTGAATACAACTTGCTGAGTGTGTCACAAATGTGTGATAAAGGATATTCTTTCTTTTTCACAAAGACAGCATGCAAGATCATCTCACCAGAAGGCCAGAAGTTGATAGAGAAGATCATTGAAGATCATACTTTGCTGATTGCCAAAAGATGTGGCAATGTCTATGCAGTGGACATTGAGAAAGACAAAGTATTGAACAACACTGCCTGTTTCTTCTCAAGGGCATCAACTTCAGAAACAGATCTCTGGCACAGGAGACTTGGCCATGTGAACTTTAAAACCATAAATAAAGTCACAAAAATGGGCTTGGTCAGAGGTCTACCTTTGAAAGTATACCAGTGTCAAGAACACTGTGTATCCTGTTTAAAGGGAAAACAGCATAAGTCCTCCTATAAGTCTATTGAAGAATAAAAAACAACTGCATGTCTTCAACTACTCCATATGGACTTATTTGGACCTGTCAAGATTATGAGCCTTGGTAAGAAGAAGTACTGCTTAGTCATCATTGATGACTACTCAAGATTCACATGGGTATTCTTCTTATTCTCCAAGGATGAGGCTGATGAAATCATCAAGTTCTTCATTCTACAAGTAGAGAAACAATATTCTCTATCTGTCAAAACCATTAGAAGTGACAATGGGACAGAGTTCAGGAACAAAACTCTGGATGAATTCTGTTTGTCTAAAGGGATTATTAGACAATACAGTGTTCCAGAACTCCTGAACAAAATGGTGTAGTAGAAAGGAAGAACAGAACATTAATAGAAGGAGCAAGAACAATGTTGGCTGATTCTGGACTGCCCTTGTACTTTTGGGC
Organism: Ambrosia x helenae; assembly: GCA_030844895.1. Lineage (NCBI taxonomy): Eukaryota > Viridiplantae > Streptophyta > Magnoliopsida > Asterales > Asteraceae > Ambrosia > Ambrosia x helenae. The sequence goes on from CM061227.1 coordinate 59,661,791, forward strand.
AGAAGCAGTTAACACATCATGTTATGTTTAGAATAGAGTTCTTGTGGTCAAGAGACACTCCAAGACTGCCTATGAAGTTCTTCATGGCATGAAGCCCCTTATCTCCTTTTTCAGGGCTTTTGGGTGTCAATGTTTCATCTTGAACATCAAGGAATCTATTTCAAAGTTTGCTGCCAAAGTTGACTCAGGTTACTTTCTTGGTTACTCTTCTACTAGAAAAGCCTACAAGGTTTTTAATTCTCACACCAGGATAGTAGAAGAAACATTGAATGCCAAGTTCAATGAGTCAAAACACACTCTTATTCCAGCACATCCTGCTGAACTCTTTGACCTTGACAACTTCCACTTTGGACCTGAAAAGACTGTTACTTCTTCCAAACCTACTTATTATGGTGATCAAAGGTTTGAAGATGAGGATCCTACACCATGGACTCCTCAAACAGTCATTAAGTCAACTTCAACACCATCAGAAGTTTCCCAAACTTCTGATCAAACAAATACTGAAGGCCAAACTCAAACATCTGCTTCAGCACCTGCAACTACTGAAGAAGCTAAAACTGCTGAACCAGATATTATAGACCTCAGTAGTTTGTTTGAAGAACAAGAGCCACCTACACCTGTCAGTGGTTTACAACAACTGATTGAACACAGAGATCATCCACTTGATCAAGTCATGGGTGATATAGCTTCAGGTGTTCTTACCAGAAACCAGCTCTCCAACTTTTGCTTATTTTCAGCCTTTATTTCACAGTTGGAACCAAAGAAGTACCAGGAAGCCCTCAAAGACAATAATTGGGTGCAAGCTATGCAAGATGAACTGCTTCAGTTCAACAAGCAACAGGTCTGGGAAATCTGTCCCTTACCTCCAAACAAGCAACCAATTGGCACAAGATGGGTTTTCAGGAACAAACAAGATGAAGCTGGTATGATAATCAAGAACAAGGCAAGACTGGTAGTTCAAGGGTACTCTCAAGAAGAGGGAATTGACTATGATGAAACCTTTGCTCCAGTTGCAAGGCTTGAGGCCATCAGGTTATTTCTGGCCTATGCCATTTCCAACAAAATTAAAGTTTATCAAATGGATGTGAAAAGTGTATTTTTGTATGAAAAAATAAAAGAGGAGGTGTATGTCTGTCAGCCACCTGGGTTTGAGGATCCTTCTCATCCTGAGTGGGTGTACAGACTGGACAAAGCTCTTTATGGGCTCAAACAGGCTCCAAGAGCCTGGTATGATACACTCTCCACCTTTTTACTCAAAAATAACTTTACAAGAGGTGCCATTGATAAAACTCTTTTCATTAAACATGTTGGAAATCATGTCTTACTTGTTCAAATTTATGTTGATGATATCATTTTTGGTTCAACAAACACAAAACTGTGTGATGATTTTAAGAAACTCATGCAATCAAAATTTGAGATGAGTACCATGGGAGAACTGCAGTACTTTCTAGGACTGCAGATCAAGCAACAAACAAATGGAACTTTTATACATCAATCAAAATATGTTAAAGAATTATTGAACAAATTTTCTTTGAATGACTGTAAATCATGTTCCACTCCCATGACACCAATCACACAAGTTGAACCTGATGATCAAGGAAAACAGGTTGATCAAACCATGTACAGATGCATGATAGGTTCCCTTTTATACTTAACTGCTTCTAGACCCGATATTATGTTTTCAACATGTGTCTATGCTAGATATCAATCAGCACCAAGGGAATCACACCTTATAGCAGTCAAAAGAATTTTCAGATATCTGAAAGGAACTCCAACACTTGGAATTTGGTATCCTGCTTCAAGCAATACCAAGTTATCAGCTTTTTCAGATAGTGACTATGCAGGGTGTAAGATGACAAGAAAGTCAACATCTGGTGGTTGTCAATTCCTGGGTAACTGTCTAGTGTCATGGCAATCAAAGAAGCAAACATCTGTTGCAACTTCAACTGCTGAAGCTGAATACATTGCAGCTGCAAGTTGTACATCACAGATACAATGGCTCCAATATCAACTTCTTGATTATGGAATCAAAGAGACCAAGACACCTTTGTTTGTAGACAGCAAATCTGCCATTAGCATCATTCAAAATCCGGTACAGTTCTCAAAAACCAAACACATTGAGATCAGGTACCATTTCATAAGAGATTGCTATGAAAAAGGCAAGATTGAGGTGAAGCATGTAGCAACAGCTAATCAAATAGCTGACATCTTCACAAAACCCCTTGACACATCAACATTTCAGAAGTTAGTATCCATGCTTGGGATGCTAAATTTGTAAGTGTTTATTTTATTATTCTGCAATTTTTCATTTTTCACTTACAAAACAGACAAAAAGTCTGAAACAAAACTTCTGAAAAGAGAGAAACTACTGATGAACAAACATCAGTATGGGGATAATTTTCTGAAAAGTGTGTAACTTCTGATAAAATAACCTTCAGAAGTTATGAATAAAAGTATTTATAAAAACATTTCTCATCAGCTGTTAAAACTACTGAAGAGGAAATGGGAACTACTGATGAAGTAATCCTTCATCAGCAGTTTTAGTCAAAAGGGCAAATCTGACTTTTCCCATCATCAGAGGTTTGACCTAATCAGTTTAAAACCTCTGATAAAAAGATTTTTAACCAAAGGCGGTCTAAAAACTTCTAATAAAGAAGATTCAAGCGGTTAAAACTTCTGATAAATACCTTTTTCTCCACACTTATCCTTTCAAACTCAAAATATCCCTCCTTCTCTCTTAAAAACTCTCTCAATAACCTAAACCTGCAAATCAACTATTCGATAAAAACCCAAACCACATGGCTTTAGTTCTAAAGCAGGGACACAATCAAAGGGCCTTTCTTGAAAAACAAGAAGGCTGGTCCCAATACGATGAGATCATTGATCTTGTCGTAAAATCCCAATATTTTACTACTCTCACAATAAACCCACCAATTCACACTGAAACTCTGAATGAGTTCTGGGCAAATGCTGAGACGGTGACGGCTGATGATGAAGTCATTTCCCTCAACTCAAGAATAAAAGGGAAACCACTGACCATCACACCGGCCATACTGGCAACAAGACTGGGTCTGGATGATGTAACTGCCCCTGACCATGTTGCTAATTCTGATATTCACCTAACCATGACTGAGTGTGGTTATCAAGGTACTCTCTCCCATGCTACAATCTTCAAAAAATATTTTGAACCAAAATACAAGCTTTTGTTTCATTATATTATTATGTGTTTGAGTCCAAAAACAGGGTCTTATGACGAGATGCCCTCCACTTTTCAACCAATATTTCATTCCATTGTGAATGAAACTAAATTCAGGGCATCAAAACTATTTTTCAATGAGTTGGTGTTACATCACAATAATACCAAGAAAAAGTTTTTGTTGTACCCAAGGTTCATTATGCAATGCATAATAGGGGAACTGGGTAATGAGGTGCTTGTGGGAAAAATTTCAACTTTAAATCCTTTAACATCACAAGCATACTCAAGACATAACAAACCGGCTGCCTGGCCAGAAGATGATCAGGGAGAACAACAACAAGTCCCCTGAAGCCCACATCTTCCAAACTCACCCCACCAAAAGCCAAAAAGCCCAAGCCAACAAAGACTAAAACCCACCAACCCAAAAGAAAAGCTGTTCAGGAGGTTGAGATGCCTGAACATGCTCATGAGCAGTCTGCTCTTCAAATAGGTGAGACTGAAACACCCTCTCAGTCTCATCCATCTCAAACCCCACCAAGAGCACCCATAACCATTTTATTCAAAAGAAAAAGACTTAGAAAAACTATTGAAACACACTCTTCTTTTGAAACTGCTGAACAACAAATTTCACCTATTGCCCAAACTACTGAACCAACCCCACAAATTTCTGAACAAGAGGCAATAGAAATTGCCAAACTTCTCTCTGGGCTAAAAGAGAAGGTCCCATCTGATTATGTCAGTCCCCTACAACCACAACAAACAGGGGACATAACCACTACATCAGACATGGATGTGGACATCTCTAGCCCTGTTGGGCTATATTTAAGTAGGTTTACGCTTGTCTTTATTAAGCCTGTTTGTATTAATTGGGCTTAGTTCAGTTAATGGGCTTGGGTTAGGCCATGTGGGCCAAAGGCTTTAGTGGACCCTATATAATGTTTTGTTTGATTCATTGTTAGGGTTAGACATTCATCAGACCATTCATTTTGATAAAAACAAAACATATATCTCTAGAGAGCTTCTCTAGAGATCATTGGTGATTGGTGTATTGTACCCGACGGTTTTCATACCGTGTGCAATACAAAGCAGCGATTATTTGTGTTTTTCATCGAGTTAATCTTTTGTTCTTCACATTCAATCTTGTTTTCCGCACTCGATTGTTTGTTTGATACCCGGTAGAGAAGATCTTAGACTTACAATTGGTATCAGAGCCATTGAAGCCATTCAAGGGCTCGGTTCAGTATCATTCGAAGATCAAAAGAAGGATTTTTGCTGCTGGCCTACGCGGGTTACAGGTCTAATTTTATCTGGTTAAATATTTTTTTTCTAATCATATTTTTTGGTGGTTTAAAATATTTTGCAGATTTGTTTTGTTAAAAATTGAAGAACACTAAGAAAAGATCAAGAACAGTACGTTTGATTTTCTTTTGGGCTTCCTAATTGAGTTCGCACGTTTCTCGGAATTGTTAGTTGGAAAGGATTTGGCAGATCTTGAATTAAAAAAAAAAAAAAAAAAAAAAAAAAATTACAATCGTCGGTCAACTCAACAGATATTCATCAAGATACAGTCGCAATTTTCGATTGGAAGTTATTATCGGAAAACTCCACGTCACCTCGAACACCCGCCACGTCACCTCGAACACCCGCCACATCAGGTTGAACTCAAGGTTGAGGTTGAACTCAGGGTTGAAGGTTGAACTCAGGGTTGAGGTTGAACTCAGGGTTGAAGGTTGAACTCAGGGTTGAGGTTGAACTCAGGGTTGAAGGTTGAACTCAGGGTTGAGGTTGAACTCAGGGTTGAGGTTGAACTCAGGGTCGAACTCAAGGTCGAACTCAGCTCTCTTGGTCGAACTCAGCTATCTTCGTCGAACTCACTACTCCAAGTTGAACTCCCAAGTTGAACTCAACTAGTCACCTTCACCACCGGACATCGTTTCTCTTTGTCGAACACCCACATCAGTGAATACCCAGATCAGAAACCTTCCTTGACCAACCCATCGGCTCCTTCAACCCAGACCCAACAACTCGTAAATCCGTCTTCAACACGCCGGCTCCTTCAACCATCTGCAACAATCTGTCATCGTAAACCCATAACCCACAACCCTTCACCATCAACAACTACTCCTCCTTAACCCACCCGATCCACCACCTTCAACCCATAACTAACCCGAGCCCAGATCCAACCCGTCACCAACCACCTGCGACTAAACCCTCCTACCATCACCACTCGAGATCCCACCGGAGAACCACTCACCCACCTACATCTGACCGGAACATCAACACCACCGGTCACCAACACCTAACCCGAACACCACCATCACATCCACCTGCAACCATCAATCCAACCCGACCACCCGTAACCATCTACCAAAAACCACCGAAACCCTACCAAACCTGCAACCCAAAATCACCATCTGATCGGGACCTTGCTGTTGTGGTTGTTCTTGGTTGCTGCACGCAAATCGAGAGAGGGGCGTCACTATTAACAGATATAGAAGAAGGTTATTGTGCTGTTCATTATCAAATTTGTAAACATGAAGAGAAGCAGATCTTGTGAGAGCTAATGGTTGTTTATATTTGGAAGAGAGAGAGTCAGAGATAAGAGTAAGAGAAATAAAATGAAGAGAGATGTTGGATTTTTGATTTGAGAAAAAGGAACTTTAGAGAGAGAGAGAAAAGGAACGAGTGACAGTAGAAGGAAAATGACAAACACTTGCAATCTTATGTGGGGGACACACATGCTTTCCATTATCACTTTATCAGGTTAACACCGGATTCAAGACATAATATATCCATTTCACTTCGCAAACCCGTTTGAAGTCCGTTAATAATAATAATAATAATAATAATAATAATAATAATAATAATAATAATAATAATAATAATAATAATAGTGGTAGTAGTATTATTATTTGGGGGTTACAAGCTCAATTTGGGGGGATCGAACTTATTGAATACGGTTTGACGGGTGACTACGGTTGGCCATCCTGTGCTCGGTGTGAAACAATTTTTTTTGTGAACGTCTAGATTTTTGGGGGATCACAGTTCGAACTTAAAATGTTTTCTCAAAGTGAGGCGTTTGAGCAGAGACTTGAGAGTTTCGGTTACATTCCTGGTGAAACTGTATATGCACTGCTTGACAGATTTACCAAACTGCTGTCAGAAATGAAGAATGCAGAGATTGTGATAGCAAATCGTTGGGTCAACAAGAGTCTTCTGGACGCTTTAAAAGGAATACCAGATCAACCAAAATGCAGCTGGTTTATGAATGTCATGAAGATCTACGCAGAAACAAGTTGGTCCAAAATGACGCCGGATGAGTTAATATCACTTATCAAAGAATTGGATAACATCACCTCTGCTGCAACATGCTCATCAAATTCTGCTGCTCCATCATCGAATTCAGATTCAAGCTCTTCTGCCATTCCTGCTGCTCCTGCCGCTCACACTACTCAAGTTCTCATGGCACAGATGGAATATGACCATGTGCCATCTGCATCTGAGGTACGTGCTGAAATTTTGGCTGAATCTTGTTGCACTGATAGGTGTAGATTAAAAATTAAAGGTTTTAGAGAAGAAACTCTCTCTGCATACAAGCAGCTTGAATACGAGAAAATGGCCACTTGGGATATTAAAAAGAAATTTAATTCTTATAAAGAAATGGTCGAACAACAAAAACTCGATATCAAGCGCTTGCATCAGGAGGTGAGTGATCACAAGTGTCGATATTTACACTTTAAACGACTGTCTGATACTTTGACCGCGGAATTGATCGACTTAAAATCTAAATTTGAAAATGCCGATTTTCATTTTAAAAAGTTCGATTGCTCTAGTCCCAAAGTTGAAAAAATGATCAATACCCAGTTAAGGTTAAGACCAAAGGACGTGAGGAATAAAGGAATTGGATTTGTGGAAATTCCTCCACCTTTCAATGAAAACTATTCTTCAATTCCTATGTCGGATGAAGAGTTGTTGGCTCTGCCTGTTAAAGGATACGGTCCTCCAATAGAAGAGCCAACCAGTCGACCATCGAGGGATCAAGTTGAGATCTCCAAACCTGAATCGGTCCCTGTCCGAATCTCTAAACCCAAGAACAAACAACCTAAGCAGGAGCAGGCTCCATCAAAAACCTTTGTCAAGTCTCAAGATGCTTCAAAGCAGACCGAGACGTTAAATTTTGAGAAAAATAAAGAAATTGACAGAGTTTTTGATGTGAGGAGAGATGAAGTTCCAGTTTCAAATGACACAACTGAATTGAATAATGTCTTAAAAGAAACCGTTTTTGAAACTGAACCAAATATTGAGCAAACTGAACCGACCGGCCAATCAGACTCAAATGTGCCCTTTGAGTTTGATTTCATGAAAACATTCAAAAAGATTTATGAAGAGTACAGGGCACCACAGACCGTTGAACCAGTTGCCCCATCAACTTCTGAAAGTGACTCCAAATGTGAATCACCCGAAACAACCGAATCTGAGAAATCAGTAGCAGTTGAATCGAGTGAATCAAACTGTGAGTCCTCTAGAGCAGCTGAGTCAACGGGGGATTCAGTAGAGCCACCACAAGTGTCTGAATCAAGTGGCTCAACTGAATCAAATGTCACACCCTCGACTGAGCCAGAATCTGAAGAATCTGTGTGCTCAAGGCCAGTCGAGATTAAACAGGAATGTAAGGATCCTCACCCAATACTGTTGGCACAGGTTTGGTAAAGCCAATAGTCCCTGATTTTAAATGTATGAATGTTACTAATGCTTCTACCTCATGTACAGCTGAAGTTAAGGTAGAGGTTAAGGTTGAGGGGGATGATATTGTTTGCACTAACAATACAGGTGTTTGTGTGAAACAGCATAATTTGTCTGCAGATGCTGTTCCTTATATTAAAAAGACTGTTTCAGAGCTATCTGTTAATGGCACGACTGATAAATACGTGCCACCACATAGAAAAATTACCTGTCCTAACTCTCATGTACAGGTTCCTGAAGTTAAACAGAAAGTTCAAAGACAGTTATCATCACACGCACAATCTTGTTCACACGGGTGTTCAAGATGTTCTAAGCAGAGCAGGAAGACTGGGAAGCCTGCAAACAAATCATCCAACAGATCCCATCACTCACATTCATCAGTGGGATCGAACAGACCGGGATATGCTTCATATGCAAAGAAGCAGACATGCTACAACTGTGGAAGACCCGGTCACATTGCAAGAAATTGCACAAGTCGTCCTTATGTGCCCTATTATCGACAACATCAGAAGGTTATACCTAGGGATAACTACTACTCCAAGCCAATGAAGGTTGATAAACCTAAGGCAAGGAAGAACATGAATCCCAAAGTTAAACCATCTGATGGAGACTGGAATGCTGCCAAGAGCAAACGGAAGGCTGTTCCTCCACAGAAGTCTAAACAACCTGAGAAACTGAAAGTTGCTACTCCGAAAGTGGCAAAACCGTGTGCTAAGCCTAAACAAGTCTGGAAAGCAAAGGCGGCAGCTACACCAGTCCTAAATGAGAAAAAGGACATGCGCTTGAGAGAAGTGTCTTACATTGACGCTTCAGGAGTGCCCAGGACCGCGATGGCCTGGGTACCAATGTTTAATTAATCTCTTTTCTTAGTGCAGGGACATCCAGGGAGGATTGTCGACGACCACTGGTATGTTGACAACGGTTGTTCCACGCACATGACAGGTGACATCTCTCTGTTATACGTTATCTTAAAATTCTTATACAGTGAGTATGTTTCCTTTAAAGGAGATAATGGAGGCAAAATCAGCTAGTAAGGCACGCTCAAAACCTGATGCATTGAATTTTGAATGTAATTGGTCTTTAATTCGGGAATGGTTTTACAAAAACACAAAAAGATTTTTCTTAGTTTTAGGTTGTAAATTTGTTCTTTAAATTTTCAATTATAAGCACAAATTTAGGGGGATATACCCTCAGAAAAATACAAAAAACAATAGAAAATTCAGAAAATGAGAATTTCATGGTGCGAAAAAGAAGAAATGATAGTACATCAGCTGTTGAAATGTCACACTTTAAAAATTGAAAAGAAAAGTAAATCAAGTGTGATTGCAGATCCATTATATGATGTACTGGCAGGCAGACTGCACTACGAACTCAGTCCAAAATTAATGATAAATATAAAGGACTGTATAGTTTGTGGGGAACACATCATCGGCGTATGATTTTATGGTCTTAAATCTTGCGTTGATAGATTGCCAAAGTCTGAGATTTCAGGTCTTTAAATTGTTGATACATCTGGGGATGTCCTGGCTGCCCTTCTGCTGCATCCAGATATATGCTGACCTAGGCACAGTCAGGACGTCTTAAAAGAGCAATAAGGAAATGCCAAAACCCAAAATTCTCAAAGAGAATTCATGCTAAAGGCACAAATCAAAAGCCTAAAGCAACGATCATACCGAAACATTTGGTATTTGCCCTAACCCTGGTCGAAAATCCATCGGTCTCTTTGTTGCATCCAGATATATGCAGACCTGATCACCGATGGTCTTGACCTTGTAAAATATACAGATGTCAGCAATTTACTCACCTGTTATGAAGAAGCTTTGTGCATACCTTGATCGCGGGGGTATATCATGATGTGGGACACACAGATATTTCGGTCTAACACACGTTAAGAAAATAAGAAAAATAAAGGACTTGAAGACGTGTGTGTATGTTTGTTTAAGTGGATAAACAATGCTGGTAATCGTCTTGGATTGCTTCCTGGCACTTTAATAAGTATACCAAAACAAATATACTAACGGTGTGTTGCATTTTAACAAAGCTGATATGATCTTCTTGCACATGATTCTCACAAAAAAAAAAATTGCATTGTAATTAGTTTGAATTTTTATTTTAATTTGTTTGTTTTCTTTTATAAAAATTAACCATTCTTGAAGTTTTGATCGATTCTCGAAGGAAATTCAGGTTTTTGAGATTTTAAAAATGAAGTACAGTACACTGATGTACTTGGTGTTCATGTATATATTGGACCCTCTGTTGCATAAAATTGTTTGCTCACAAAATTCTGAGAATTTGCAGAATTTTATTCGAATCAAGAAACAGGGGTTGATGAAGAACGAAAGAGTTCCAGTTGCTGACAAGCATGAATCACCACACAGAGAAGATGTACCTGAGTCAGAAGAACCTGAAGTGAATCATCTTTTGACAATGAAAGTACAAGTGAAGAAGTACCTGAAAAGTTGCTTGAAAAAGAAGATTGACAAAGAAAAGAGCTTCTGAGAATCCTCCTCTCACGTTTTCTTTTAACAAGATGTTCAAGCTGAAGCTGATAATGATTAAAGTTGTGAAGCTACCTCCAAGAGAACAAGAAAGAACCCAAGATTGGAAGATCAAGATCTGAAGATTCTTCCTACTACGCCATGATAAAGACAGCATAAACCTAGGGGGATATTGTTGGGCTATATTTAAGTAGGTTTACGCTTGTCTTTATTAAGCCTGTTTGTATTAATTGGGCTTAGTTCAGTTAATGGGCTTGGGTTAGGCCATGTGGGCCAAAGGCTTTAGTGGACCCTATATAATGTTTTGTTTGATTCATTGTTAGGGTTAGACATTCATCAGACCATTCATTTTGATAAAAACAAAACATATATCTCTAGAGAGCTTCTCTAGAGATCATTGGTGATTGGTGTATTGTACCCGACGGTTTTCATACCGTGTGCAATACAAAGCAGCGATTATTTGTGTTTTTCATCGAGTTAATCTTTTGTTCTTCACATTCAATCTTGTTTTCCGCACTCGATTGTTTGTTTGATACCCGGTAGAGAAGATCTTAGACTTACAAGCCCTATCCCAAGAGATGAGGGTGGACCAGAGTCTTTAAGCCCAATTTTAGAGACTCTTGGGGCATCTGAGGCTGCTACTACTCAGTTACCACCCAGTGGTGGATCTGGGGATAGAAGTAACATAGCTAAGACCTCAGATGTGGCAACTACTGATGAAGGCTTAATGCCTGAAGTAGGAAATCCTCAGAACCAAGAACAAGAGGTTCGTGAGAGAACTGAGTTGGGCTCAGCTCATGATTTAACTGAGACAGTCCTCATTGAGGGCAACATCAGGGATTCAGATGATTCCATTAATTTAAATGATGTTTCAAAAACACAAACTACTGAATTGACGGCAGTTTATGAAGGTCCTGTTTCAGGGGTATCCAGGCTCAAGAAGCCAGTCACCCCTGCACAGGTTAAAGCCCACTCAATCCCTAAAACCCCTAGAGTGGCATCCTCTGTACAACATGAGGATCTCCCAAAAACACCCCCTTCACAACAAATGCCTACCCAATTCCCTAGGCAAACAAGCATAGACCTGAACCAGCTATGCAGCCCAGAGGGTCCCCTATACCACATGATGAATACTCTCATCAGAAATCACTTCCAAACATACACAGCTAACTTGGAGCTGTCTATCAAGAATCAATTTGGAGTGATCAAGACCAAGATGAATGATCTGTCCAACAAGATAGACTTCAACAGCAAACAGATTGCTCATCTTCAAGGACAATTCTCCCAACCCTCAACTTCAAAAGTTAAACTTGATGAATCCAAAAGGGGGGAGAAGATCAGGGAACCTAAGGAGTCATTCCAAGCCAGGATAAGGGCAAGAGTGGCCATCCTTGAAAGAGATCAAAAAGATCAGGCTAGGAAAGAAAAACTGGCCAAACAGTTTGGTGTCTCAGTGGAAGAAATTGAAGCCACAGAAAAAGAAGATGAGACCCAAACCTCTGAAGAATCCCTAAGGCACAATGAAGAAACTTCTGATGGCAAAAGTTCTGATGAAGAATCAGAAAGTACTGAAGACAATCCTTCAGTAGTTGACAAACCATCAGCTGTTGTCAACCCATCAGAGGTTAACACTTCCAAACCTCAAACCACTGAACCTTCCAGATCCACTGAACAAATCAAACCAACTTCTGCTCCTCCAAGGCCTACAACCACTACCATGACTATCCTAACACCTGCTCCAATCTCTCAATCAACTGAACTTCTTGAGCAGAGGTTAAAGGCAGTTCAACAAAAGGCCAAGGAAGACCAAATTTGGAAAAGTCTGGAACAAAGGGATGATCTAGAGTTTGAAGAGAAGCTCCAGGCTTATCAAGCTGAACTGGAGAGACAGGCTGAAATAGACTATGTTGCTGAAGAAGACAAAAGACAACAACTGATGTCTTACATTACCAAGAACAGCAAGACTAAAGCCTATACACTCAAAGGACTCTCTGTGCAAGAGCTGACAAGAAGGGCACAACTACTTGCAGATAAACTGGCCACTAGCAAAGAAGGAAAGGCCAAGAGAGCCCAGATAATAGAAGAGTTAGTAGCAGAAGGCTATGGTTCAAAAGCCTCAGTATCCAGATGGAAAGTAGATAGACTAATGGATACTTACAAGAAATACTTGGCTGCCAAGGCTGCAAATCCAGAGAAGTTTCAAACTACTGATCCTTCAAGATCAGTAGTTAGAACTTCTGGTGTATCAAGTAGAAGAACTGCTACTCAGAGAAAGAAGGCAGAGGACAATGTCAAAACTGACTTCAAAATGGTACTACTTGAAGGAAGTTCAATAGTCCATTCAGATTTTGACATTGAGGAGAAACCTCTGTTAATACAATTCAGGGATCCTTCCACTTTTGCCTACCAAATCCAAAAGACCATCAAAGAAAAGCTGCATACCAGAGTAGTGACTGAACACCATCTCCCAACTGTTCAGATGCCTGACATGCAACAACAACAAGGAAGAGACTCCCACCTGAGGCTAACTGAAACTGAAAGCATCCAGCACTCAGGACCATCAACCCAAGGGACAAGTCTGGTTCCCTATTCTTCTGACTTTAACAAGTCAAAGATACCTATCATCAGATGGTCACTTACTGATAACAACTCAGTATTGTTGACAAGAAGAGACCTCTCAAGCAGGGCTTACAAGAAGATCAGTGATCTGAAGAAACTGTCAACACAAGACCTGCTCACAATTCAACATCTAGAACCACAGAGAGGATCTCTATCTGATGGTCAGTTAAACCAGCTCAAGAACACCATGTACAAAGAGATATGGAAGATTGTTCAAGACAGAAGAAAAACATAAGGAATTAGTAAGGTTTTGGCTTCATCAATCCAGGGGAGATTGTTAGGACAAAGAGGATTGGTGAAACCACTTTTGGAAACCTTAGTCTAATTCACTTTTGTCATTTTGGCTAAATATAGAAGTACTGAAAAGAAAACAAAGAACTGCTGAAGAGAAGATAAGAGAAGTGCTGAAGAAGAAACTTCATCAGAAGTTCTGAAGTCCAAACCAGACAAGTTCACTTCAGAAGTACTGAAGACAAACTACTCATCAGTAGTTTGTCATTCATCAGCACTTAGCATCAGATATTTTCCACCGCCTTTTGCATCAGTAGTTTATTGTTTATTATTACTTTTAGCTGTATTTGTTAGTTTCAATGTTGCAACTTGTGCAACTTGTTTCTGTTGTTTCTGTACTTGCTTTATGGGCAAGTTACATGTATGTAAACGTCTATAAATAGGAGGCTTCAACCTTCTGTTTTAGACATTGATTTTAATAGAAAAATCCTTCAAACACTCTCAACTATTCTATTCCATTTCAGTATTTATTGTGAATCTGTCTAAGTATCTAATTCTCATTTACTGCTTAGATTCATAATAAATACTTGTCATTTATTAGTTTCAATCATCAAGGGGGAGTAATAACTCTTCCTTAGTATAAAAAGTGTTGCTTTAACTTATACATTCCGCTGTGCTTATAATCTGATTTACAAGGGCTTGCTAAACACTTAAGTGTCAAGATAGCAAGTTCTTACTTAGCAAAAAGAGCAAACTGATCCAACAGTTAAAATCCATTCTTTCATTTCTAAACACCCATTTAAACCTATTCTTTTCATTTCATTTCGATACTCTGTTTTCATTTCAACACTATAACCATGGCTACCCGTAATCAATCATTAGAACAACAAATTCAGGACCATGATTCATCCCTAAGTAAATTGGAAAAAGCAACTGACAAAATTTGTTTGAGTTGGAAGCCATTAAAACCGATACAAACCAAAATTCCATTGCTGTCACAGAGATGAAGTCTCAATTGTCTTAAATCATAAAGAACCTACAACTTATCACTCAATCCAATCCCAATGGAACCTTTACCAATCAATACCGACCCAGTACTTGTAGTGATGATTCAGAAGATCAATCATCTTATCGAAGTAGTCAAAGATTGACCAAGCTAGACTTTCCTAAGTTAAATGGGGTAAATGCTGAGGGATGGCTATGCAGAGTAGAACATTACTTTGACATAGATGAAACCCCTGATCGTTTGAAGGTTAGATATGCAGTTGTTCATCTAGAGGAGGCTACATTATTATGGCATCAATTGTTTGTTAAGTGTGACATCCGTCACCCTCGTCTTTCATCTAATCGACAATAATAGCCCTTCAAAATTTCCATTTTAGTCCCTGTAAGTTTTCGTCGTTTTCAAATTTAATTTCAGAGCGAACTAAAAAATTTATCATTTATACTTATTATGGATTGGGTATAAGTTTCAATCAAATACGTATCTTGAAACGTCTACGAAGTAGATTTTATAATAAAAAAATCAAGTTTTATAAAAGTTTAGAGTTAAAAAAAAAAAGGTTAAATATAGTTAACTTGGTTAAGTATTGTTAAAGATTTATAAACAAAATTATAGAGTTTTGGAAGGTTTAAACTTAATATGAAAACTCTAGGGACCAGTTATGTCAATTACAAGACTTTTTTTAAAAAAAAAAAAAAAAAAACTCAAATAGCTTTTCCCTCTTTGTCAGCTTCCGGCGAAACATGTTGGCCGGATCCGGCGACTTACGATTCCGGTCACAACATAAACCCGGTTAATTGTTCGTTTTAGTATCATCAAAGCTTTTCTCCATTATTGTGTAACTGTTCTAAGGCTCAATATATGAAAAATACGCGTGATAATTACGTTTTAATCCGATTGTTTTTGAAACCGTCGAACCTTTAATAGTGAGACGAAACGCCCCTTTTATTCGAACAACACTATAAAAAGATCGTGCCATTCTTTTTCTGCACTTCGTATCATCATAAACCCACAAAATAATCACCAAAATCGAGTCCAGGAATGGCGAAATCGGTTCTATAAGCTTCGAATGTTGTAGCCACGTTTTCGATGTTAACACGCGATGTGAGTCTCTTATTTTGATGCCGTTTTATTCCTTGTCTAATTCTGATCAAAAGCCCTCAATCACAGATTGTATATCTTGCCTAAATCGGTTTATTAATTTGGGCTTAGGGTTAGGGTTCTTGAAGTCTATTTGGGGAAGATGATGGATAGTTTTAATAATATAAGTATGAAATGTATTGAATAAAATCACCAAAACTACTTGTAGTGGAGTGGTTGTGAGTGTTCTATGCTACAGCTCTGACTCGGGTTCGACCCTCCTGGTCCTCAGGTCCAACCCCCTTTTTGTGTTTTTTTGCTGATTTTGTTGGAAATATAGTATTTATATTTATATTTATATATAAATACATTATTCTTATAATATTCATAATAAATTCAATTTTTACCCAAAAATTATGAAAATTTAAGAGTAGCTTCTTGACACCTCATAGAAAATTATCCCACTTTTATTTTCTGGAAAATGTTTTATTTTTATATTTTTATTGATTTAATTTGTTTTAATCATATTTAATTGATTAAAAATTCATTTTTGATGATTTTAATCTCAAAATTTTAGGATAATTATTTCTAAGCATTTTAATCTGAAATAAAAATTATTGGTTCAGAAAACATTTATTTTTATTGATTTCCCTATTTTTAGTCATTTAAACATGATTTAATCTTATTAAATCAATTTTAAATATAAATAAGTTTATAAAAATTATGAGAAAATTATTTTCATTAATTTACATAAGAAAGCATCCAATTTCTATAAAAATAGTATTTTTGAGTCATGTCTTGTCTTATTAAAATTATTTATGTTTAATTAGATATAATTAAACATTTATTTATTTACACTATTTAAACATCTATTTTATAAATATTTTCTTATAAAATAGAAATGTCTTATGATTGAAAGTCTTTATTATCATTGATGGATCTTTGAGTAACTCGTAACTATTTATTTCAATATTTATGATTATTGTATTTATTTACAATAATTAGTTAAAGTAATTAACTAAATTATTTTGTCTTAATTATTTAAACATATTTTTTTAACTAAATACTCAATTGGTAATAATTATATTAATTAAACCACATTTACAACCTTTCATATATTATTTGTGATATACAACCGTTACATTGACGCGACTTATCATAAAAACTCTACTTCCCCAAATCGACTTAGCAAACCCTAATGCCTTAGACCCTAGTTACCTTAGACTTTTTAGACACTTCCTTATTAGTATTATTACACATTATAGGTTAAATTCCTTGGAATTCCCATTACTTAGCTCACGTCCGCTTAAGTGGATTTTGATCGCTTTCGCAAACTGTGAGTATATCTTTCCCTTTTTTTTTACTGTTTTACTATTCTGGGGTGACTCATGTACTTACTATCAATTTTCTATTTCATTTTACTAAAATAGCAATTCTATTGTGTGTTTGCTTATGTTATTTCATGTATCTATGACCTGTCAAATTATTAACCGTTTCGGCCTGGCATTTCAATGAATAGTACTATGGTATATACCCTTGTGACTCTGTTGAGAGTCCTCGTCATTGCTATGTATTACATTACTACTAGCGCATACTATATATATCTGCTTTCCTTTCATAGGGTTGATTTGACCCGGATACCACTTATTTCATTTTGCCAAATAACACATGAATTGCTAAATTTTACTTTACTATATATATCAAACAGGGTATGCTCACCAATACATTTTGTATTGACCAAATCATTTTCGTACATGTTTCAGGTTGTTTTGAGACGCTTCTTTTAGGCTTTTGGATTTTATATTTCAGTCTTGACCACATTGTATTTTAGCTAGACTTATCACTTTAGAATTATTGTATCCTGTAATTTCATTTCAATGTAATAAATTATTTAATCAATGTATTCAAATTTACACTTTAGTCCATGAGCTATTGAACAATCGTCACTACGTGACACCTCGATGTTTCCGCCATCAGTTGTGGTGTTACAGATTGGTATCAGAGCCATGGTTATAGGGAATTAGGTTATTAGAATTCCTTTTAGCCTAGTCTATAACTAAGCTTACTTTCACGAGTCCTCTCGTTTATATTTCTCTTATTTTCTCTTATTTTCTTTCAAGATATTTTCGTTATGATTATTTCTCGTTATTCTTTCTATATTTTGCTTGGAGTAGAAGCCACTCGTATTTCACCAACGAAACGATATCACCAAGTTAGGAGTGGTATCCATACCTTGGTGATTAGTTTCACTCCTCTATATGTTATTTATCTTAGGAATATATCTTTCAGATAGGAGTGACATCCACACCTCAAGGAGTATTTCCTTCAAAAAGAAACTTAACCACTAAGCTGGGAGTGATATCCTTAACTTAGTGATTGGTTTCATTCCACAATCGTTTTCAATTTTGAAACACATCTTTGAGTTAGGAGTGAAATCCACATCTCAAGGATCTATTTTCTACATCTCGTTGATTATGAATTTTCTTAAATATTGGTAATCTATTACATACGTTAATTTTATCATTCACGTCATTTTAAATCTTGGTCTTTTAAAACACATTTGATTTATACATACTTCATGAAATGGTTTCATTTTGCATTTTACAAACTTGTGTTGCATATTTTAAAGACCAAATGTAAATCTTTTGTTCTCATATGACGTGTCCAATATATATTTTCGGGGGGAAATTTGCAACTAATAATAAGCCTTATAACATTTTTCAAACTCGACTCCTCGTAAACACATGAAAATGTGTATTTACGAAGATTTTGCAAATAAACCTATTTTGAATCTAAAACACACTTTGATTTCTAAATATTTATTCTCATGCATCACTACTATTCTTTCAACAATATCACAAAGTCGAGTAAACTGCGAAAATTTACCTTTACACTTATACTCTTTCAGTTGCAAAACTTTTGGTTTAACAAAACAATGGACATATCTTTTTATCAGAATGTTGTTAAATGCCTTTTATAGTATAATGCATATATGTAAAATTACTAGATTTTAACTCACATGCCGGTAGGCTATACACCCGTTCCGTGCACATTCATTTGCCGTAAATTTCATTATTTTATTCTTGCACCATTTTTATTCATAGTTATTTCTAACACGTTATTTGTGACTATTTTCACATTGACTATTTGCATTAATACAACTCGTTTACTTTCATTTTGTGCAATTGTGCGCTTTACTCGATTTATGTTTTACTATTCTTTCAGTCGGAATTTTATGCTATACTTATATACTTACTTGAACGCATATTTGGTATGCATATTTTCTTTCCTGTTTTGAGCAAAACCCTGATACACTTTACATTATTTTGTTCCTCATCACGGCCAACGAACATACTAGTTGATAACTCGTATGAGATCTAAGCCGGTGCCCACGTACGACTCGGACTAGAGTATTTCTTTAATCTGAGGGGAACAGTGTAAATCTCAGAGTTTATCAATATGGGTGTTTAGAGCCAACGATGTGAACAGAAGTTACCGGTTAAGGGTGAACCCGAAAGGGAAGAACCTCTAACCATGTCTTATACTTACATGTTATTCACATTACGGTTAAAGGGTAAACCCGAAAGGGAAGGACCTCTAACCATGTCATAATTGAACATCATTTCATTACAGTGGCTATTACATATTGGTTGCACGCATTTATTTCTTGTTAAGGTTATGGAAAAGCATAACACCTTAGTGTAAGGTAAATCAATGATTACGGTCCGGAACGCAATCATGGGTTTACAGGTACATGAGGGTGGTGTGTAATTCTATTTAGGCTATTGGTAGACAATCAGTACGAGTCCAAAGTATCGGGAGTGTGGTGGGTCAGCTGCGGTACACCCTATATATAAGCATAAACGATACCGCGGGAACGGACTAGGAGTCTAACCAAGAACCTACCCATTACTCATAATTACCTCTTCATTAGATCGTTGACTAATAGATAGCGTTTTTTTTAGGAACGTTCTTACACGAACTTTAATTCGTCTTCCTAGAGTCTTTCTCTTGACCACCCACATAGAAAACTTAAACCTTGTATACTCTTACACCCTCGATTGGATGGATTCTTGTTGCATACTCTAATAACGTTCAGTTAGAAACCTTTCCTAAAGTAGGGGAGACTACCTTCATTAGTACCCTTGCCCTTACCAGTTACACATCCCCAAAACCCTTCTCATTTAAACTCTTAACTTTCTAACGTCGGGACAACTGTCAAAGATTTTAAAACTTTTACTCTGGATAAATAAATAGACAACTACTTTAAATTTTGTCAAATCATAACTGATGAAATTTTTTTTTTTAAAAAAAAAAAAAAACTCATTTGACTTTTAAACGCTTTTTGTTTCATAGAAACCCCCACTTGAAAGAAATTTCGAGACGAAATTTTCTAAAGTAGGGGAGACTGTGACATCCGTCACCCTCGTCTTTCATCTAATCGACAATAATAGCCCTTCAAAATTTCCATTTTAGTCCCTGTAAGTTTTCGTCGTTTTCAAATTTAATTTCAGAGCGAACTAAAAAATTTATCATTTATACTTATTATGGATTGGGTATAAGTTTCAATCAAATACGTATCTTGAAACGTCTACGAAGTAGATTTTATAATAAAAAAATCAAGTTTTATAAAAGTTTAGAGTTTAAAAAAAAAGGTTAAATATAGTTAACTTGGTTAAGTATTGTTAAAGATTTATAAACAAAATTATAGAGTTTTGGAAGGTTTAAACTTAATATGAAAACTCTAGGGACCAATTATGTCAATTACAAGACTTTTTTTTTAAAAAAAAAAACTCAAATAGCTTTTCCCTCTTTGTCAGCTTCCGGCGAAACATGTTGGCCGGATCCGGCGACTTACGATTCCGGTCACAACATAAACCCGGTTAATTGTTCGTTTTAGTATCATCAAAGCTTTTCTCCATTATTGTGTAACTGTTCTAAGGCTCAATATATGAAACATACGCGTGATAATTACGTTTTAATCCAATTGTTTTTGAAACCGTCGAACCTTTAATAGTGAGACGAAACGCCCCTTTTATTCGAACAACACTATAAAAAGATCGTGCCATTCTTTTTCTGCACTTCGTATCATCATAAACCCACAAAATAATCACCAAAATCGAGTCCAGGAATGGCGAAATCGGTTCTATAAGCTTCGAATGCTGTAGCCACGTTTTCGATGTTAACACGCGATGTGAGTCTCTTATTTTGATGCCGTTTTATTCCTTGTCTAATTCTGATCAAAAGCCCTCAATCACAGATTGTATATCTTGCCTAAATCGGTTTATTAATTTGGGCTTAGGGTTAGGGTTCTTGAAGTCTATTTGGGGAAGATGATGGATAGTTCTAATAATATAAGTATGAAATGTATTGAATAAAATCACCAAAACTACTTATAGTGGAGTGGTTGTGAGTGTTCTATGCTACAGCTCTGACTCGGGTTCGACCCTCCTGGTCCTCAGGTCCAACCCCCTTTTTGTGTTTTTTTGCTGATTTTGTTGGAAATATAGTATTTATATTTATATTTATATATAAATACATTTTTCTTATAATATTCATAATAAATTCAATTTTTACCCAAAAATTATGAAAATTTAGGAGTAGCTTCTTGACACCTCATAGAAAATTATCCCACTTTTATTTTCTGGAAAATATTTTATTTTTATATTTTTATTGATTTAATTTGTTTTAATCATATTTAATTGATTAAAAATTCATTTTTGATGATTTTAATCTCAAAATTTTAGGATAATTATTTCTAAGCATTTTAATCTGAAATAAAAATTATTGGTTCAGAAAACATTCATTTTTATTGATTTCCCTATTTTTAGTCATTTAAACATGATTTAATCTTATTAAATCAATTTTAAATATAAATAAGTTTATAAAAATTATGAGAAAATTATTTTCATTAATTTACATAAGAAAGCATCCAATTTCTATAAAAATAGTATTTTTGAGTCATGTCTTGTATTATTAACATTATTTATGTTTAATTAGATATAATTAAACATTTATTTATTTACACTATTTAAACATCTATTTTATAACTATTTTCTTATAAAATAGAAATGTCTTATGATTGAAAGTCTTTATTATCATTGATGGATCTTTGAGTAACTCGTAACTATTTATTTCAATATTTATGATTATTGTATTTATTTATAATAATTAGTTAAAGTAATTAACTAAATTATTTTGTCTTAATTATTTAAACATATTTTTTTAACTAAATACTCAATTGGTAATAATTATATTAATTAAACCACATTTACAACCTTTCATATATTATTTGTGATATACAACCGTTACATTGACGCGACTTATCATAAAAACTCTACTTCCCCAAATCGACTTAGCAAACCCTAATGCCTTAGACCCTAGTTACCTTAGACTTTTTAGACACTTCCTTATTATTATTATTATTATTACACATTATAGGTTAAATTCCTTGGAATTCCCATTACTTAGCTCACGTCCGCTTAAGTGGATTTTGATCGCTTTCGCAAACTGTGAGTATATCTTTCCCTTTTTTTTTTTTTACTGTTTTACTATTCTGGGGTGACTCATGTACTTACTGTAGATGCAAAAGTGCGACTAAAGCTTTGGATTGTACAACACATTTTGTTTTGTTGATATCGAAGGTGCGAAGGAGCTAATTAGAAGGTGCGAAGGAGGACTGAAAGGTGCGAAGGAAGATTGTTTTGGACGAATGAAGATTAGATTATTGTAAAAGCTTGGTTCGACCAGTTGATGTGGGCGAACCTGCACATTCGCATGAACAGTTTGGGCGAATGTGCAGTCTATAAATAGACAAGTTTGATTTTTGAATGTAACTTTTGATCATTATTATTCCCTCCACTTTCAGAAACTCTCTCTAGTGTTTTGTTAAACCTGTTTATCATTCATACCTTGATTGTATCTATATTTCAACGTGTAAACAAGTGTTTTATTAATGAAAACGTTTGAAAATGATGATCTGTGTGTTTGAATCTGTTTGATTATTATTTTGTGATAGTTTTAGGGTTTCCGCACCTGAAACTAACTTGTTTGATCAATCTTTGTTTGTTATCGATCCTTTCATGCACATACAAAGTGGTATCAGAGCCATTTCGGATCAAACAACCACAAATTAATAATCTCTCAGTTGATTTGGACCCAATTTTGGTCAAAAAGTTTCTGTTTTCAATGAACAAACTGATGTGATAAGATTTTGATCGATTACACCTTGATTTCGAGTTTAAATCGGATAATTCTCTTACAACGGTTTGGTAGCAAGTCAAATTGGTAACAATAATCTCACCAATGAGGACTATGCTCAAATCGACAAAGAGGAAATGGAGTTGATGGACATTCAGTGGGCTTTTGCAAGCATTATGAGGAGAGCCACTGACTTTATTCAAAAGACTGGCAGAACTGATCTCTCAACCTCTCCCAACACCACATACGGATTCAACAAAGCAAAGGTTACCTGCTTTAACTGTGGTGAGAAGGGACATTTTAAAAGACAGTGCACACAGCCAGCACAACAAGGCAACCGAAACCCTTTCAATTCAACATACCAAAATAGACAAAACCAAAATCAAAATCAAGTGTCATACAACAATCCAAACATCTCAAGCTTTCAACCACAAAACACTTATCAGAACCGTCAACAAAACAACAACACCAGACAATCTACAACTCAAAACCAATCTCAACAAAATCCAAACCGAACTATTGTTCCTATCTCTACACCTAACACACAAAACCAAAACCAAACTGACAATCAAAACCAAAATCAAGCACTTGTAATCCAAAAGGATGAAGGTTTTGACTGGACTGGTATGCAATTGGGGGTGGAGGAGATCACTGCTGGGAATGTTGCATGTGTGGCACAGCAGATGAGGTTGGATGAGAATGAGGAGATTGAAGAAGAGGTTGTGATTGAAAAAGTGTCTGAGTTGAAGATTGAAGAAGTGAATGAAGATGTGATTGCTGAAAGTGAAGACAAGAGATCGGGGATGATGATTGATTCTGTCACTGATGTTGGAGACCAAGACGATTCACCTTACTCGGACATGGAGAGTGAATCTGATTCAGAGACTAGTGTGAATTCACTAGATGATGATATTGATCAACTGTTAGCTGAAGCTGACTTCCTGATGACCCGCAAGTCATGTATGGTGGATGATGCATGCACCAAGATTGACTACTCCAAATTCTTCGCAGGGAAGGAAGCTCATTTCGCTTTGATGGCCATGACAGAACCTCCTAAGCCGGTAAGTTCTGAAACTCAATCTCAAGCGTGTGTTAAATGTGATAAATGTGCTGATTTTGAAAAACTGACTGATGAAAACAAGCTTCTCAAGGTCCAACTTGAGAGTGCAAAAATCAACTGTCATATTTATCAAAAGGACTTAAAAGATTTCAACAAAGTTCTTGATGGTTATAAAAAAGATGTGTCTGAACTTAAAAAGACATTATCAATTAAACAACTTGCCATTAATAATTACATCAATGAAATGGAAAACACTAAATTGGAAATGGCAACCATCAAGTGCTTTGCGGAAAAAGTAAACAAAAAGTTAGAGAGTTACAAGCACATAGCATACGTAGTCGACCATATCATTGAAGAACCCTCCCAGTCAAATAGTGCAAACTATAAGTCTGTCCCATCTCCGGTATTGTTTGAGAATCACACTTTACATGCAATACCACCGGAGACTTTAATCAATCCTTATTCCACACCAGAAAATGAGCCTAACACTTCCAGTGTCGGGGATCCATATTCTGATGTGAGACCAGTACTGGGAAATAATGAGGGTGTGGTCGCTACTGATGATTCGATGAAGAAGATGAAACATCTGAGACGGTTGAAAGTGATAGTGAAATCCCTGAAGAAAATCATATAATCACTACTGAGCCTGTCTCACCGTCTCAGATCATTCATCCAATGGCAAATGCTCATCGTAAAAATGAGGTTAAGAAAAATGAAAAGTTTGTTGGTAAGAGTTTTGAAAAGAAAGAGGTAAAGAAGGTTGAGAAAAATGTGAGAAAACCGGTTGAAAAGAAAGTTGAAACCAAAACTGAGAAAAATGTGGTTAAACCGGTAGAAAGGAAAAATGAGTTTAAATCTGAGAAAACCAATGATGTGAGCAACGAATCGTGTGACAAACCTGTCAAAATCTTTTATCGGATGCAAGGCTCCGATAAGATTTTATCCGATGATGAGTTTTCGATTAAGTTTGTCAATTCTTCAAAAATCGAAAAGATCTGGCAGGAAAGTACGATTTGGTTTCCAAAATTTGAAAGAACCAATGACATTCCTCAAGAAATTTTAGACAAAATTTATTCGGATAAAGAAGCAAAGGTCAATGTCACACAGTTTGTTTTGCCTGTTCATAAAGAAAATAGTTTTATTGAACCGACTTACTCGAAGGACCCAGCTCCTGAGAGTTTAAGGAAACAATGCATGGTCGATAGATATCCCATTGCTAGTTTTTCCAAGTCGCCGATCAAGGAAAACTATGAGGAATACCGTGCGTGTTATAAGTGCGGGGAACGGGGACATTTACTTGCCGCCTGCCCGTACGTACGACACAAAAGGAACGAGGTGGAGATGAGGCAATATCATGAGTATCCGGTTGACAACTACGGTTATCAACAAAGACGGCATTTCCCTCAGCAAGAATTTTATTATAATCAAAACAATTTTTATAACAAGGGGGAAAATCGTCTGATGACGTATGATAAGCGCAACCAGATGACCACTGATAAATCTGGTAAGAAACCTATGATGAACTCAACTGCTGACAATAAAAAGGTTGTTCCTAAACCTAATGGAAAACAAGCAGTTGGACCTGTCTCTGTTAAATCAGAGAAGGTAACCAAGAAAGTTGATTTTAAAGAAGAAGTAAAGAAACCGACTGAGAATTCAAAATCTCAGATTCGGATCTTGAAAAGATCTGAGCAATCTTGGTCATCTAAGGAATCTGAAGGAGCCTCTACTTCACAGAGCGAGAAGAATGAGAAAAAAAAAAAGTTGTTAGTGAGAAGAAAGGGGTTGAAGTAACCCAAGATGTTTGTGATTCAAAAGACTCTTTGAAACAACCTGTTCAAAGACCCAAGACCAAACAGGCTTGGGTCCCCCGAAAGAACTAATTGATCTACTTTAAATGTGCAGGGAGCTCCAGCTGGCCCTGTTAGCAGCCTATGGATTGTTGACAGTGGAGCTTCTGGTCACATGACAGGGGACCTCACGCTACTCTTTGACATCAAAAATATTAACGGAGGTTATGTGGCATTTGCTGGTAATAAGGGAGGCTACATTACTATGGAGGGTAGTGTAAGCAATGGGGTCGTAACATTTGAGCGGATTTCTTATGTGAAACAGATAGACTATAATTTGCTCAGTGTTAGTCAAATTTGTGATAAAAAATTTTCTGTGTATTTTGATGACAAATCCTGTTACATCTTGAAACCTGGGTTTGAGCTACCAAAAGAGTGGGTGATGCTGAAGGCACCGAGAGTTAACAACTTGTATATTCTCGACATGTCCAAAGCAATGACCACCCATGGCCAAGTCACATGTTTCCTCTCCAAGGCTACAGAAAAAGAATCGATTATGTGGCATAGGAGAATGGGACACATCCATTTGCGAAAGATGAATCAGCTTGTGAAGAATGAACTTGTCATGGGAGTTAATGTCAAACACTTCCATCCGAATGACAAGTGTATCAGTTGCAAGAAGGGAAAGCAACACAAACAATCCCATAGACCAAAGAAAGTTAATTCTGTTGAGCTGCCACTTGAACGTTTGCATATGGATTTATTCGGTCCAGTCAGACGTAAAAGTCATGCCGGGGAGTTATACTGTCTTGTGGTGACTGATGATTATTCAAGATTTTCATGGGTAATGTGTTTGCATCAGAAAAGCGACACTTTTGATAACTTGAAGGTTCTGTTTACACGTCTGGAGAATATATATGGTCTGAAGATCAAAAGAATCCGGAGTGACAATGGGACGGAGTTTAAAAATGCTCAGATGGAGGATCTTTGTGCAAACAAAGGAATTCATCATGAATATAGCGCTCCGTATACACCCCAGCAGAACGGTGTCGCAGAGAGAAAGAACAGGACTCTTATAGAGACGGCGAAAACTATGCTTGCGGATTCAAATCTTCCAGTCATGTTCTAGAACGAAGCCATTTACGCGGCATGTTATACTCTTAATCGTGTTTTGACAGTGAAGAAGTTTGGCAAGACTTCTTATGAGCTGTTGAACCGACGCAAGCCGAATCTGGAGTATCTAGAACCATTTGGTGCCCCGTGTACAATGCTGAACCCTTCGGAAAAGTTTGCACCAAAGGCTGAAGAAGGTTATTTTGTTGGATATGCAACCCCATTAAAACGGGTATTCCATAAAAGAACTAGAAAAGTCGAGGAGTGGACTAATGTCGAAGTTCAAAGATATACACAAAATGTACAGGGTGGTGGACCAGATTGGATGTTTGATTACAAAGACTTCTTTGAATCATTCAATCTAGATAGCATGGTTGAAGAAGCTGTACTTCGCTTATACTACGAGGTCGAAAACGCCGTAACTTCACCGTTAGTGCGACCGATCACGGTAAACCCCCAAGCAGCTTCTAATGATACCACTGCTCCTGTATTGGAAGAAGAGGTGTTCCAAGAGGCTTCTACATCGCTTAATTCATCCGAATCAGAATATGAAGACGATGATGCAACAAGTGAAGCTATTCTGGACAACGCTACAGTGACACCACCAGTGAACCCATCTAATACTGATGCTTCAACATCGAATGTGGGTAATGATCTGGTTTCTACAGAGAATTTGACAACTCAAACGGGAGTACAAGTACCTGATTATCCGGAATCTCGGATACATCGGATACACCCGCTTGAACAAGTTATTGGTGATCCTGGAAGCAGTGTGATAACAAGAGGGCAGCTGAAGAATGCTCAAGCACCAGAAAACATTGGCAACCTTGCTTTATATGCCAAAATTCAGAAATCTGGTTTTCAAAATGACTGGTCATTTGCTTGTTATGTTTCGCAGGTCGAGCCGCGGACATACAAGGATGCTCTTTTGGATGACGCCTGGGTGGAAGCAATGCAGGAGGAGTTATTACAATTCCAGAAACTTGGTGTATGGACCCTAACAGATTTGCCCCCTGGAAGAAAGAAAATTGGTACCAAATGGGTGTTTAAATGCAAGAAGGATGACAGAGGAGTCATAGTGCGAAACAAAGCTCGTTTGGTTGTTCAAGGTTTTCATCAGGTTGAAGGAATCGACTACAATGAAATCTATGCACCAGTTGCACGCTTAGAAGCTATCAGAATGTTCCTCGCGTTTGCATCATGGAAGAAATTTAAGGTGTATCAGATGGATGTAAAGAGCGCTTTTCTTTACGGTGTGGTCAAAGAGGAAGTTTACGTAGGTCAACCGCCGGGCTTTGAGGACCCTATTCACCGGGATAAGGTTTATGTGTTAAACAAAGCTCTTTACGGGTTGCACCAGGCTCCGTGACAATGGTATGAGGAGCTGAGCACGTATCTTCTCTCGAAAGGATTCAAACGCGGACTGGTAGACTGCACACTGTTCACGAAACGAGCAGGAGATGATTTGCTTCTAGTACAAATTTATGTTGATGATATTATTTTCGGGTCAACTAAGGAACTTCTGTGCAGGGAATTTGAACAAGTTATGCAGGAAAAGTTCGAAATGAGCGCAATGGGAGAAATGCAGTTTTTCCTCGGCTTGCAGGTGGAGCAAAGACCAACGGGGATCTTTATTCACCAGACGAAATACGTTTCTGAAGTCTTGAGCCGATTCCAGATGGATGATTCAAAGCCGATGGATACCCCAATACAGCCCAATCACGGGATTGGAGTTGACCTTAAGGGGGAGCTAACTGATCCATTTACATACAGAGCAATCGTCAGATCTCTGATGTATCTCACAACGTCAAGACCTGATATAATGTTTGCGACATGTCTTTGTGCGCGATATCAATCGAAGCCGAAACAGAGTCATCTTGCAGCTGTCAAGCGTATCCTTAGATATCTGAAGGGTTGTCCATCGAAAGGACTTTGGTACCCTCATGATGATAATTTTGACCTAATAGCTTTTAGTGACGCAGATTGGGGCGGCTGTGACAAAGACAACAAATCCACAACGGCTGGATGTCAGTTTATGGGGAGCAGGCTCGTGACCTGGCAATGCAAGAAACAAACCGCAGTTGCACTATCCACATGTGAAGCAGAATACGTTTCAGCATCGAGCTGCTGCTCACAGGTTCTTTGGATCCAACAGCAGATGGTGGATTACGGTTTGCAATTTCTTAAAACCCCTATTTACTGTGATAATGAGGCCACAATCGCATTAACAAAAGACTTAGTAAATCACTCAAAGGCTAAACATATCCGGATTAAGTATCATTTTATCCGTGATTGTTATGCTAAAGAGTTGATCGATATGGTCAAAATCCACACTGATTATCAACGCGCAGATCTTTTTACCAAAGCTTTTGATAAATCCAGATTTGATTATCTTTTGAAAGCAAATGGTATTAAAGAAAAACAGGACTGATCACCACCTCAGTCTATCACTTTTTAGTTTAAATTTTTACTGTTTTTCAGAAAAATTTCGAAAATCCATAAAAATTGAAAAATTTCTCTGCTGACTGCTATATCTTCTTCCCTTAAATTAATGCCGTCAGATTTCTGTGAACAAACGATATCTGGGCAGTCACATATTTGAAATGCTCCATCTTATCCTTGGGAACAGTAAATTCGAAAATCTATAAAAATCAGAAAATTCTAAAATGATTTCCTGGAGTATAAAGGGAAATGATAGTACATCAGTGGGGATCTGATACATTCTAAATAATGTAATGCTATATAGGGCGTGTGTCTGAGTCTGTGCGATGTGCTGATAGGCTTCGTAGACCTATTACTGTGTGCCTGATATATACATATCAAACGATTTGTTATGTGGATGAACTCCTCATGGGCATATGGTCTTAGTACCGTAATTTCGTTTGACAGGGTATTTGTACAAAACTCGGAGGTTTAGGGTCGTTATGTTATTAGTTGTCTGGGGATAGCCTCTCTGATCTTCTGCTGTAAGTCATTACGGACCTAGATCAGACAGGGTGTCTTTATAAAAGAGCTATATGCCAAATCCTAAAGTTACCAAATTGAGGAACTTTCCATGTTATATGATAATCAAAGATTATCTATTACATCGTATTGATTATTGATGCAAATCATGATTAATATCAGTCCTCAACCTGGTATAGTGCATATGTTACTTTGCTGCATTAATTTGCTGACCTGTATACCTCTATGCATTATATCTTATACAATTACAGACGACGAAAGCATAATCACGCTTTACAATGAGTCTTTGTGCATTTACTTCTTGATACGGGAGTATGTCGTGTGCGTGGGAACTACAGACAATTGCGTTTATACTATAAATATCAGTATCAGTATAAAGCACTGCACAAAAGTCTGCATGTGAGTTTATGTGGATCACAATATCAGCAGTTGCCAGATCACACATTGTCTTTAATGATAATAATTTCAAAAAGATCAACGGTGTGATCAGATTTCTCAATAACTGATATGATCCCTTTACCAGAAATCACAAAAATATTTACAGTTTTTCATTTACATTTCTGCATTTTATTTTCTCGTCAAAAATTACAAAACTCAAAAAGATTTTAGGTGTGTTTTAGCATAAACTTTAGAAAATTCAAAAAAAAAAAAAAAAGATTTTTCATTTTCATCTTATCTTTGATAACTGATGGTGGTTGATGTCGATTTTCTAAACCTGGATACACCATTTGAGCTTTGTAACTCTTAAAATGTGAAAACATGAATGTTGAATGCTTAAAAGTTGGAAAATAATTGGACCGGGACTCGTTTTTGAGATTTGGAAAATTTTCAAAAATCCCAAGTCTCATTCGCCCATTCGTTTGGTCGAATGTGGGATTTTCTTTGTTCATTCGTATGTTTTGTTGGGCGAAGGAGAGTGTTCATGATAATTATCTCATTCGAACCCTTTTTATCTCATTCGAACCCTTTCAATAGGGTCGAAGGAGAGAAAAGTTTCTCCTTCGTATGACCAAAACGGGCGAATGTACAAGCCTATATATACCCAACATCTCATTCGACCCTCATTCATAATTTTTTCCAGATTTTCATCATTACCTCACCTTATTGCTCGTTTCTTTTAAAACCTTTCATTGTGTTCGGCATCATATACTGATCATTGTGCTATACTTTTTACAGGTTATCAACAAGATTTAAGGGTTTTAATCTCTGTTTAAAGTTCCGAGCCCTAACAGTCCAAAAATGCTTTAAATCATCATAATATTCACAATTGATGTATAGGGTTTATTGTGTGTGTGTTTTAGGGGGAGAAATTATCAAAAACATGGTTTAAAACAAGTCAGATTGATCTATCAGCGTTTAAACCCTAGTTTTTGGGTGAAAACACAAACACAATCAATAATTGTTGAATCTGTTAGTCTAGGAATGTTTATCGGCATGATTATGCTTGAATACAATCAAATGGACATGTTCAGAATGATTAGATTTCAAAATTGAAATTTCAAAAACATGAACTGATTCCTTCGACCAAATCGAATGGGCGAAGGAAGAAATTCTTTTGGACGAAAGAGAATAAGATGGGCGAATGAAACATTTTTATAAAAACCATCACATTCGTACCCATTATCTCTCATTCGTACCTTTACAAAACCACCTTCGTACCCTCGTTTGGGCGAAGGAGGAGGTTTTTGACCAAAACTTTTCAATTTTGATATTTTGTCGATTTTTAACGTGTAATTTTGTTTGTTTTTGCAGATCTAACAATGTCTGAACAGCAGAAGACGACGGAACAAGCAGGATCCTCATCACAGCCTGCTAAGCAGCTAGATTTTGAGAATGCGCACAACTGTTGTGCATATCTTGGAGATGTGAAGAAGCACGCAGAATTTGTCGGCATCATTGAGTTTTTGAAGAGAAGCAGAGTAATAGATGCCATTGCTACGCCGACAGTGATTTATAGAGATATGATACAGGAATTCTGGTCTAATGCTAAACTAGATTTCTGGAAATGCGAATCTTGCTTGACGAGCAGAATTCAGGGACAACGAGTCATTGTGTGCGAAGAAGATTTAAGAGAAGCACTGAATCTAGATGATGATCCGAAAGATCCAAAGGAGTTTACATTCATGGATCAAAGAAAGTGTTTTCTCAGGATGAAGTACAACGGACCAATCACTGACGGTTCGTTGCATAAAGGAAAACTGTGTCCACAATTCAAGTATCTGGCACATGTTTTAATTCACGTTTTCGGATCTGCTGCGGGAGGTTATGACTTGATGAGGAAGAGCATCAGTTCGATGATGGTTGCTTTAGTATTGAACAAACCGTTCAATGTCTCTGGCATGCTGATGTCTCGCTTACTGGAGCCTGTGAATGGAACGAGGAACCTGAAGTTTCTTTTATATCCTCGTTTTCTTCAAATGATATTTGATCACAAGTACAAAGAGCTGAAGAGAGATCCTAAACACATTGTTGTTCAGGAACACATGTCATTGAATACACTAGCTAGAATGAAAGCTTATAAGGGTTTGTCTGTTGAAGAACGTCCTCCTGTTAGACGTTTGTTTGGACATCTAGCTAGGGTGGATTATAAAGATCCGGGTGAGGGGCTTGTTAGAAATGTTAACAGTGATTCTGATGCTGATAATCCTTTACATCATGTTGATCCTGACGCTAAGCGCAAGAGACAAGTTGTGAATGTAGGCGCGAGGAGTGGTAAGACAAAGAAACCAGAGATAAGGATTGAAGTTTCTGAACCAGAGAAGAAGAAAAATACTCAGAGAAGGAATAAGAGTATGGCGAAAAAGGGTTTACACATTGTTGATGAAGCTTCCATTGATTCAGAAGAGACAATAGAGGAAGAACAATGGAATTCTGATGCTGAAACTGTAGAGACCACCTTGCCCAAGGCCACTGAGGCTGGTGCGTCTGCTAGCCAAAGAGAAGAAGATCAAGGGAACAAAAGCCCTATTCCTGTTGATGTAGAAGATTTGGGTTTTAATGTTGAAGAGACGTTTGTTGGATCTCCTGTGCAAGCTGCTAGAAAAGAGAAGAAGAAACAGGAGAAGCCAAGTATAAAGAGGAAGAAAGAAATAGAATCTTTGATAGCTGGAAAGAAACTGCCACCAGCTACAAGTTCTAAATCACCAGTTACTGCACCAGCTCATAAGAAACAGAAGACTGCAACAACATCTAGCACACCACAAACTGAAGAAATTCCAATGGATGATGTGAATGAAGCATTGGATAATGTGCTAAAGAAGATCAGAAAAGGTAAATTGCCTGATGCTGTCGAACCACCAAAGAAGACAAAAGTATCGGTGGACAGTGACGTCATGACTGCTGTGAATCAGAGATTTTCTGAGATGATGAATTAACAAACAACAGACGGAGATTGCGCAGTTAAAGTCGAATGACAAGAAGATGTTGGAAGTCGTAGTCACATCGGTAGATGATAATGAGACTTTGAAGAAGACAATCAAGAGATTGAAGAAAGAAATAAGAAGTTGCTGAAGCATGAGCAACGTAACACCAGAAGGATCATAGTCTTGAAGGAGGAGAACAAAAAGCTGAAAAAGAGTAACAAGCATATGGATGATCTGATCAAGAACTTGTACTCTCAAGCTCCTCAACTTCAAGCTGGTGAAGTGGAAAAAGAAAGAGAAGAAGAGCTAGTTGATTACGAACTGTCTGATGAAGAAGAAGATGATGAACTAGATGAAGATGCTGGTAACGATACAAAGAAGAAGAAAAAGGATGATAAAGATGATGGAGGATCGGATGATGGTTCGAGTGATGGAGACGGCTCTGCATTTGATGATAGTAGTGATGACGATGATGATGATGTTGATAAGTTTACTTATGAGAAACGTGACTCTGATAAGGGCGGTGAATCGAGTTCTAAAGCTCCTGGTGAGAATGTTGACGATGAAGATATTTTCTGGAACGAAAAGTTGCAGTCATTGTCTGAAGAAGATAAGAACAAGTATCGCCAGATGCTCACTGATCGGGTCTGGACGATCGACATGACTAGCAGGTTTCCAGAAATATTTGATTCTAACAATAAACTATTCGAGTTGGAGTATGATGACCCTGATCTTGAGGATGGGGAAGTTTCTGCGGCTATTTCGAAAGAAATTCTTGAAGGTTTAGCAAAGCAAGTAGGCAAGACGTTGGAAGAATTACTTGCAGATAACTTTATTCCTAAGATTCCTGAGAAAGAAGCTGGAAATCATTCGGATGATCGTGATGTTCCTGCATTCAAGGAAGTCGAAATGGAAGATATTACGAGCGAAGAGTATCCACAATATTTCAGGACAGATCAAGATTGTGGATTTTCTTTCTCAGACGAACTGCTAAACCATGCCGAGAAGCTAGCAAAAGAAAAAAGCAAAGTCTTTGAAGATGAAATCTTTAAAGGGCATAACAAGCCACAGTTCGAGCAATCAGAAAGTTTGAAAGAGTTGTTGAAGAAGTTGAAAGAAAAGGAAAATAATCGTCCGAAACCTGACATTCAAGGAAGCTTTTACAAACTTCACAATAGGATTTTCAAAGGTCGTGCATTGGCCTGGAAGTTTGTTAAAGAGTTGAGGTGTTTCGCAGTAAAGTGGGAGAAGGGGATCTTGTATTTTGAGAAGTTTCATCACTTGAAGACCCTTCCTTATTGGGCAATCAGAGACATTTGTCGTCACCGTCTAACGGGAGCCTCAAATAGTCAGATTACTTATTTTGCTGAGAAGATGACTCGAGAAAGCCGAACCAAGTGGGACTTGTTTACACCGCAATATCCAAAGCGAATTGTTCATAAGAAGGATATTGATTTGATAACTGGTACGCCCAAAGTGACGTTGAAATACAAACCACCGCAAGTGTTGAAAAAGATTCCTTTGATGCCTATTCCGCAACACTTTGCAAAAGACTTCATCTGGTGGTATTATGATTGGAAGATTGCAGAGGCCGTGATTGTGTTGAAGGATGGAGAGACGAATTACAAGAAAGTGCATATCTTTGATCCCATGTGGTTGATAAACTGTTCACATGAGGATATCATCATGCTATTCTACAATCCGATCTATTCAGATGCTAAAGATGCTGAGCAAGCAGGAAAGTACCAACGTGTGGTATTTCTGTGCTTTGCGTTTGATATTAATGCTGGATGTGATTATGATGAGAAGTTGGGAAAGTATGTGGAGAAGCAAAAGGTGCCAGAGCTGAAAACGAAGAAACAAAAACAATTTCAGGAACCGGTGTTGACAAGAGAACAAATGATTCAAAGACATATCAGACTGTGGAACAAAAGGATGGACGAACAACGACGAACACAATCCAAGCAATAGTCGAGGGGGAGTTTGTAGATGCAAAAGTGCGACTAAAGCTTTGGATTGTACAACACATTTTGTTTTGTTGATATCGAAGGTGCGAAGGAGCTGATTAGAAGGTGCGAAGGAGGACTGAAAGGTGCGAAGGAAGATTGTTTTGGACGAATGAAGATTAGATTATTGTAAAAGCTTGGTTCGACCAGTTGATGTGGGCGAACCTGCACATTCGCATGAACAGTTTGGGCGAATGTGCAGTCTATAAATAGACAAGTTTGATTTTTGAATGTAACTTTTGATCATTATTATTCCCTCCACTTTCAGAAACTCTCTCTAGTGTTTTGTTAAACCTGTTTATCGTTCATACCTTGATTGTATCTATATTTCAACGTGTAAACAAGTGTTTTATTAATGAAAACGTTTGAAAATGATGATCTGTGTGTTTGAATCTGTTTGATTATTATTTTGTGATAGTTTTAGGGTTTCCGCACCTGAAACTAACTTGTTTGATCAATCTTTGTTTGTTATCGATCCTTTCACGCACATACACTTACTATCAATTTTCTATTTCATTTTACTAAAATAGCAATTCTATTGTGTGTTTGCTTATGTTATTTCGTGTATCTATGACCTGTCAAATCATTAACCGTTTCGGCCTGGCATTTCAATGAATAGTACTATGGTATATACCCTTGTGACTCTGTTGAGAGTCCTCGTCATTGCTATGTATTACATTACTACTAGCGCATACTATATATATCTGCTTTCCTTTCATAGGGTTGATTTGACCCGGATACCACTTATTTCATTTTGCCAAATAACACATGAATTGCTAAATTTTACTTTACTATATATATCAAACAGGGTATGCTCACCAATACATTTTGTATTGACCAAATCATTTTCGTACATGTTTCAGGTTGTTTTGAGACGCTTCTTTTAGGCTTTTGGATTTTATATTTCAGTCTTGACCACATTGTATTTTAGCTAGACTTATCACTTTAGAATTATTGTATCCTGTAATTTCATTTCAATGTAATAAATTATTTAATCAATGTATTCAAATTTACACTTTAGTCCATGAGCTATTGAACAATCGTCACTACGTGACACCTCGATGTTTCCGCCATCGGTTGGGGTGTTACACTAAGTCCAGAGGGGGATCAATTGATGGTATAGCTTGGGTGGAGTACAAGAACTTTATTTCTACCAGATTTGCTGAAACAATGACTCAAGATGCAATGGGGGCTTTAGCTTCCATTAGACAAGTGGGGTCATTGGAAGATTTAGGAAAAGAATTTGATTTGGGTCTGACAAAGGTAACAATCCTTGATGAATATGTAATTAGTTTGTTTTTTAGAGTAGTAAACCCTGAGATTGGCTATCCTGTAAGAGTATTGAGGCCAAGAAACATTCATGAAGCCTATGTGCTTGCAAGAATACAAGATGATTCAAACAAGGCTATTCAATCTGCTTCTACCCCTAAATACACTAAAAACCATTCTACCTTACCTTTTCAAAGAATCAATACCTTTAATAATAAACCTTCAACACAATCTAACTCCTCAAACCTTCCATTATTCCCTGCACCTACCCTTAAACCTAAACCTATGAACTCTAGGTGGTTGAGTCCAAAGGAAATTGTTGAAAAAAGAGCCAAAGGTGATTGTTTTGGATGTAAGGAAAATTTTTCACCTACTCACTAATGTAGAATAAACAATTGTTCTCCATAGAAATTATTGATGAAGAAGGAGAATGGGTACAGGAAGATGATAATGTTTTTGATGAAGAAATGTTATTTCAAGAACCCCAAATTTCTCTTAATGCCATCATGGGTATTCCATCATATTCCACTATGAGAATTAAGGGCTCTTTTGGTACTAGAATTTTGCAAATTCTCATAGATTCTGGTTCCACTCATAAGTTCTTGGATCTCAAAGTTGCCTTGAAGTTGGGACTACCCACTAAGACAATTAAACCCATGGACATCATTATTGCAGATGGTGATAAAATGAATTGTACAATGATGGTTGAAAATTTAAAACGGTCCATGCAAGGTCATTGGTTTACTATAGATGTATTTCTCATTCCATTGTCAAATTATGACATGGTCTTGGGAATCCAATGGATGCATAATTTGAATGACATTACATGGAACTTCAAAGATTTGACAATGAAGTTTCAAATGAATGGCAAGAATATTTAGTTGAAAGGAGAAAGAAACAAGAATGTTACTCTATGTTTTAATGAGAAGATGCAGTCATTGTTATCTTCTAGCGATCAGTTGGCACAAGTACATTTGTTCAGTGTACAAATGCAAGAAGGAGAAATGGGTCAACACAATCCTCAAGTAGCAGTCCATGATGAAAATGCAACAGTGGAACATTTATTGCTCAAATATCAGGATATCTTTGTTGTTCCAACCACCCTTCCTCCTGTCAGAAGTTGTGATCATAAGATCAATCTGAAAGAAGGTACTCAACCCATAACCTTAAAACCTTATAGATATCCTGCAGCTCAAAAAAATGTTATAGAACAAATGACACAAGAACTGTTGGACTCTGGTATCATAAGGGAAAGTGTGAGTTCTTTTGCTGCTCCAGTAGTTTTGGTAAAGAAAAAAGATAGTACTTATAAAATGTGTGTTGATTACAGAAGGTTGAATGATGCCACTATAAAAAACAGCTTTCCCGTTCCTTTAATTGATGAATTACTGGATGAATTGGGTGGCAGTTCTGTCTTTTCTAAGCTTGATCTTAGATCAGGCTATCATCAGATTAGAATGCATTCTGATGACATTTTTAAGACTGCCTTTAGGACACATCAGGGGCATTATGAGTTCATGGATTTACCATTTGGTTTAACCAATGCCCCTTCAACATTTCAAGCCTTGATGAATACTACTTTTAAAACACTCCTCATAAAATGTGTCTTGGTGTTTTTTGATGATATTTTGGTTTATAGTGCCTCCATAGAACAACATTTGAAAGATTAAGAAATGGTTTTGAGTTTATTAAGGGAAAATACTTTAGTTTCAAAGAGATCAAAGTGTTCCTTTCCAGGATCTCATGTAGAGTATTTAGGCCATATTATAAACAAGGAGGGTGTGGCCACAGACCCCTCCAAGATTGCAGCTGTAAAAGATTGGCCTATTCCTTCAACTATCAAACAGTTGAGGGGATTCCTGGGATTAGCAGGATACTCCAGGAGGTTCATTAAATCTTTTGGGGGAATTGCAAGACCCTTGACTGATTTATTAAAAAAGAAGCATTTAAATGGAATGATGAGGCACAATTAGCTTTTGACAGTTTAAAAGAAGCCCTGTGTCATTCTCCTGTATTGGCTCTTCCCAACTTTTCAAAAACCTTTATAGTGGAGATTGATGCTTCTGCAAAAGGGCTAGGGGCAGTACTCATGCAAAATGGTCATCCTTTGTCTTTTTATCAGTAAGGGTATATCAGGGAAAAAGGCTAACATGTCAGTGTATGAGAAGGAATTGTTAGCTATATTGATGGCTGTCAAAACTTGGCACCATTATTGAATAGCAAAACATTTTGTGATAAGAACTTATCAAAGAAGCCTGAAATATTTGCTTGAACAGAAAATAAACACGCCATTGCAACAAAAATGGTTATCCAAATTAATTAGATATGATTATGTGATTGAGTATAAGAAAGGATCAGAGAATTCTGTTGCTGATGTTGTCAAGAATGGAAGGAATAGCCCTATTTCATATGAGTTTCAGTACTATTGATCCTGTATTATGGCCAAAGATACAGGAGAGTTGGAATGAGGATCCTAAAGTGAAGGATATGATTGTGCAGTTGCAGCAGGGAACTGATATTAAACACATGACTTGGTCTAATAATGTGTTGAGAAGGAAGGGTAAAATTGTCATTGGTCACAATTCTGAGTTAAGAAGGAAAATAATGGAAATATGTCACTCTTCTGCCATGGGAGGGCATTCAGGTTATGTTCCCACTTTACAAAAGTTGAAGGGTATGTTTTATTGGAAAAAAGTTGATAGTGATGTCAAAGATTTTGTGAAGCAGTGTATTACATGTCAAAGAGCTAAATATGAGAGAGTGGCATCCCTTGAGTATTTGTAGCCTTTACCCACTCCTAAATCAGTTTTTTTAGATATATCCATGGATTTTGTCTGTGGACTTCCACCTGCTTATGGCAAAGACACTATCTTGGTAGTTGTGG
Organism: Ambrosia x helenae; assembly: GCA_030844895.1. Taxonomy (NCBI): domain Eukaryota; kingdom Viridiplantae; phylum Streptophyta; class Magnoliopsida; order Asterales; family Asteraceae; genus Ambrosia; species Ambrosia x helenae. Next base: position 59,700,809 of record CM061227.1, read on the forward strand.
ACAGGTTTACCAAGTTTGGCCATCTCATGAGTCTCAAACATCCTTTCTCTGCTGATCAGGTAGCTCAACTCATTTTTGACAATGTCTTTAAGCTTTAAGGGTGCCCAACAACAATTGTCTCAGATAGGGATCTAATCTTTTTGACTGGCTTTTGGAAAGACTTCATGAAGTTGTAGGGAATTGACCTGGCTTACTCTTCAGCTTACCATGCTTAAACTGATGGTCAAACTGAAGTGGTAGACAGGTGCTTGGAGTCTTATCTCAGGTGCATGTGCATGGATACCCCTCAGCAATGACCAAAGTGGTTAACTTTAGCTGAATGGTGGTATAATTCCTCATGGCATTCGATTATAAAGATGTCTCCATTTGAAGCCCTTTATGGTGTACAACCACCCTTCAATATTCCCTACATTCCCAATGATACAAAGCTTGAATCTTTGGAGTAGTTGTTCAAAGAAAGGGAGTTAAAAATTCAGAATTTGAAGAAATCATTGGACAGGGCTAAGAATCAGATGAAGCAACAAGCAGACAAAAAAAAAGGAGTGGTAGACAGTTCAAGGTGGGAGATTGGGTGTATGTCAAGCTGCATCCATATGTTCAACATTTATTGAGAGGGCATGGTAATTAGAAATTGGGTCCAAAGTACTATGGCCCATTTTTTATCATTGATAAGTTTGGACAAGCAGCATACAAGTTGGATTTACCTTCTTCTTCTCAGGTGCATCCAACTTTTCATGTCTCATTGTTAAAAGCTTCTCATGGATCTCATCAGGAGGTGATTCCATTGCCCAATGAGCCCAAATTTCAATTTCAGCCTAGAGCAATTATTGACAAGAAGATGGTTAAAAGAGGAAACAAGTTGACTGGAACAGTTTTAGTCCATTGGCAAGATCTTCCTATCACAGAGGCTACTTGGGAGTTTCTTGAAGACTTTCAGCTGAGATTCCCTCATTTTAATTCTTGAGGACAAGAATTTCATTAAGGGGGAAGTATTGTTACGAAGTATTATGAAAACTTTGATAGTTAGAATATTACAGGGACTGAAAGTGTAAAGATGTAATACTTTGAATGTTAGTTACCGATAGTTGGTTGGTCATATAGAGTTAGGCGGGAAAAGTAGTTGTAATATGTGTATAAGTACAATAGCCTTCTCATTAATAAGATCAGCTTGATTTGAACGATTTCCTCTCTTAAAGTTTCTTTCTTCTTATCACATTGCTATGTAGATATGAGTGTTCTGTCAAATTCATGGTATAAACTCAAATAACTTCTTATTATTAAAGAGAAACCCAACCCTAAATGTTTATACCCAAAGTAACAAGAAAATACAACTCAATAGAAATACAGAACTTGAATCTCAACACTAGATTATCAACACGATAATCTACACACTCTCTAGGACTCAAAGTACAAAGATCTAATCAGAGGATGATCGGATCTATCAAAATACACGAAACCCTGATGAGAGAAAACAGAAAAGGATAGCTCTGAAAGACTCAAAGAAAATATCTAGAAAATTATGTGTGAAGAGAGAGAAACACAAGGTTATATATGGTGCTAGGGGTGTGCAACGGTTCAGAACCGGACCGAATCGGAACCGTTTAGTGATAAATATAAGAACCGGAATCAGACCGTATAAAAACCTACCGATTCAAAACCGAGTTAAACGGTTCTCGTGTAACCGGTTCTTTTCGGAACCGGTTGTCAATTAAATCCTAAAACTATAATTAAATAAAAGGCAACTTTAGTAAACTAAAGTGTGGTGTCCTAGTCATATTACAGACCTATGATACATGTTTAGAAGTGGACGGTACCAAGGCATATATGCAATGGTTGTAATTTTTACACTACGAATGATATGTGTCATGCATTCCTAATGTCACATGTTATACTACATCATTGTCTGATACACATTAAAAGCCAACCTGTGCACCTTATAAATGAATTTGTAAGCTGTCACAGCCCAACCGGCGGCGGAATACATCGAGGCACGAGTTGTGATAGATTGTTTAAAAACTTCATGACACTAGATTTGTGACAATATAATTTAAATGGTTCCATTTCATAACATGAAGACAAAGAAGTACAAATTGTTCGAATAGAAAATACAACATTCATAATAATAAAAATTTAAGACGTGAATATCTAAGTCCAACCCTAGTGAGTTTCTTGAATCAACGCATCAAATATCTCCTGCAACATGTATAAAATATCTTGTCAACACCTAAAGCATTGGTGAGCATACTAGTTTTCGAATACCTACGTAGTAATAAAATGTTTTACTCAAATCATCATGCTATAGATTGCACATACAAATCATACAAAAGGCATCATCAATCCCATGTGTCCACTGCATAACCTAACACCGTCGTGATAGGCCATTGAATACTTAACAATGACGCCAAAAGGGCGATGCACTACTCTTATAGCGTTATACATGTTAAGGCGGGCTAAAATTAGTTAATGAATAATGCTTAAGGCTCTTGTATCTTTGATTTCTAGCATGTTAATGGCATATAGGCATGTTTGATAGATTGAGCATATGTATATCAAAGGATTTAGTGTATTTACATATGATACATGTTGAGCCCCAAGAGTGATAAAGAGGAAAAAGGGGGCACGTATGGACTCACCTTATGTTGCGTTTAGTTAGATTCCCATTAAGAGTCTTATGAGGAAGAGATTTAGCTCCGGTTATTCTAGAGTTGCAAAGGAATGGATTTTAGATTCGGATGAATGATTCATATGCTCAAGAAAGTCATGCATTGCCTTTAAGGCGAAGCAAAACACAAACCACCATGAAGGTGATTCGGATGGTCAAGTGTTAGAGTGAGTAACCAAGCATAAAAACACCATGAAGGTGATTCGGATGAGAGTTAGGTTAGGAATGTGAATCCATTTTAAAGAGTTTCAAGTATTGACCACTTTGCTTATGGATCAAGCGTGGGTCTTAGACAAGGGATTCTCCCATTCTTGTATGGAATGAATCCGAATTACAAGAAGGGTCAAGAGTTTGGTAAGGTAGGGATGTATCCACAAACCTTCCAAGTTATTAGATTAATAGTTGTAGGATGAAGGTTTTGAAAGTATATATATTATACTTATATTTAGCTAAGTATCAAAGTGAGGTATGGTGCAATATTCTTTAGTGAAAGAACCTTTGTCCTTTATGACACCATTTACCTTAACACAAATCCTTCCAACATAGATTTGTTAGAGAACTTGGTTTGGTTTCATTCGCTTGTAAGATTGCTTAGTTCATAAAAGATGAAAGAAAGTTAAAGCAAAAATAACCAATCTTGGTACTTCAAAATGGCAATTTACCATTTATGTATACATTGGTAGAAAATAGGCATGTCCAAGAAGTTCATCCAAGTGGTTAGAAGAAGAAGGAAAATGTAGAAACTAAGAAAAATGTAAGAAAATGTATTAGAAATGAAGAGAAAATTACCAAAAGTTGGAGTTTTTTTAGAGGATTTGAGGACTAGGAGAAGCTTGAGAAAATTTGGAGATTTAGAAGTGATTTGAGAGTGGTGTAAGAGATTAGAGGTGGTGGATATTGGTATTTATAGGTAAGATGAGGTTGGGGTAATAAAGAAGGTGGTTGAGAGTTAGAAGTGGGTGAAAAATAGTTAATGAAGGTGATTAGTAGTTGGTAAATGTTTGTAAAAAATTAATAAATAAAGCCTTTATAAATTATAAATGTTGGTATTAATAAAATGTATATATGCATGTTATGTATATATGTAAAAAATGGATAAAACGAAAGTATATATAAATTCTAATGATTTTATATACCACTAAATCTTAATTACAACAAGTGGAAAAATGTGGATATTACAGTCTCCCCTACTTTTGAAAATTTCGTCTCGAAATTTAATCGGAAAAGACTTTTAGGTATGGTTGAGGATCCTAGGAAGAATAGGAATGTAAGGTTATAGTTTGTGCTGTTGAGTTTAGATGAGTAACCAGCTTTGTGTAATACAAAAAATGTTTTAAATGTGCTTTAACTAATATTTGAATGATTATTGTTAGACTTAGGGTAAGACTTATTGTAATTGTCGGGTTGACAAGCGTTGGTCCTTGGTCCGAGCCTCGGTCACATCTTCGATGCACCATTAGTGTTTATATATAGGGTGTACTGCAGCTAATCAACCACATCATTGGTATATCGAATCCGTACTGAGCATCTACCAAAAACTCTAAATATAATTTCATCTCACCTCAACGTACCTGTAAATTCATGATTACGTTTCGGACCGTAATCGTCAATTTACCTTACATTAGGGTGTTGTAAGTTTCTATAATCCTAACCTGAAATGAAACACGGGATACGACGTAAATATGTCCTAACTCTAAGAACTAGTCATTATATTTTGTGAAACGAACACGTTGATATGCTACGACTTGATAACGTAATGATGATGTATGCAGGCAGACAAGTATTAACAAAACAAAAGCATGTATAAATTTATGTATGGGTAATAACCAAAACTGGTTGTCTGGAAGGCTACATCCCAACGAGATGTATTCCTATAATTGTTGTATATGTAATCCACGAAGTAATGTATATGCATTAATGAAATAGCAAGGGATTGTTTACTTTTCTCAAGTTTAAAGGAGATTCAACATGAGTACTAGGATGTTTTGAGTTTTAGGTCATAACAAATTTATAAGAATTCAGGGAGATTAAGTTCATTAAATATCATAAGTATTATAGAATATCCAATTTCAATATCATGGGAAAATCTAGTCTTACGTGTAATCAAGTCTTAGGTTTCATGGATAAACAAGTTTCTTGTATGATCAACTTTGCAAGTAGCATAGAATATGCATCGAATTTCAAGTATCAGGTTTCATTGTTTATGAAAAGGTGTATGTGTTTCAAAACATATCAAAGTAATGTAGTATAAGTATAATTGTATCTTAGTAGGTGTATCTAGAAATGTATCCAACTATCGAGCGGGCATATAGATCTCTACCAGTTGTTGGGTAGATAAATGTATTAAAATTGAAAATGTATCTGTAAAAGTGTTGAGATGCAATTGTAAACGTCTATGTAGAGGTAGTTCCGACTGTATCGTAAATAGATAAACGTCTACAGACAATCAGGATGGGAAACCATGTTTGAGTTTATTGAAAATGAAATAGTCACCCCTTTTGCAAGAGTAATTAAGGAGTAAACTATGCTTTGTAGGAGATGGGAGTGTAGAATGTGTTGAAGGATATTAACAATATGTAAATCTTGGTTATAAAAATGGAGGACATACATAATTAAGTGGATGACGATAAGGAATATTGGTAATGTGAAATGAAGTTTTTTTTTTGTGTTGATAAGTATTCAAATTTCGTAAGGAATTGTGTATATGAAATATAGTTGAAATTTAAACCTTGGTTGTGGAAAATGAAAATATTGTTGGTAAATAGTTTAGCACATTAAAACTTGCATATTTGTAGATATGTGGGTATGGTCGACATGAAATCAAGTTTATGGAAATGATTAGTTTTAAAAAATTTTATAGATGTCTGCGAAAAGAAAAAAAAAGAACTTATGATTCTTATTATTACCCCTGTATGAGAAGATCAAATTTACATTTGTAAACTAGGTAAGTAAAAGGACTTCATCTTTTATAAAAGATTTTTTTTTTCAAACTGTAAACATTCCAAAGCTTTATAGAAAATCAAATGTTATAGACGTTATGGGTATGTGGTCCAGTATCGTAGCTTACCATGGCAAGTCTTGAATACTAATCGCTCACATGGCTTGGTTTGAGTTTTATGGTCGTTAACACAAGGAGACATTAACAAAACCACACACAACAAAAATAATTGCATACATGTTTTGAGCAAAATTATTATTATTTTTTTTTTTTTGAAATACATGGGAGATTTAGAATGATAACAAGAAAATACGGGAGATAATGAAATTGTGTGGTATAGGTAAATATTTGTTTAAAAAAATCTGAGTATTCGGTGAAGAGAATCATATGGTTTGGATCAAATGTGGCATATATAGAATAATGTAAAATAATAATTGGTATTACGCATTTTTGTAAATTAAATACTAACAAATGGTTAAAGGTTTAGACTAATAAATGGATTATTAATTCTTTTTTAAATTAATTTGGTATAATGCAAATTAAATAAGAATAAAATGTGAAATATGATAATATGAATGAAAAATATATAAAGTTAAGGTTTTTATGCAAAAATATTCTAGAGTATTTATAGTAATTTTACAATACTCTAATCTATTTATTTGATATATATATATATATATATTGAATTTAAATGCCATAAATGTGATAATTTCGATTTAATTAAGAAGAACACATATAAAAATATAATTTCTTTTATAGAAATTAATAGTTACTGATGTATAAAGTAAGAAAATAATTTTGTAGGGTATTTTTTTTATAATGAATCGGATTTATTTTCCTTAACTATCAATAACTTGATTAATAATGTTTAAAAAAATATAATGTTTTCTGGAATAATAATTTTTTTTGTTTTTTTTTTGGCAATAAGGGCAAAGTATTATGTTGTATATCATGTAGTTTCAAGTTATCCACATAAACGCATAAATTCAGGTTGTTCACATAAGCATAGCTTGTAATCGTGTTAGAAATGAACATGTAACAATGAAAGAGTTTTAAATTTTTGTTGGTTTGCGAATATTATTATTGTTTGAGGTTGTAAGAGTATCATGAAGCGTGAGTCTTGAGATCAAATATGAGAAGGTTTTGATACAAACTCAAACAAAATAAATAAAATTTTACATAAATGCAATATATCAATTAATATAGCATAAAAAGAGAGGCTCAATTAAAACATGGAGTTTTCCGGAACGGAACTAAGACTAACCCAAAGTGATTCAAATTTACCATTAAGTTTTGGAACATGCCTTGGTCTAATAGGTGGAAATACTCTCGCCGAAACTTTCGGTTAACGGTATTCACCCTTCCGGTTACTACATGTCCTTTATCACTGGTAAATTCACGACTTTGGAGAGATTAAATGAAAATCAAGAATGGAACTAGTCGCCAAGTTGAGGATTTCACTCCTATCTTAGCGGTGTCGTTTCTTGAGTGTGGTTTTTGCACTTAACCAACGAGGTAGGAAAATTAATTCCAACATTTGATTGGTAAGTTTCTACTAGAATGAGAATTTATGAAATTTCTACCAAGGTAAGGAAATCAAGCCTATCTTGGTGTAGTTTCAAAAACACAAAATAAATAACACGGATTGAAAGTTATCAACAAAGTAAGGGTTTCACTCCTATTTTGGTGAGTTTCTTTCGTTTGTGGTATACGAGTGTCTTTGTGTGTAGCATAATCCACCAAAAAGAAGGTAAATTTTTTATATACCAAAGAATAAGAGAAGAAGCAAATTAGGGAGAATCAAGTAGCTTTAAGGATAATAAGGAAAAGTCCAATAGGGGATTCCTAACTATAGTCTACGTCAAATAACGGCTATTTTCCCTAACTCTCGATAGTCATGGCTCTGATACCAATTTGTCACACCCCAGCCGATGGCGGAATACATCAAGGTGCGACTTGTGATAGATTGTTCCAAAACTTCAATACACTAGATTTGCGACAATATAATTTAAATGGTTCCATTTCATAACTTGAAGACAAAGAAGTGCATATTGTTCGAATAGAAAATACAACATTCATAATAATCAAAATTTAAGACGTGAATATCTAAGTCCAACCCTAGTGAGTTTCTTGAATCAACGCATTAAATATCTCCTGCAACATGTATAAAATATCTTGTCAACACATAAAGCATTGGTGAGCATACTAGTTTTCGAATGCCTAAGCAATAATAAAATGTTTTACTCAAATCATCATGCTATAGATTGCACATACAAATCATACAAAAGGTATAATCAATCCCATGTGTCCACTGTGTAACCTAACACCACGGTGATAGGCCGTTGAAAACTTAACAATGACCCCAAAAGGGCGGTGTGCTACTCCTATAACGCTATACATGTTAAGGCGGGCTAAAATTAGTTAATGAATTATGCTTAAGGCTTTTGTATCTTTGATTTCTAGCATGACAATGGCATATAGGCACGTTTGATAGATTGAGCATGTGTATATGAAAGCATTTAGTGTATTTACATATGATACATGTTAAGCCCCAAGAGTGATAAAAAGGGAAAAAGGGGGCAAGAATGAACTCACCTTAGGTTGCGCTTAGTTAGATTCCCATTAAGAGTCTTGGGAGGAAGAGATTTAGCTCCGGTTATTCTAGAGTTGCAAAGGAATGGATTTTAGATTCGGATGAATGATTCATATGCTCAAGAAAGTCATGCATTGCCTTTAAGGTGAACCAAAACACAAACCACCATGAAGGTGATTCGAATGGTCAAGAGTTAGAGTTAGTAACCAAGCACAAAACCACCATGAAGGTGATTCGGATGGTGAGAGTTAGGTTTGGAATGTGAATCCATTTTAAAGAGTTTCAAGTATTGGCCACTTTTCTTATGGATCAAGCGTGGGTCTTAGACAAGGGATTCTCCCATTCTTGTATGGAATGAATCCGAATTACAAGAAGGGTCAAGAGTTTAGTAAGGTAGGGATGTATCCACAAACCTTCCAAGTTATTAGATTAATAGTTGTAGGATGAAGGTTTTGAAAGTATATATAATATACTTATATTTAGCTAAGTATCAAAGTGAGGTATGGTGCAATATTCTTTAGTGAAAGAACCTTTGTCATTTATGACACCATTTACCTTAACACAAATCCTTCCAACATAGATTTGTTAGAGAACTTGGTTTGGTTTCATTCACTTGTTAGATGTACTTAGTTCGTAAAAGATGGAAGAAAGTTAAAGCAAAAACAACCAATCTTGGGACTTCAAAGTAGTGATTTACCCTTTATGTATACCTTGGTAAACAATAGGAAAGTCCAAGAAGTTCACCAAAGTGGTTAGAAGAAGAAGGAAAATGCAAAAAGTAAGAAAAATGTAAGAAAATGTGTTTGAAATGAAGAGAGAATTACCAAAAGTTGGAGATTTTTTAGAGCATTTGAGGACTTAGAGAATCCTTGAGAGAATTTGGAGATTTAGAAGTGATTTGAGAGTGGTGTAAGAGATTAGAGGTGGTAGAGGTTGGTTTCTACAGGTAAGATGAGGGTTGGGGTAATAAAGAAGGTGGTTGAGAGTTAGAAGTGGGTGAAAAATAGTTAATGAAGGTGGTTAGTAGTTGGTAAATGTTTAAAAAAAATTAATAAATAAAACCTTTATAAATTATAAATGTTGATATTAATAAAATGTATATATGCCAATGTGGGGCTAGCCCACTTGGTAGAGACATATGTCTTTTAGATGGGAGGTCCAAGGTTTAATCCTTGGCAAGGGTGTTGTAATTTAGATTTATTGGTGTAATATATAGGAGATGTAACATTTGTCGTTCAAAAAAATAAAATGTATATATGCATGTATTCTATATATGTAAAAAATTGATAAAACGAAAGTATATAAAAATTCTAACGATTTTATTTATCACTGCATCTTAATTACAACAAGTGGAAAAATGCCGATATTACATAAGCGTTGATTCTCAGTTTAAGCTATTTTTGTTCCCTTTTAATTTGTAATCTATATGTTTTTATAGAAATTACATAATTCGAATGGAACTTTTATCTCAAACAAGGTTGTTAGATATTATATAGTTAACATGACTCGAAGAGTATTCTTTATAAATATTAAACTTGGGAATTGAAAATGTGGATAGTCGGTCTACAAACTACTTGGAAAATCCCACTTAATTAATAGGATTTTAAATATAATATTTAATGTTTTAACCTAACCCGGTTCTAGCGGTTCCTTAAATAGAACCGCGGTTCTAAACCAAACCGAACCGGGAACCGTTTTCATCAAAATTTAAGAAGCGGAACTGGACCCTAAATACAAAATACGGTTCGAATCTAGCGGTTCGGTTTTGGTTCCTCTGTTCTAGCGGTTTCGAACCGTGAATTGCTCAGCCCTATATGGTGCCCCAGAACCTTATCTCAATGACTTGAAAATAGACGGCCACAATTAAGTTTGATCAATGGTTGAAATACATTCTCGATATAAGTCGGTGCCAGCTGTATATGACTGATTTACTGGTTGGCCCACATCAACTTCACAGGGCTATCAACAACAGCTATACGCCTAATTATCTACAAGCCCACTCAGCTACAAGCCAGCTACACGTCCATCTACAATCAGTTACAATCAACCATCCAGCCCAATTCCAATATACCTCACACAAAATATAAACAACCAAATATAAACATACATAAGTATCATATATCACACAATAACAAGTATTAAATTGGAACATATAAGTGTCTACTTTTAACACACCCTCAATTTAATACCCAAAAGGATCAAACATATTAATACGACTAACCATTTGATCATGTTGGTTAACCAAGAGACCCTTTGTCATTATATTAGCAAGCTAATCTTTGGTATTAATTTCACAAGTTTTGATTATCCCTTTTGAGACTTGTTCTCTTAAAAAGAACAAATCCAACTCAAAATGCTTAGTTTTGTCATAAAATACTGGATTTGCTGCTATAGCAAGAGCAACATTATAAGCCCGTATATTCATAAGGAAGTTCGGACCTACAAACAATTCTTTCATCAGAAGTGGTGGTTCTGATGGGTATTCAATCTGAACCCTTCCAGCCTTGCAGCATCTATTGAATCTCGGAGGACAACTCTTCGGAACTGATGTTACTCGCTCTTCAAGCCAAAATAAAGCACCACAATACTCACAAACCTCTCCACAGGGCCCCATATCGATATAATCAGACGATTGTAAAAATTCAGATGCAGACAAAGTGCGACGGGATCTAGATCGCACCATTGAAGCACTATAAGAAACCTGGCCACTAGATGGAGACGTTTCCTCCAAAACAACATTAGCACTGCCAATTCGTTGTCGCTTTGCACGCGCACCAGATGATGAACCAACACCAGCATCATCAGCTGTTACAGCTGGATTCTATTTATATACAGAAGGCGACGCATACGATGATTAAACAGTAACATTGCCAGGCGCCACACACGCGTCTGCGCTCTCTTTACCACTACGCCTCCGACACGACGATCTAACAGCACCAGATGCCACCAACGCCTCATTGCTATCTTTACCAATACGCCTCCGACCCGACGACAAAGAAGACATTATAAAATCACCTACATTAGGGGAAATGAAATCTAATAATCCCAACTTTGGGGGGTTGGAAGGCATCAGTCCCAACTTGCAACTTGTACCACAGCAGTCCCAACTTGTCAACTATTTAATTTGGTTGGTCCCAGACTAACTGGGGTTAACTTTTTCTGTTAAATGCCACGTGGGCATCCCACGTGGCAGTCCTACGTGGCAAAATTTGTCCAGTTGGCAAAAAAACGTGGGTCCCACTTGTTTTTAATTAAAAAAAATCTATTAATTATTTAAAAAAATCTTTAAATAATAATAAAAAAGAATATATATATATATATACCCCTACATCTTCATCATCTTCACCACAACAACCACCTGCCACCACCTGCCACCATTGTCCACCACCACCATCTCCGACGACACCCACCACCACCATCTCCGACGACACCCACCAACACCACCACAAACACCACCACCACCCTCCCTCCTCCTCCTCCTCTGTTCACCACCACAAACACCACCACCACCCTCCCTCCTCCTCCTCTGTTGACCCGACCTCATGACCCCCCGTCTCCTTGACCCGACTGAACCACAACCACCACCACAAACCACAAACCACAAACACCACCACCACCCTCCGTATGGCAGTACAATCAAATAAGTAATCAAACATACAGAAAGTAATTTGATTTGTTTAAAGTACACCAGATCGTAGAAACGAGATGAACTGAGAAGCTTATAAAGTAGAAAATAGAGGTTAAAATAAAAGGATAACCTGTTTGCCCATACGGATGATGGCGGCGGTGGTTTCAGATTAGGGTTTCAGGTGGTTGATGTAACACCCCAACCGATGGCGGAAACATCGGGATGTCACGTAATGATGATTGTTCAGTAGCTCATGGTAAATAATAAATTTCATTAAATGATTTAATTGAATTACATACAATTATTCTAGAATTTGTACATCAAATTGAATAAACTATACACATATCTTCAAGCATCAATTCAAATCTTCAAGCAAATAGAACCTGAAACATGTTAAGTTGAAAATGTTTTGGGTCAACAAAAGTTGGTGAGAATTACATAGGTTTTTGATAATTGAATAAAAATGATGTGCAATTCATGTGTCATGTCAATCTAGTCCATATGTGAGAACATACTAGAAATAAATCGAGTGCATAATCAACCCTGATGACTGTTATAAAATGATACATACCATACGCTCATGGTCCAATATGTTATACGATAACAAACACCCACGCTACCTTTGTAGGAGGCACGTATCCGGGTGGGATTGTCAGTCCAATAGATCTATCAATGTATACCGCCGGCTTGTACGGAGTTAATGATTATGCTAGAATGGTGCTTACTCTAATCATGCTCAAGACATAATGCAACATAGAAAACACATAGACACATTGATGATTGAATTGCATAAATGATGTTGTAACATGTTTCACCCCGAAAATGGTGATAAATAGAAAAGGGGCTATGTAAAACTCACCTTGGTAAAATGTTATATCTGTTGAGAAATGTGTTGACCAAATGTATCAAGTATCCCCCTAAAATGAGGTAATAAATATGTCTAAGTCTATCAAGTCTACAAATGTATAAGTTCTAGGGCTTCGAATTGGGGATAATTGCTTGTTTGATTAATGTGAAAATTGTTTAATAAATGAGAGAATATTAGTAAATAAATAACCAAAAATCTTTTTATGAAATTTAAATTTAGGATAATCACAATAAAGTGTTTGAAGTACAAAAATAATTTTTTTTATAAAATTATTTCATTTAAAATAGATTTTTAAATCTATTTATTACAAATTGTCAAACTCTAACTTTAATATTTAAAAACACTAAAATTAAAGAATTATTAGTTTAAAAATTATATTTCTGTTCTAAATGATCAGAAATAATTTGTATAAAATTTTGGTGCAAAAATATGAAAAATTGGATTTATTATGATTTAATTATGATTAAAACTAACAAAAATTGTTTAAAAATATTAAATAAATGATTTTTCAGAAATAAAAATCATTTCTGAAAAGCTTAATGTTATAAAAACTTAAAATAATTTTTGTGGAAATTAATAAGATCGTTTTGATATTTTTATAGAATTTTATAAATAAAATGGAATAAACTTGATTTATTTATTATATATATTAAATAAATAAATTTTTGAAAACTAAAAATTGGGTGTTGAACTTTTCCATCAGATTAACATAATATAATTTTTGTAGAATTTATAAAAGGGTTTTGGTATTTTAAAATGAATTTTAAATATTTAAATGGATATATATAAAAGTTAAGCTTTTTTTTTTTTTTTAAAAAAAAAATGGTGCTTGTGGGATTTGAACCTGTGTGGACCATAAAGTTTGCACCAGACACAACCACTTGGCCCAGACCATGGTTGTGTTTTGTTCCAGCCCGTTAAATAAATATATTATGTTAAAAATCGTGTTCTTCCCCAATTTAATAAGAACAAACCCTAGATTCTTCAATCGATCAGATTACACAACTTTAACCCAATTAACCTTAGGGTTAAGGTTGTGTACATGCCGAACAATAAACCCTATCAAAAAAAATTTGACTTACAAACACGTTTACGCGTGATTTTGAGCGGTCAATGAATAAGTCAAACGCGACTATAAATCAAGAACAGAGTATAATTGTGAAGAATTGGAGATGGAGAAAGATGTAATGGCGAGTTGTGAAGGTTTAGGAATGATCAATTTATAGTGATAGGTTCCAATCATTGAAATGGTAAGGGTTGACTTTGGGTTTAATGTTGACGCGTCAAAATCACAGATTTGGTATGAATTAAATGTTAATTGAACGTGTAATGGTAGATGATTGGCCGGAGATCGCGTTTCAGTTGGTCAACAATAATCAATCATGGCTAAACATTTCAAAATTACGAAAAATAAAAAAAAAGAAATCCATATCTGTTGCTGCTGTTACTCGCGAAGAAGAAAGGGAAAAAGGAAGAAGTTTTGCGTGTATATATATGTTAAGCGTACAGATTATACCAACAATGAGCCGTAGCCCAGTTGGTTCATGCTTGTGTGTGTGTGTGGGAGGTCCCGAGTTCGAAACCCGGCACAAACCATTTCTTTTTGTTTCAATTTAAAACAGAGAAGGGAGAGGGGAGGGGCAGTTGGGCCCTGGGTTGTGGGCTTCTGGGGTTTGGGCTGGGACAGCTCTTTGGGCTCAGCAGGATGTTGGGCTGCATTTGTCTAAAGGGTTTGGTTTATTGGGTTGGTTTAGTAATGTGGTTGGATTATAGTTATAATCAGATTTTTTTTTTTTTACACACTATTGTTATTATCTATTATTATTATTATTATTATTTTTATACACATATATATATACATATATATATATATATATAAGTTGTGAATGAGGAAAAATAAAGACTTTACCACATTTTTAAAATGTAACAAAAATAGGGGTGTTTATAAAAATTCGGGGGAAAATTTCGCGATGTTACAGTTGATGGCGGCGGTGGTTTCAGATTAGGGTTTCAGGTGGTTGATGGCGGCGGTGGTTTCAGATTAGGGTTTCAGGTGGTTGATGGCGGCGGTGGTTTCAGATTAGGGTTCAGGTGGTGACGATTGATGGGGTTTTAAGAAGAATGGTGGGTTCAGGCGGTGGAGGTGGTTGCAGATGGCGGCGGTGGCGGTGGTTGATGGTGGTGGGGTGAAGATGATGATGATGATGATGAAGAGATGATGATGAAGAAGATGTAGGGGTGAAGATGTATATATATTATATATATAATTCTTTATTATTATTATTATTATTATTAAATTTGTGGGCCCCTCTTTTTTTTAAAAAAACATTAAAACATTATAAATATATGACGTGGACATGGCCCCACCCTTTTTTTTTGACAGACCAGCATTTTTTGCCACGTAGGACTGCCACGTGGGATGCCCACGTGGCATTTAACAGAAAAAGTTAACCCCAGTTAGTCTGGGACCAACCAAATTAAATAGTTGACAAGTTGGGACTGCTGTGGTACAAGTTGCAAGTTGGGACTGTTGTGGTACAAGTTGCAAGTTGGAACTGCTGCCTTCCAACCCCCTAAAGTTGGGATTATTAGATTCCATTTCCCCCCTACATTATACAAACAAAGTAATATACAACAGGATAACAAAACACCGAAAAAACATACTTTCCAAAACAGCTGAAATCTATACTGCTCATACCATTGCAAATTTAGCCACACAACAACAGTTTTATAGCCAAACAACACACTCAATAACAGTGAAATCAAATGCAGCTTTCTTGAGCACTTAAAAAACGTAATACAAATCAAATAACACACACATGCAACATGTATACACAGAAACATTAAAAGTGTACATCTCTAAAAAAACAACTTTTTTACTTAAACAACATGCCTAATAATGCTGAAACTAATTGAACAACACCAAAATGCAAAATGCAAAATGCTCTAACATTACTGACATGATTTGCACCTTCTTTGAACATAAAAAAAAAAAAAGATAATATCATTCAAACGACACTATCCACAAACAACAACAGAGGTGTAAATGAGCTTGTAAACCATAAGTTACCTTCACCTTTTTGCTAAAAGAATGAAAAAAGAAAACAAAAGCCAGGAAAATTCTATTATTATGATATAATAATACTTTATACGACTAACTAAGCATGCAAATTCTTTTTAACACCTGTTAGGACAGGTCATTACACAAAACACGTGGCTAAATTGGTTATTTAGTTCACTAATATTAATTACCATAAAAAACGGGAACCCAAGGATTCGAACCCGAGCAACTGATCACGAAAGACATAAGACAGCCACCAGACCAAGACTTTAAATCTAGGAAGAGACTAACGTACAAAGTCACTTATTGTACAAAGTGTAAGAAACAATATAGAACGTAGGATTAAATTTGATAATCAGGGGCACAATGGTAATTTCTTAGCGTCATTAAAGTTCCTTCCCTATTTTTAAAACGGTCATAACTTTTTCATACGACATTATTTTTTTAAAAAAAATTACACCATAAAAACAAGCTTTTCATCCTCTTTCATTTCCATACCATATTGCTATATTTTAAAAAAATTGTTGGGTTGATAGTACTTGCGTTTTATTGAGGGTATACTTACGTTTTAGAAACGCAGGTTATACCTGATAAGACGACCTGATCAAACCAAAGTTATAAATGATAAAACGCAAGTTATACATGCTAAAACGCAAGTAACTAATATCAAGTTTTTACATTTAGACGCAAGTTATTTTTTTTTAAACGCAAATATGTAATATCAAGTTTTGAGAATATGAGATTCTTAGACTGAAGCAAAGACCTGCATAATACCAACAAGTGAAGATGAAGGCACATCTCCAAAGACATGAATAAACACAATAGACATAGCCATCAAAAAGTACGACACACTTTTTGTGATCCAAAAGCATAAATCATAAAAAAAGCATAAAAACACATCACACAACAACAAACTTAATCAATCAACCAAACTATGATCCAGATATTAACAACAACAGCAACAGCAACAAAGAAAAGAAAACTGACTAGGATTGCAAGAACTCTGGGCTTAGCCATCTGACCCTTGCCAATTTTGGCTGGTTTCCCCCAAATTCCTCGACTTTTCGCCACCCGAATCCATAACACAACCTTCTATCTACTTCCCCTAGTGCAGTTTCACAGGCTCGCCGGAGTTCAACATCGTCTAACTTTCCCATGATATTAGAAACAAACTAAAAAAACAAAAAAAAAACTATTATTACATTCATAATGTTTAAACGCAAATAATAATATCAACTGTTTACATTTAGACGCAATTACTATCAACCCAACAATTTTTTTTTAAAGTATAGCAATATTGTATGCAAATGAAAGATGATAAAATGCTTGTTTTTATGGTGTGTTTTTTTAAAAAAAAAAATTAATGTCTTATGAAAAAATTATGGACGTTAAAAAATGGGGGTCGAACTCAACCATTGTGGGTTATACCTATTTTGCCCCCCTCCTCCTTTTTTTAGAAACTCAATGTATACTTTTCCCTTTCAATCTCAACCATTGATTTATTTTGATCAAAGACCCAAAATACTTCTTACACTTTGTACGTTAAACTACTTTTTACAATAAACTTTCTCTTAGATGAATAAAATATAGAAAAAATTACACCGTTAGTCCTTATGGTTTCCACCTAATTTCAATGCAAGGTACTAAGGTTTTATTGTTTCAGTTTAAGGTATTAACCTTTTAATTTGTTTCAATGTCAGGTATTAGGGACTAACCTAGTTAAAACTTAACTGAGTTTGAGGGGTATTATGGTCCATTCACCTATATATTCAGTTTTTGAAAAAATTGTAGCTTGGGGGACTCGAACCTGGCCTCTGGCCGGTTCTCATTCTTGCAACTTAACCCCAAATACCAACCGCTCTGCAAGTCTTTTTGTGATATTATTGATTTCGAAATTTTATTAAACAATCTCTGTTATACTTCATCTTCCCCACAGTTTCTTCAATGTGCATACTAAGGGTTTCAGGATTAGCAGTGTGTGAGCTAAAACTAGCAGTGGGTGGGCCTGTTTCGCCCCTTTCCATACGCGTATTACCAGTTTATACACGTAATCCATGCTCAATTGGTCAAATTCTAACCATATCAAAGCTTTCTAAAAACAAAAATTTAATTTGTTATATATAATCGGTTTTATCCCAATTAATCTCGCATACACACCCTAAATATGCCGATTAAGAGATCCCCTCTATCATATCAACCTTAAGAGCTTCAAATCCTCCATTTTCGAGGCTTCTTGGCCGCGACCTGTATGCTCGGGTTTCACCACCATCTGTTACCTTTTAATCCTGATTTTTATGTTCATTAGAATTGTTTTTTAGTATGGATGAAAAGCCCTATGATTTTCGTTTATTATCTGTAACGATTCGAGGTCAATTAGAGATCTAAGGTTCGTATGTTAAATTTGGGGAAGATGAAGTATAACAGAGATTGTTTAATAAAATTTTGAAATCAATAATATCACAAAAAGATTTGCAGAGCAGTTGGTATTTGGGGTTATGTTGCAAGAATGAGAACCGGCCAGAGGCCTGGTTCGAGTCCCCCAAGCTACAATTTTTTTAAAAACTGAATATATAGGTGAATGGACCATAATACCCCTCAAACTCAGTTAAATTTTAACTAGGTTAGTCCCTAATACCTAATATTGAAACAAATTAAAAGGTTAATACCTTAAACTGAAACAATAAAACCTTAGTACCTTACATTGAAATTAGGTGGAAACCATAAGGACTAACGGTGTAATTTTTTTCTAAGATATATCCAATTGGTGGTATCCTTGGAGAAATGGATCTCATGATATTCATAGGGTACAAACATAGGGCGACTAAACGCATTATGGAGTGGGAGATATGCACGATTTTTGATGATATGGGGTAGGAACTTTCAATGTAACATTAGTAACCACAGGTGATTCTTCGATTGTTTTACATTGTGTTAGTGTCTTATTTAGACAATGTAATATATATTTTATGTGTTGAATGAAAGTAATTTGCCGTTATAAAAAACAAGGAAAACAAAAAGAAATTTTATAAAAACAAAACATAGCAGGTGGGCCAGGGCGCATTAATTAATTAACTTACTATTAATTATGAAAGGTATTAATATATTTATAATTATAATAAACATCACTTTCTATAAATAATAATTACAAAAAGGACGACTTCAACAATAACCTTTTGCCTATAAATATCATCTGCAAACACACCTTCGTCACCACGCTATTCCGCTGCACCATCCACCCTTCTTTTGGTAAACCATCTTCTCCTTAGTTTAATCTTAATAAATTTAATTTTGGGTTTTCATCATCTTTAATTGCTATACTGTAAATTACTTTTTTATCTTATCCTTAATAATACGGTATTACAATTATATTTTCAAGAATGTGTGTTTGATCCATTTGGCACTCAATAACATGATTAATTTCGTTTCATATGTTATCATACTTCCATAATTTAATTTTGGATGGTGGCTTTTGATGGATTTGTGTAAAAATGGTTATTAGTGTAGGTAAGGTGTTTGATGAAATGTCTCTGAGAACAAACACGCTGTTAAAGACAGTAAAGAGTCTTTTTGAATTGGGTTTTCTTGATATGATATTATTATGCTATAAACTTGGTTTTTTGTCTTTTTTTGAATTTTAGGATTGCATGATGAATTTAGCTTGATTTTGATTTTTTTTTTTTTAAACATAAAAGTTAATACCAATGATTCATATACACAATTTTTTTTTTCAAGAACAGAGGTTTCTTGATATTATGTATTCAAGAATGAGTGTTTGATCAATTTTATGCTCAATTCAGTTTTGGATGGTGGGTTTGTGTTAATGAATTTTGTCGTGTTGGTTTTAGTGTGATATTATGGGAAACCTACTCTGTTTGGCGCAAGTTGATCAGTCAACTGTTGCTATTAAGGAGACTTTTGGGAAGTTTGATGATGTTCTTGAGCCTGGTTGTCATTGTGTGCCGTGGATTTTCGGAAGTCGGCTTGCTGGATATCTTACTCTTAGGGTTCAGCAGTTGGATGTCAAGTGTGAAACCAAAACAAAGGTCTTATTCTTTCCCTTTAAATTATATGTTAGCCCTTGTATCATGTTAATCATGGAATCTGTTTTTCTTTTTCTTTTACTTTTTGTTTCTTTTTATGTTGTCTGTGGCTTCTTTGAGTGATCATTTATTTAACTACTTTTGACTGTCGTGTGGTAGTGATAAGTTTGTTGAGGAGCTTGAGTTGTGACTTAAAGAAGTGAGTTGTTTGGAGTTGTGTATCGGCGTATCATAACAAAAAGATATTATAAGTGTAGGGCTAGTTGAACACCAGGAGATCTATAGCTAATCTGTTTTACTTTTCAACACTCTGATTCCTTTGTTTTAACAAAATTATTCGTGAACCAGTGTCATCGTCAAATATATGTTCAACTTGGGGATGATCTAAATTTGAGTAGTTAGGTGTTGGATGAAGAGTTATCAATGTTTGAAATACATGTATTTATGAATTTTCAAAGGACAAAATGTGTTATATTGTTTGTCAAATAAACAACCCTTAGTTGAATGTTAGGTAGAAAAGTGTTCTTTAACGTGCTTTAAAGCGTTTCTTGTTGTAATTAAAAACGTGTTATATTGTTTTTCAGGACAATGTCTTTGTCAATGTTGTAGCTTCGATTCAATATCGTGCTTTGTCTGATAAGGCGAGTGATGCGTACTACAAACTCAGCAACACAAGGGCCCAAATCCAGGCCTATGTTTTTGATGGTATAAACCTTGAACAGACTACAACTTAAGCTTTTCTCTTTCCTTTTCTGTTTAAATCTTTATATGTTGGCGGTATCCTAACATGATCATTTATTCTCAACTTCTAGTTATAAGAGCTAGTGTTCCAAAGCTTAATCTTGATGATGTGTTTGAGCAAAAGAATGAAATTGCCAAGTCTGTGGAAGAAGAACTTGAAAAGGTAAATGATTAAATCAACGAGTCATCATATGTATATGAATAGTTGAATCTTGAATTGCTTGTGACATGTTTCTGTTTGAACTTACTTATAGGCAATGTCTGCTTATGGTTACGAGATTGTTCAAACACTGATTGTTGATATAGAACCAGATGAGCATGTGAAGAGAGCAATGAATGAGATCAATGCTGGTAACGTTTTCTTATTAAGCAATGTCATCCCATAATTAATTGACACATTTTTTTGAATGGAAATGGGTTAAACGGGTGAAACTGACCCAACATGTATTTTTAGTACATAAAACGTCTTTTTCTTTTATTCAGCGAAAAAATTGTATTGAAGTGATATAACTTTTGGGTCAATCCAGTTTGACCAGAAACAAAACGACTGGTTTGATGGAACTGATCTAACGCCAGCCATTTTGCAGCTGCAAGGCTAAGGTTGGCTGCTACTGAGAAAGCCGAGGCTGAAAAGATTCTGCAAATCAAGAGAGCTGAGGGAGAGGCTGAGTCCAAATACCTTTCTGGTTTGGGTATTGCGCGCCAACGACAGGCTATTGTGGATGGGTTAAGAGACAGTGTGTTGGGCTTCTCGGTCAATGTGCCTGGGACGACAGCTAAAGACGTGATGGACATGGTTCTCGTGACTCAGTATTTTGACACTATGAAGGAAATTGGTGCTGCATCCAAATCATCTGCTGTGTTCATCCCTCATGGACCTGGGGCTGTTCGTGATGTTGCTACTCAGATACGCGATGGTCTTCTTCAGGGCAGCGCTGCTAATTGATGGCCAGATCCGTTTAATGCAACCGTAAGGAGTACAGTTTCATGTTTTCTTTAGTAACCGTGGTTTATATTTTCAACTATGTTAAACGTGCGAGTTTATGTGTGCTATGAACGTGTATATAGGGCTATGAAATGATGTCTATCTGGATATTTTCTGTTTGAAGTGGTTTTCTTAACCTCGGTTTTTACTAGTGCAAGGGACTTCGAGACACTATGATTTAAAATTTACGCGCCCTACCTTGTGCGTCGCCCTTTTAGAATAAATCGTATGAATCGGATGACAAGCATAAAAAAAATAAAAAAAAACACAGTCAATCGATCGATTAAATCATCTAGTTTTTTTTTTTTAGACCCAGTTAACTAACTAAATAGGTGTTTCAATCTTATGCATTTCTTTACAAAACTAAGTGACCTGGTTTTAAAAAAAATATGAACCCTCATTACCGTTTAGTAATTAACTAGTATTGCTCCCGCGTGCGTTGCGGCGCGTACGATGTCATTATCGTTTTGGTTTATGGTGCACAAAATAGATATTTGTTATCCAAAAGATATATGCCATGTTTGCCTTAACAGAATAGATATTTGTTATCCAAAAGATATATGCCATGTTTGCCTATCATGTTAAAAGGTGGTATACAAAAGGACTACTGTTAGAGTTCTGAAGCATGTTGTGTTCATCATTGCTAACATCATATTAACCTAAGGGTCCGTCTATTGGCACCCCTCAACTTTCTATTTCAACCCTCATCTGAAGCGCCTCGCTTAGGCCAAAGCGAGGCGCTTCAGTCAAATCAATGTCAGCCTGAATACGAGGTTGCATGGGAGTTTGAAAAACGTGTTCCAAGCACCTCGCTTTGCCCAAAGCGAGGCACCTGGATTAAGGGGGGATGAACCTGGACGGTTTTTGGTGTTGGGAGGGTTATTTAATTTAATTAACTTTTTACATTAGGTTAATTATTTTTTAAATTTAAAAAACAACGTGATAACCCTAATCAAACTATAATTAATCAAGTAATCTTAACTTTAACCTATTAATAAAGTGTTCGATTGTCAATGTGAGTGCATTAACTATTCACGGGGAATACCTTGTCGAGAAAGATTGAACGAATTAGCGAAACTTAATACGAATATAGTGGTTGATGGTCAAGGTGACGTCGTTTTGGTTCATAACATGCAAGTTTTATTTGGTTTGGGATTGAAAGGGTTGAGTGATCTTTTAACGTTTATAATCGGATATTTACTGTTTTGATCTCATTGTTTTTACTGGCTTGCAATTTATAATTTGGTGTTAGTTCATTTATTATTTATGGGTTTAATATTTATTAGACAATTAAACATTCAAAACAGACAACATATATATATAAACAAAAGATCAAGTGCATAATAATAATAATAATAATAATAATAATAATAATAATAATAATAATAATAATAAGTTTGTCCATACAAAAAAAAAATACAAGTAAAAAAAGTCTACTGCGGCGGTGGTGGTGGGGCCCCCGGTGCTGGTCCACGGTGTGGTGGTGTGCGTAACTGTACCTGCCAATGCGAGGCCATCGCCTGCATCGAGTCGACCGTCCACTCCTGAACCTCCCGTAGCTCACCGATGCGGCGATCGATGTCCTCTGCCACGAAACGCGCAGCAGGAGTGAGGTCATCATATATATGACGGGGGTACTGCTGCTGTGGTGGCGGCGGAGGAGGTGGAGGGGCATCATCGTCGTCAGCCTCGTCGTCGTGACCCGCCATGTCCACCAGGAGAGGATATCCCGGACGCACCTCAGTGTAGGGCGGTATATCATCGAAAGTAGGAAGGGGGGCCGGCTCAAAAGCCTTCTTGGTTCCGATAGCTCGAAACCGCTGCACACCCTTCGAGACCTCGAAGAGGATCCCCATGCTCCGGGCATTGGCGTTGTAACATTTCGCATTGATTTCTTTGTACGTTACGGCGATTATTAATAAAACATCGAATTTTTATCATTATCGCACATTTTTTTTAAAATGTTTCGTGACACATTTGGACCCCTAGTATCATACTATAAGGTTATATTATATATATATATATATATATATATATATATTAGAGAAATAATTGTCAAAAAAATAATGTCTGGGCCGGGACTCGAACCCGCGCCCTAGGCCGGTCAATCAGACACACACCACCAAACCATCTGGTCTACACCACTATTCAGTTAATAATCCACGCGTTTTATTTATATGTTGTGCATAAATCATAACAATTGACTTGGAAAGTCAACTGTGATGATAATCATCCATAATTAGATCACCAATCCGTGTTTATAATCCATCTAAGGCATAATTATTGATTGAGAAGGATGATTCGCGTCTGATACACGCTCAATTCACCATCAATTCTTTCCTTATCGATCCCAATCACGCGTTAATACCTTTAAGCGAGTCAACCATTACCCAATTCAAACCCACGAGCCTCCCACTATAAATTGGAACCTCCTCTACAACCTACACTCGCCGAACATACTCTCTCTACCCTCAATTTCCTCTGATAAACCCGTTTTGATCATCTTTTGCTCGCATCTTTGACTTTCTGTTTGACCATCCAAAAATCACGAAAAAGCTTTGTAAGTTCTAATGTTTTTACATGGTTTTGTTCATCGGCCATCTCACAACAATAACCCTATGTTCAATCGGGTTATTATTGTTCAAATCTGTTTATTGCAAATCTAGGGTTCGTTCATGTTAATTTGGGGAAAAACGATTCTGCAGACATGTGTATTTATTTATTTCTGAACCTTAATCATCACCAACTGATCAACAGATCAGTTGGTGTGACTCTTACACTTAAAACACGAACCGGCCTGATGGCCAGGGTTCGAGTCCCTTATCCCACAACTTTTCTTTTCTTTTAAAATAGGATTATAAATCAGTTTCTAATATAGTTATATAATTAATTTCGAGACAAGAATATTCGTTCTCAGGGTCCAGCCCAGTTGGTGACTGGGCTTGTGACAAGACTCCACCCGGTCTCAGACCCGGGTTCGAGCCATAGCATACACAAATTTTTTTTTAAAAACCTTTATTATCTATATATTCTCTGTTATTTTTAAAAATGGTTTTAAAAATACTAAAACTTCTTTATAAATTCTACAAAAATTATTTTATGTTATTCTAATAGAAAAGTTTAACATACAATTTTTAGTTTTCCAAAAATTATTTATTTATTATATATAATAAATATTTCAAGTTTATTCCATTATAATTATAAAATTCTATAAAAATATCAAAACGATTATATAAATTTCCACAAAAATTATTCTGAGTTTATAAAATAATAAACATTCCAGAAATGATTTTTATTTTCGAAAAATCATTTATTTAATATTTTTAATCGATTTTTGTTATTTTAATCATAAATAAATCATATTAAATTCATTTTTCAATATTTTTGCACCAAAATTTTATATAAATTATTTCTGTCAATTTAGAACAGAAATACAAATTTTAATTTAAAAATTCTTTAATTTAATATTTTTTGATATTAAAGTTATATTTTGGCAAATTAGAAATAAATAGACTAAATATTCTATTTTTAAGAAAATAATTTTATAAAAAAAATTTTTATACTTAAAACCTTATAATGTGACCATCTTTAATCTAAAGTCTACAAAAAGACTTTTGTTTATTTATTTATCGAATTTCTTTTATTTAATAAACAATTTAATTATTAATCAAACGAATACCTATCCCCAAAGTCGAAACCCTAGAAAATATTTGTAGACTAGAAAGACTTAGACATATTTATTACCTTATATATGGGGTAATACTTGGCATCGTTGGGCTACACTTATTCTATTTTCACGAGACTTAACATTTTGCTAAGGTGAGTTTTACATAGCCCCTTTTCTATTTCACTATTTTTTTGGGGTGAAACATGTTACAACATTCTATATGCAATTCAATCATAAAGTGTTTATGTGTTATTCTATGTTGCATTATGTCTTAAACATGAATAGGGTAAGCACAATATTCTAGCATAATCATTAACATTGATCAGCCGACGGTATACAATGATAGATCTATTGGACTGACAATCCCACCCGGATACGTACCTCCTACATAGGTAGCGTGGGTGATTGTTATCGCATAACATAATCGAGTGAACCATGAGCGTATGGGATGGACCACAATATTCTAGTCACAAGGGTTGATTATGCACTCGATTTACTGCTAGTATGTTTTCACATATGGACTAGACATGCCATGACACTTGAATTGTACAAGCTTTATTCGATTATCAAAACCTATGTAATTCTCACCATATTTTGTTGACCCAAAAATATTTTCAAAATTAACATGTTTCAGGTAACAATGAAGCTGAGGCTTAGAGTATGCATGAGGAAATACTATGAAGTTATTTGAAGTTATTTGCTTTATTTGATATTATGTATTTGGGATTTTTAGACATCATTTCATTTGGATATTTATGTTATGAATAAATTATTTAAAATTTCAATATATACCATGTGCTGCTGAAACAATCATCAATACGTGACATCCCGATGTTTCCGCCATCGATTGGGTGTTACAGGCGTCACCGAGCTCTACCGATGGGATCGAGTGCGACAACTGAGGGTCAGTATCTGGCGAGATCCCCAGATGACGCGCGATGTAAGTGATGAACGCCCCGCCATGGAGATGTGAGCGAGCCTGGCGTAGGTGGCAACACTTAAAGTACTCGACCAGGGACGCGGCTAGGTTGCACGGCTGCCGCATAATCAAACAGTACAAAAAGAAAAGGTCACTCTGGTTGACCTTCTCCCGACTGTTCCCCCATGCTGCGATAGAGGTGGCGATCGCATGCTGAAAGTAATAGTACAGGGGGTCCTTAATCGACGTCGCCTTCGCAAAATTCTTACCAAAGTGCAATTTGGCGATGAACCTCCAAAATTTGACCAGGGTCGGCCTATCCACCGTATGGAGAGCGTCCCGGTACAACGCAGACTCAGTCTCCGGGGCTGTGTACAACCCCGAAGCAATAGCAAACTCCTGCAAAAAATAATTGTAAATATTAACAAGTTTGGTAACATAATAATAAAATGACAGATAACTGAAATAACATACCTCATAGGTCAGCTGCTGCCAACGCCTCGCCAACTGAAATTGGATGGGGCGAAAAGTCTCAGCCGGGTTCGGGTTCTGGGACGGATCCAGTACCACGAACGACGACAGAATCTCTATCGTCAAAGCCCGGTAAGAAGGCACCTGGGCTATGTCAAAGAGACGACGCCATGGAGTGTCAAACCCCACAAAGTCGTTCGCCCTGCCGGTTTCGCCGACCCCCTCCAGAAGTGACCAACTGATGTACATCTGAGGGTCGACAGCCATATGACGCAGCTTCGTGCAGCTGCGCCGCGCATCGTCAAACCCCTCCTCAAAGTGCAGGTACGGGTGGTCCAGTAAGGGGTCCGGTGGTGGAGCCCGTCGACTCCTCTTCAGCGGAGGCCCCGGTGCAGACGACCCAGCGTCATCTCCACCACCAAAACCTGAGTCTGAAAAACCTGGCTCCATATCTATGTAAACAATAATTTTTAATTAATAATGATAATAACAGTAATAATAATAATAATAAATAATTTTATTATTAACAATAATAATAAATAGTTTTCGGTTTCGTAATAATAATAATAATAATCGTAATAATAATAATAGTAATAATAATAATAATAATATTAGTAATAATAATAATCGTAATAATAATAATAATAATAATCGTAATAATAATAATAATAAAAACAATAATAATAATAATAAAACTAATAATAATAATCATAATAATGATAATAATAATAATAATTATAATAATCCTAATAATAATGCTAAAAACAATAATAATAATCGAAATAATAATAATAATAATAATAATAATAATAATAATAATAATAATAATAATAATAATAATAATAATAATAACAATAATAATAATAACAATAATAATAACAATAATAACCGAAGCGTCTCGCCGATGCCAAAGCGAGACGCTTTGGTCGTCTTCCCCGACAGTTCCCCAACCGGAACCACCCAACGATAAGCACAAGAACACTAACCTTTTTGGCTTCGGATGACGACGGAGGAGTGGCGGAGGAAGGAGGCGGTGGATCTTGGCTTCGGAAGACGACGGAGAAGCGGCGGAGGAAGGGCGGAGGAACGGCGGTGAACGTGTCACACCCTCAAAATCCACTTGCGGAGTTTTACCGCGAGGCGTATGACAAACCAGGATCCAAACCAACGATCACAATAAACAAGTCTAACATGAACATAATGCAATTTCAAAACAATGTTTAAAATCCCCGTTTACAGCGGAAGCTTATTCAAAACAATTATTCAATAGTAAACCAATGTTCAACGTTTGTAAAACCATGCAACCCTAACTAGACGCCGTGCAGACGCGTGCGCCCTAGTCCAGTCGTGCTACCTTAGCGACCTGAGAAAACATGTAAAAGTTTACGTCAGCACAAAAATGCTGGTGAGTTTACAGGTTTTGTAATCCAAGTACCAAGTCAACCTGTCCATACTATAACAAATCGAAAACCAGTGTACGCTAGCTAGGCGTATGTTTTGTTACTACCACAATTGGAAAACCATTACTAACTCGCAAACCAAATGTATGCCCGATGTAGTAACCCTGTTGTTCCTGTTGTTCCTGTTTGAGACAATATGCACTCGCCCGGCCCTCCAAGCCGACGAGCGGGGTTGGTCACTCCCAATAGCGCTATTCACATTTTCCCGTTGTGCAAACCCGCACATTCATGGTTCCCCCAGGGACTTCCAAAGATCGTGTAGTACACAATAGAAACCCATAGTATGACAGTAGTTACCAAATAATCGTTTTAACACATGTTTTCTCCCCCGAAAATGTGTAACCAGTTTAAAAGAGGGGCCGTAAACTCACCTTAAGTTGCGTTACTTCGTAATACGAATAACTCAGCAGCTATGCTAGTCCCGTAAAGCGGCGACCTAACATATGACAGTTACAAGCACTTAGACTAATAACCCGCAGGTTAATTAGTCCCTAGATGTCCAGACCATAACCAAGTTCGTTTGAAAACACCGTGACTATTTAACTGACCCAAAGTACAAGACTCGACATCCCATTGGTGACCCGAGACTTCCCGTGTTATGTTTACGCTCTCAAACATGCAATCATGCAATCACACTTAACATACGTTAACGCACAACAAGTTATAGCACATAGTTCACGTATCACCGAATTACATTCAAACATATGTTACCAAGTTATTAGATATGTTACGGGATTCCTAGCATGTTCCTACATGTCAAATCGGGTCTCGGAATGCTAATTTATACTTACAGCAGCAGTACACGCGATTAGGAAAAGTCAACTAGCATTTAGGTTGGTCAACTGGCATTTAGGGCTAATCGCATGTAACTACTAGCATTTAGGGCTAATCGCATGTAACTACTAGCATCCCAACAACTATTCTAAACATGTTTAAACTAAAATCCTTCGTTTTGCCTCGTATTATCAGTCCTGCATGCAATCACGTATTCCAAACACCATTCACATAGCATGCAACATCACACTAACATGCGTAACTATCACCCTAATAATCAGTTACTCAGATTTTTATCATCATAATATCATTATTATTCTGATGTAACATAATAACATGTCATTCATTCATCTAGAATCATAAAAACCCTAGCTTTCTAATCATAAACACACATAACGCATGTATACTAGTTAAAATCCGGTTATCAACACTTATTAACGATTTTCAGAAAGCTTTTTCGTTTTAGAACAGGTCTGGACCATTAGGGATTGAATGAAAACGTTTATAAAGATTCATGGATGGAAACCAAACCTTAGATTTGTGAAAGAATGATGGATTAAGCTTGAAACCTTGTGTTTGGATCAAAAATCGCGTTCCAGAGGTTGTGTGTGTTGGGGCGGGTTATGGGACGACTAGGGTTTGTATTATGAAGTTTATGAGGTCAAGTATGGTATTTATAGTCGTTTTTAGTCGTCCAGCCCGTAACTAGCGATTATGCAGCCTTTACACGCGATTAAGAAGCCTAATCGCATGTAAGTTCATGCAACTGGGGCCTAATCGCATGAACAGTCATGCATTTGGCCCCTACTCGCCCCTAATACTGCCCACTCGCCCCTCCTATAGGCGATTGGGCTTGCCTAATCGCCTATAGGGGCTGGTTCCTGGTGTTTTGCGCGTTAAACCCCGTTTTAACATATGTTAACACATATTCACATACCGACAAGTCACATAATGATTGTAAACACATAACACATGTAAATACACATATTCACACTCGTTCACCAATTCCCGGGACTCGAGACTTGTATGTTCCGTATGCCCTGACGATCCTACAAATCGTCACCGTTTGTACACTTGGTTAAGGACCGACATCTAATGAAACCCTAGACCAACATCCAATGATCTTCTAGACTAAACCGATAGTTCCCGAACCATAACCCGACTTAACTAACCCAGTTAAGTACAATATACGCGTGACTCGCTAAAGTAGACTTTCATCTAGACAACGTTGTTAACCAAAATTTGCCGGGTGTCACATCATCCCCACGTTAAAAGAATTTTCGTCCCGAAAATTGCACAAGTACCAAAAGGAATAACGAAGGAAACAACAAAAGATAGAAACCAAAAATAGAAACCAAGAGAGAGATTTACCCGAGTTGTCACATCATCCCCACGTTAAAAGGAATCTCGCCCCGAGATTCATTCAGCTGCAGAAGAGACATATCTCGAATCGAACGCTTCCTTAGGAAAGAGATGAGGATACTTAGACTTCATCTGATCCTCCCGTTCCCACGTGTACTCTGGTCCTCGGTTCGAGTTCCACCGAACCTTAACGATGCGAATCTTGCTATGACGTAGGCTACGAATCTTGTAATCCAGAATCTCCACAGGTTCTTCCACAATCCGAAGACGATCATCAACCTTGATCTCTTCCAGTGGAACAATGAGAGACTCATCAGCCAGACACTTCTTCAAGTTGGACACATGGAAGACGTTATGTACGTTACCGAGCTCCGTCGGTAAATCAAGACGATACGCCACCGGTCCAATCCGTTCCAGGATCGTAAATGGACCGACATATCGAGGGTTGAGTTTGCCACGCTTCCCAAAGCGTATGACGCCCTTCCATGGTGAAACTTTTAGAAGTACTTTGTCATTGACTTGGAATTCCAATGGTTTGCGACGCTGATCGGCATAACTCTTTTGCCGGTCCCGTGCCGCTGCCAACCGGTTACGAATCTGTACGATCTTTTCCGAAGTTTCGTACACTAGTTCAGGCCCAGTGAGTTGACTCTCACCCACTTCAGCCCAACAAAGAGGAGAACGGCATTTCCGTCCGTACAGTGCCTCGAACGGAGCCGCCTTGATGCTCGTGTGATAACTGTTGTTGTACGAGAATTCTACTAACGGTAGATGAGCTTCCCAACCCTTGCCAAAATCGATCACACATGCCCGCAGCATGTCTTCTAAAGTTTGAATAGTGCGCTCACTCTGACCGTCAGTCTGTGGATGGTAAGCTGTACTCATGTCTAGTTGGGTACCCAAAGCCTTGTGCAAAGACTTCCAGAAGTGAGAAGTAAAATGGGAGTCACGATCCGAGATAATAGAAACTGGCACCCCGTGCTTAGAAACAACTTCCTTCAGATAAAGACGAGCCAAACGGTCCATGGTGTCGGTCTCCTTAATAGCAAGAAAATGGGCTGATTTCGTCAACCGATCGACAATCACCCATATCTTGTCATTCCCGCTTGGTGATTTAGGAAGTTGCGTGACAAAATCCATGGTAATCCGTTCCCATTTCCATTCCGGAATTTCAGGTTGTTGTAAGAGACCCGACGGTTTCTTGTATTCCACCTTGACCTTAGCACAGGTCAAGCATTTTCTCACGTATGAGGCTATATCCGACCTCATGTTTGGCCACCAGTAGAGCACCTTCAGATCTTGGTACATCTTATCCGAACCAGGATGAATAGAATACCGGGACTTATGAGCCTCATCAAGGAAAAGCTCCCGTAGTCCCCCGAATAAAGGAACCCATATGCGTTCTGCGAAGTAGTGCAGGCCATCAGGCCTTCGCTCGAGGTGCTTGTCGGCACCGTGCATAGTCTCAGCTTTAAGGTTTTCCTCCTTCAAAGCTTCTAACTGGGCAGAACGGAGTTGATCAGGTAGGGATGAATGAATGGTGAGCTGCAATGCCCGAACGCGACGAGGTTTAGTCGATTCCTTCCTGCTCAAGGCGTCTGCTACAACATTCGCCTTGCCAGGATGGTACTTAATGGCACAATCATAGTCGTTCAGAAGTTCAATCCAACGACGCTGCCGTATGTTCAAATGTTGTTGGTCGAAAATATGTTGGAGACTCTTGTGATCGGTGTAGATGGTGCATTTGGTACCGTACAAGTAATGTCTCCAAATTTTCAACGCGAAAACCACTGCACCCAACTCCAAGTCATGGGTGGTGTAGTTCTTCTCGTGCACCTTGAGTTGACGAGAAGCATACGCGGTCACTTTCTCGCGCTGCATCAACACGCAACCGAGACCATGAATAGAAGCATCACAGTAAACAACGAAATCATCAGGACCTTCCGGTAAAGACAAAATAGGAGCAGAACACAGTTTAGACTTCAGTTCTTCAAACGCTGACTCTTGTGGTTCACCCCAGTCGAATTTCCTATCCTTCTGCGTGAGAGTGGTCAGGGGTTGAGCGATCTTCGAGA
Organism: Ambrosia x helenae; assembly: GCA_030844895.1. Lineage (NCBI taxonomy): Eukaryota > Viridiplantae > Streptophyta > Magnoliopsida > Asterales > Asteraceae > Ambrosia > Ambrosia x helenae. The sequence goes on from CM061227.1 coordinate 59,733,053, forward strand.
ACCCCTGAATGAAACGACGATAGTAGCCCGCAAGGCCTAGGAATTGCCGCACCCCAGTTGGCGTCTTAGGTGCTCCCCAGTCCTTGATCGCTTCGATCTTAGCTGGATCGACATGAATCCCTAGTTCATTAACCACATGTCCTAGGAACTGAACTTCGCGTAACCAAAAGTCACACTTTGAGAACTTGGCGTAAAGTTGTTCCCGTCGCAAGAGTTCCAAAACTAACCGCAGATGTTCCTCGTGTTCAGTCTTGTTCTTGGAGTAGATCAGAATGTCATCAATAAACACAATGACGAACTTGTCCAGATATGGTTTGCAAACGCGATTCATCAAGTCCATGAAAACCGCCGGTGCGTTCGTGAGACCGAAAGGCATAACCAAGAATTCGAAATGGCCATAACGTGTACGAAAGGCAGTCTTTGCAACGTCAGCTTCCCTTACCCGCAATTGGTGATAACCGGACCTCAAGTCAATCTTGGAATAGTAACTAGAACCCTGGAGCTGGTCGAATAGATCATCAATACGTGGAAGAGGATAACGGTTCTTGACGGTCAATTTGTTCAGTTCTCTGTAGTCCACACACAATCGGAAACTTCCATCCTTCTTCTTGACGAATAGAATCGGGGCTCCCCAAGGGGAAGAACTTGGCCTGATGAAACCCTTGTCCAAGAGTTCCTGTAACTGACTAGACAATTCCTGCATCTCGGGAGGTGCAAGACGGTAGGGGGCCCGAGCAATAGGAGCAGCCCCTGGTACAAGATCAATACCAAACTCGACCTTACGATGGGGAGGGAGGCCAGATAAATCATCGGGAAAAACATCAGGAAACTCGCGTACAACTGGAATATCGTCGATCTTCTTCTCATCACCAGAGGAAACAGACAAAAGTGCCAAAACGGCTGGATAACCCTTTCGAAGACACTTAAGGGCTTTCATGCTAGAGATGATGTTTAGCGAAACACCACCCTTGATACCGTACACAGAAAGGAATTCTCCATCAGGGAGAGGAATCCGAATAACCTTATCGTAACAGACAATCTCTGCGCGATACAAAGACAACCAATCCATTCCTACCAAAACGTCAAAACTACCCAAAGGTACCGGCATAAGGTCGATGGGGAACGATAAACCCGACAACTCTAATTGACACCCCCGAAGGATACTAGTAGCCTCAATCTTTTTACCGTCAGCCAACTCAATAATATACTTAGTCTCTAATGGTACGGGTGCTACATCTAGCAGTCGACTAACTTCCATGGATACAAAACTCTTGTCGGCACCAGAATCAAATAACACACTAACAGAACGATTATTGAGAAGGAACGTACCGGTAACTGTGTCAGGATCCTGTCTAGCCTCAGCGGCTCCAATGACGAAGGCGCGTGCATTCCTGCCACCGCCCCCGTTGTTCCCATTACCGTTGTTTCCACCCTGCTTCAGTTTTGGGCAATCCTTCTTGTAATGCCCAGTCTCACCACAGTTGTAACATCCTTGTCTTCCTGTAGTCCCTTGAGTAGTAGGAGCTGAGTTAGTAGTCGGGGCCTGGGTCGATGGAAGTGTAGCCTGACAATCTTTAGCAAAATGTCCTGTTCGCTGGCAGCGGTGACAACGGTTACTGTCGTAGTTCCCTTGATGATGACGTCCACACTTGTTACATTTAGGCAGTTTCCCCGCATAACCACCCTGTTTGTTACCCGAAGAAGAAGAACCCCCATTATCAAACCTCTTACCCTGCTGTGCTGGCCCAGATCCTTTCCCTTCATTATCCCACTTGCGCTTGTTGTTCTCTGGGGCCTTGACAGTCGAACCCTTAGCAGGCAAAATACCCTCATTCACCTTCAAGTTGGCCATCCTATGAGCCGATCGGACCACCTCTGCGTATGTAGGATGATTTCCCGCAGCCACTAACCCTGCGATTTCTGGTACTAACCCTGAAATATAATGCTCGATCCTCCTGTATTCTGGCACATGCAGATCGGGACACAGCACTGCCAATTCGTTACGCCTCACAGTATACTTCTCAATTTCAGACCCAGACATCTTGAGGTTCCACACCTCGTGCTCTAGCTTCTGCACCTCTTCCCTCGGACAGTATTCACGCTTCAGCAGCTGCACAAAATTCTCCCAAGGCATAGCATACGCCTCCCCAATACCCATATTCTGGGTGATGTTATTCCACCAGGTCAAGGCAACGTCCTGGAATAACGCAGCAGCATACTTAACCCGATCTTCTGGGAGACAGTTACACATCAGAAACACTGACTCCACTTTCTCCAGCCACCTAAGCAAGCTCACCGCACCCTCAGTGCCAGAGAATTCCTGGGGCTTACAGTCCCGAAACATCTTGTAGGTACACATGGGTGGGGGTGGGTTAACAGGACCACCACCACCGTTGTGCCCTAACTGGAAGGCAGCTTGGAGCAAGTTGTTCAGATCAGCCTGCGATAGGTAGATACCTCCACGACCACCAGCACCACCGCGACCACCACCACGTCCACCATTGCGACCACCTCCACGTCCTCCTCGTACTCCAGACATGATTCTGGCAGAAAGAACGAGAAGATTTAGTTTCGCAGCTAAAGATAACCACTAATGTTCACAAGATCAAATCTAGATCCAATCCAGGACTATCCCTTCAAACCCAGAGCTCACTAGGGCTTCCATGCATTTCGGTTTATGATTTTGTGTGCACCCAAAATGATAAACCGCTCTACATGGTCCTCCAAGTGTTCTCCTAGTTCAAAGTTCGAATCACCGATCATAGACTCCTAGCTATACACCGTAATACTACGGTAGTTTATGGCAAGTGTTTCTATTGGAGTGTGAAAGGGAGAAGTCCGAGCCTTGGACAAATCTCAAGAGTACACGATTCACTCCAATATACTGTACTGCCTAAAAAGTAAGTAACCCGACCTAAGATAGAACGGATGATGTAACGTAGAAAGACCAATGATTTAGAGACACCCCGACAAGACCATACGTAAACCACCATAATGTTTAGTACCATGTGATCGTCTAGTGTGTGCGACTCGGCTATAGACTAGACTCTACATGCAGTCCTAGTTCACTATAACCATTGGCTCTGATACCAATCTGTCACACCCTCAAAATCCACTTGCGGAGTTTTACCGCGAGGCGCATGACAAACCAGGATCCAAACCAACGATCACAATAAACAAGTCTAACATGAACATAATGCAATTTCAAAACAATGTTTAAAATCCCCGTTTACAGCGGAAGCTTATTCAAAACAATTATTCAATAGTAAACCAATGTTCAACGTTTGTAAAACCATGCAACCCTAACTAGACGCCGTGCAGACGCGTGCGCCCTAGTCCAGTCGTGCTACCTTAGCGACCTGAGAAAACATGTAAAAGTTTACGTCAGCACAAAAATGCTGGTGAGTTTACAGGTTTTGTAATCCAAGTACCAAGTCAACCTGTCCATACTATAACAAATCGAAAACCAGTGTACGCTAGCTAGGCGTATGTTTTGTTACTACCACGATTGGAAAACCATTACTAACTCGCAAACCAAATGTATGCCCGATGTAGTAACCCTGTTGTTCCTGTTGTTCCTGTTTGAGACAATATGCACTCGCCCGGCCCTCCAAGCCGACGAGCGGGGTTGGTCACTCCCAATAGCGCTATTCACATTTCCCCGTTGTGCAAACCCGCACATTCATGGTTCCCCCCGGGACTTCCAAAGATCGTGTAGTACACAATAGAAACCCATAGTATGACAGTAGTTACCAAATAATCGTTTTAACACATGTTTTCTCCCCCGAAAATGTGAAACCAGTTTAAAAGAGGGGCCGTAAACTCACCTTAAGTTGCGTTACTTCGTAATACGAATAACTCAGCAGCTATGCTAGTCCCGTAAAGCGGCGACCTAACATATGACAGTTACAAGCACTTAGACTAATAACCCGCAGGTTAATTAGTCCCTAGATGTCCAGACCATAACCAAGTTCGTTTGAAAACACCGTGACTGTTTAACTGACCCAAAGTACAAGACTCGACATCCCAATGGTGACCCGAGACTTCCCGTGTTATGTTTACGCTCTCAAACATGCAATCATGCAATCACACTTAACATACGTTAACGCACAACAAGTTATAGCACATAGTTCACGTATCACCGAATTACATTCAAACATATGTTACCAAGTTATTAGATATGTTACGGGATTACTAGCATGTTCCTACATGTCAAATCGGGTCTCAGAATGCTAATTTATACTTACAGCAGCAGTACACGCGATTAGGAAAAGTCAACTAGCATTTAGGTTGGTCAACTGGCATTTAGGGCTAATCGCATGTAACTACTAGCATTTAGGGCTAATCGCATGTAACTACTAGCATTTAGGGCTATACCACATGTATCTACTAGCAATTAGGGCTATACCACATGTATCTACTAGCAATTAGGGCTAATCGCATGTAAGTACTAGCATTTAGCCCCCAATCGCATGAATCATGGGCGATTGGTCTCCTAATCGCCTCTAACATAGGCGATTAGGGTTGCTAATCGCCTGTAACCTTGCTGTTCCGGTTTTTCGCGCGTTTAACGCTCCAAATCAGATCTAGAACGTGTGTAACCACCCAATATCATCCCAACAACTATTCTAAACATGTTTAAACTAAAATCCTTCGTTTTGCCTCGTATTATCAGTCCTGCATGCAATCACGTATTCCAAACACCATTCACATAGCATGCAACATCACACTAACATGCGTAACTATCACCCTAATAATCAGTTACTCAGATTTTATCATCATAATATCATTATTATTCTGATCTAACATAATAACATGTCATTCATTCATCTAGAATCATAAAAACCCTAGCTTTCTAATCATAAACACACATAACGCATGTATACTAGTTAAAATCCGGTTATCAACACTTATTAACGATTTTCAGAAAGCTTTTTCGTTTTAGAACAGGTCTGGACCATTAGGGATTGAATGAAAACGTTTATAAAGATTCATGGATGGAAACCAAACCTTAGATTTGTGAAAGAATGATGGATTAAGCTTGAAACCTTGTGTTTGGATCAAAAATCGCGTTCCAGAGGTTGTGTGTGTGTTGAGGCGGGTTATGGGACGACTAGGGTTTGTATTATGAAGTTTATGAGGTCAAGTATGGTATTTATAGTCGTTTTTAGTCGTCCAGCCCGTAACTAGCGATTATGCAGCCTTTACACGCGATTAGGAAGCCTAATCGCATGTAAGTTCATGCAACTGGGGCCTAATCGCATGAACAGTCATGCATTTGGCCCCTACTCGCCCCTAATACTGCCCACTCGCCCCTCCTATAGGCGATTGGGCTTGCCTAATCGCCTATAGGGGCTGGTTCCTGGTGTTTTGCGCGTTAAACCCCGTTTTAACATATGTTAACACATATTCACATACCGACAAGTCACATAATGATTGTAAACACATAACACATGTAAATACACATATTCACACTCGTTCACCAATTCCCGGGACTCGATACTTGTATGTTCCGTATGCCCTGACGATCCTACAAATCGTCACCGTTTGTACACTTGGTTAAGGACCGACATCTAATGAACCCCTAGACCAACATCCAATGATCTTCTAGACTAAATCGATAGTTCCCGAACCATAACCCGACTTAACTAACCCAGTTAAGTACAATATACGCGTGACTCGCTAAAGTAGACTTTCATCTAGACAACGTTGTTAACCAGAATTTGCCGGGTGTCACAGAACGACGGTGTGTGTGTGTGTGTGTGGAGAGAGCCAAGCGAGGCAGATCTGATGCCTCGCTTTGGCTTTTAAACCCAAAAACAGGCGTCTCGCTTAGGCCTAAGCGAGGCGCTTGG